>OX451347.1:11611156-12211156 GCA_949629155.1 Myopa testacea
CGCGTCCCTGGAACTCTTCGCCATTGTCTACGGCACAACCCAAAGGTTTCTCGATGTCATCTGAGTTAGCTTCACGCTCTTTATTTTTCTTAGCTTCTTCACGTATCTTATCGAATTTTGCCACAAGTTGCTTGCTAAGTGTGAAATCGTATTCGCGCTTCCGGAGACGCACTTGTAACTCTAAGATTAGAAATTTTTAATACCGCTTTAATTACGACACCTAATTCAAACACACCTGCAGTTATGCCATTGCACGTTGTTGACGCCCGAGTTTCGTCATAATGCGGTGCCTTTACATTGTTTCCATTAGAATCCAGATGTGATCGTGCAAATCGACACGTGACACCGCGTGGACAGTAGCCCTTAGCTTGGAAGACGGAACACTCTTCAGCCAGATCATCTCCCTTGTATTCCAAATATTTTTGCAGATCATGCACATATCTGCAGTTCTGAAAGGTACATTTGGCGCCGCCTTCTGGACCGTCAACCAATGAGTGACACAAATGCAATAATCGGTCTTCTTTGTAGATAGGGCGGTGCTGCAAATAGGGTAAAGAATATAGTAAGACTTAAGTCTAAGCAAATAATAAAATAATAGAGGAGCAGCTGCCTCATCCTTAGCATATTTATGAACCTTATTTTGTCCGCGCTTTCGTTCCTTCTTCCCATGCTTGGTTTTTTGGTACTTATCGCCATCGACTCCTTTATCGTTTGTTGTTTCGCTGTCACCAAATTGATCAGGATGTTGCCTCTTGGACCCTTTCGATTCATCTACATCGCATGGTGTGACTTTTAAATCCGGTACGAGATATCTATTTTTTCGACGTCAAGTGATTATTGAGTTGCTTGAAATGCTTTTATTTTTAATAGTCACTCTTTTTTGATGTAACATATTCCTGGCTCCATTATTTCGTTTATTGGATCACATAAAACTTGGAAATTTTATTGAAAAACTTGGTGCATTATCATCAGTTGTTTGGGTTTTTTATTTTGACAGAAAACACCACGTGCACAAAGTATGGAGATAGAGACAAAATTGGTATCGACCACAGGATGTACCTAGAAAATAAATTACATGCACAAACGATGATGAAATTCCACATTGAATATGTTCTCCTTAATATGCAATTAAATTTGACACGGACGGAAATGCATCTTGTAGTAATTATATGATTTTCGTTATATTTCAAACGGATGTAATTTTAGTTTGGATTTAGTATTCATCTTTATATATTTGGAAACAAATTGTGCGCTGACCGAGATCGCCAATATTTCTTGTTGTTGTAGTTTTGGAGCTAACCCCAACAAGAACAATAGTTTTGCTTGTTCTCGTCTAGTTTGGGAGTTATAGCACTCCGAAAATTGAAAATTTTCGGCTTAAGTTACTGTACCTTCCCGGAAAGGCCAATCGTATTGTTGTTTTTGCTGTTGTTGTTGTTTGTGATGGAGACACCAAAAACAATAAAAACATCCGTCGCTCTACCCTACTTTCAAAGTTATAGCCCTTTGAAATTTGAAATTAGTATCTCTATATCTTCTAAACTATAGAAAATATCCGGTATAGATATATACCGTTAGAGACATAAGTTAAATACCTTTCATTTATGTAAAGTAAGATTTTACCGAAAAATGCATATTTTTGGAGACATAAACGTAAACGTAATTTTAATATTTTTAGTACACTTTCCGCCCCATTAATAAAGTAAAGCATATAACTTACCCATTAAATTTATGGAAATATAAAGTAGAGGTCATTAGCTTTCCACAGCTATTTGTTTCATCGTAATCGGTGCAGTATTTTAGGAGAAAACTAAGAAAAGAAAAATCGCGCGATTTTTCATAATAATTTTTCGTCTGCGGCGCTATGGGAAGAACCTTTTTATGCTCTCAAACGAGCTCTAGTTCGTTATTTTCGACACAATTATGTGTGTTAATGACATGGTTTTGACTTTATTCATGGGGCGGAAATAGTACAATTATTAAAATCGCGTTTTCTCCAAAAATATGCATTTTTCGGTAAAATCTTACTTTACATAAATGAAAGGTATTTAACTTACGTTTCTAACGGTATATATCCATACCGGATATCTTCTATAGTTTAGAAGATATAAGGATACTAATTTCAAATTTCAATGGACTATAAATTTGAAAGTAGGGGAGAGTGATGGATGTTTTTGTTGTATTTGGTGTCTCTATCACAAACAACAACAATAAGATTGGCCTTTCCTGGAAGACAGTAATCTGTTCCATTCTTCTTCTTCTTTTATGTTTGTTTACGTTTAACATATCAAAAGATTTGCGTTTTGACATTGGCTTCACGCCGCTATCACTGAAAGTTAGCTACTTTTGCAGTTACTGTGGTACCTAAATAAGTGCGTCGTGCGTTGCTTTTCTGTCAAAATGAAATTGGAAGTCACACAGTCTTATGGAAGTGGCTGAAATAAGAAACGCACTGACGGAGACCACTTCGAATATCCAATTTTGACATGCGCTACGAAGTGAAGTTGGCGGCAGATATCACAAAAATGTTCATGTGCGTGTGGATGTTTAAAAACATTTTGTCAAAACATATGGCGACGCAACGCTGTTATTTCGGTATAGCGCAGCGTAGTTTCTAAGGCGCAGTGATAAACGCAACGCAAGACGCACTTATTTAGGTACCACAGTTAGTATCTTGTAGCGTGTAGCCTTGGTTGTGGTTAATGCTTTATAATTTTGACATTATAGCACCATTGATTATTCGAATGATTATTGAACACCGGCACCTAAATGTCATTTCGCAGCTGACACGGAAGAAGTCCACAAGTATTGTAAGAGGAATAGACAGAAAAAACAAAAAGTTGAAAATGGAAAAAAGTTTATTGCAGCGAAAATTCTAAATAAATTTTGCAATTAGAAGAAATGGAATAGATTTACTTGTAAGCACAAAAAAAGCAGAATGCGGTGTAGTGAAAATAAAATGAAAACACTACAGGGAAAAGTTCATTAATTTATTAAAAGAAAATAAACTGTTTCAAAACAGTTGAAAAGTTCACGACAGCTAAGAAAAAGCAAAACATGGAAAATACAGTAGATACGACAGAAATGCATGCAGGTGTCTTGAAAACTGGGTTGGGATGCACAAAGGACGAAATGAACAGACAAATAGTACGACCAGTAAACGCTGGCCGAGATCCGAACAGTACAATCGTGGGAGTGGCGCCTGATGGGACATGGTATGCCTTGAACGTAAGCAATAACAACAACGATAGCAACGCGGAGGCGTTGCCTGGCAAAACAGGAAAGCAGCAACTGGAAGCTGTTTCCATTAAAGGAAACAAGCCGTGGAATTGTGAACAGTGTGCGGCGTTAGTCGAAGAAGTAGCTGATAGCATCAACTACGTGGACTCCGATTTGCAAAGTGTGAAAGCGGTTGCCTCGGACACGGGCGAAGATTGTAAAGCAACCGAAGAGGTGAGTGTTTACTAATCTAATACTAATTAAAATGGAAACCAAGGAAACTACATTCCCTTAGAAATTAGCAGAGAACGGTGCGGGTAGAGTCGATTCGCCTACTGCTTGTCGACACAATCTTTTCATGGCCACTGCACAATTACAGTTGTCAGCAGAGTTGACTGCCGCCTGCATAACAGCCGCATCCATTTACGGAATGGACGGCGCAGCTGCCTCCGTGACACCTCCAGCAAATTCCAGCTCCAATCGCACTTCAGTCAATAACTCCACCGATAATCTAAGCTACAGCAGCGACAATTACTACGCCGATGAGCTTTTAGTGCTGCAAAGCACGCTTTCCACCGATGACATTGAAAACGATGAAGAAGCTGAGAAAATTTCGCTGTACTCCGACGACTGCGTCTACGCTTACCGCGGTGATGATGCCGATTATGAGCTCACGCTGGCTGCAATGAACAATCGCAGTCGCTTCGTGGACGATGAGACCGATTTTCTGGAAATGGATTTCGAGCCGGATCCCTTGTCTGAGGTGGAGTGCAGCGGAGGTGTTGGAGCTATGGATTTGGCCAACAACTTTTTTCTGCAGCGCGATGCCTGTGCATTGCCGCCCGCCGCCGTGGAATCTCATTTACAGCGTCAACTTTACAGTTCTCCAATTGATAACATGATGGTCGCCCCGCTGCAGAAGAACGGAGGCTTGCAATCACAGTCAAGCCTGCTGAGTAAAAACTTCGCGCGTATTGCACTGCATTTGGATCAGATTAAAGCCGATGAAACGCCGGCTCCTGCTGTTTGCAGTCGCAGAGAGAGCGCATGTCTCGCATCGGCAGTGGAATCGATTTCAGAACCGGCAGAGCCGCTGGCACAATCCCTTCCAAATTCACTATTGGCGACATTTGGGCGTGAAGCGCAGGAGGCAAAGGAAATACCGACGACGAGTCCTTCCAAAATAACGGGTAATTCATGCCTTAGTCACGTAGTCATATTCGTAGTCTTAATATTTGTTATTTTAGGTGCCAAACCTAAGCGGTTCAACACTTTTTCTACATCGTCTTCGACGTCATCTAAGAATAGCTCAAAGTCGCGAACATCAGTGCGTTCTTCCTTTGTCGGTACAACTGGACTCTGTACCAGCAGTAGCTTTGATGATCGTAATGCCAGCTGCGCAGATTTCCGTTGTAATCCTGCGGATGAGTTAGCCACAAAAGAAGCTGGTGCTGCCGCTAATGCCACATCCATTTCCACCGCAGCTTCGGTCGCGTTCAACGATGAAACCTGTTTGGATTGTTTGGAGAAGGAGTTTCTAGCTAACACAATCGGCAAAGAAATGGATCTCAGTGAGTGCCCGAAATGTCGCAAGCGCCGAGGAATCCACACAGTCGTGTTCACGAGCGACAACCATTCTCGCCACAGTTCGTCGCATCAAATAAAATCCAACTCATTAAGTTACGATTTCAACGAACTGCCCAGCGATTGTCTCTACCCAGCAGTGGCACCCACAGCAGCGACAAATGAATTTATGCAATTCCACCGTACCGAACCGCGGAATAGAAGCTTTTACGGCAACATTAGCGAACGTGATAGCGGACATTTGACTGGAAAGTCGTTGGAGGTTCCGAAAAGCGGGAGCAATACTGGGTCCCAAAGATCGGCCTGTGGAAAGCATGTAAGTGTAACAGTAAGTCAGCGGCTGAGCACTGAATAAATAAAAATGTATCATCTTCCAGCTGCTCAAAAGTTTTTTGACTGCTAAAGAAAGTGTAACAATTTCTACCAATAACGTGGATGAAGAGACGGTAGTGCAGGCTCTGGTAATTCTCTTACTTTATCAATTAAAAGTAGCATTTGTATGTTTTCTTTTTTCCATATGCTACTTCACAGGAAAAACTCCATGTTGCCTACAATGTTGAGCTGATTAAATCGTATTTAAGGTTAGATTGTCGTGGTTCAGGTGCGGATGATTCCACAAAGAAGTTCAAGTCTCTCAAGCATTTTATTCTACATACTTCCAAGCAGAATAGCAATCATCCACGTTTAAAGCGTTTAATAGAAATGGCAACGCGCGGTCAGGTGGAAGCTCTGTATAAAAAGGTGTCAATTGTATTTTGAACCCAAATTTAATTAATCGTGTGTTTATATTTGTCCACACATTTTTCACATTTTAAATATTTCTTATTTCAATAGGATCCACATATTAAGAAAACCGAAATGGTTCCAATCAAAGTAAGCGATATATTGCATCAGTGGAAGCTTTCCGATAATCTAGAACCAATTAAACAATTGGACAGACGATTCCAAGAGTGTAATGTTTTAGGTAAGCCTTTAAAGAAAAACTTAATTTGTAAATTAAATGTAATGCTGCATTTTATTTTTGTTCACCTAAATGTTTCAGGTAAAATCGCGAACATCATACGACAAGCACAGCAACGTTGTTCCCCCCAAAGAAGGCCCCTGCCGGAGTTCATCATGATTCCCCAGTATTACCCCAGTGGATACCTTACGTTAACCAGGTGTTAAGTGTTATTGTAGCTAGCTGCCTGCAAGCTTATTGTGACTCCACTTCATGTAACACAAACACATGTGCATACCACATACAAGTATATATTCTATAGACTTAGAAGACGCAATGTGAAAGTAATATTTAAAAATTGAATGTACTCTTTAGGCAATTATTCATTATTTATACACACATTCATTTATACATACAAAAATACACATACACACCCTTTATCACAACTACTTAGTAGTCTATGCTACACAGTTGATAATATTTAATATTACTGTCCAGCATGATTGTGACCACTGTGAAAATCGATCAAAAACATTTGCAATTTAGCAATTTATAATCACGCGTATGTATAGTCGTATTGATAACTATGATTATATCTACCAAATACTAACTATTAAATGTTATTTGCAACACATCCTAACACTGCACAGCAGTCATTTTCAATTTCAATAAAGGAATATTTAAAATGTAGAACTGAGTGAAGTTTCTGAGACATAACTTCGTAATGAACTAAAATTCACCACAAAATTGAAACACTTCACCGTGATTTTTGCATTTCTTTAAATGCTTCTTTATTAAAGTAAATTAATTGCTTTTAATTCAAACAAATATCTTTGAAAAAATGTCTCGGTTAAAAGAGAACTAAACGGAATTTAAAAAAGGAAATGGAAGTAATAACGTCACCGTCTTCCGGTTGGTGCTTGTTCTATGCGTCTGCTAATACCGAGATGGTCTGCCGTACGGCGGCGGTTGGTAGTAGCCACCTGCTGGTCCAGATGGTGGTGGTAAGCGCGTACTGTTGGATGATGGTATCTGCCCTGTACCGCCAGCTGCACCAGGTGCCATAGGCGGAACTCCTGCATAATGGGAAGGCGGCGGGATGGAAGAAGGCGGCCAACCTGCTCCGTATGGTGCCATAGGTGGAGGTGGTGGCAGTGGTGGTGGTGCTGCAGTCGACGGCCCCAGGACAGCTGTGGACGCAACTGCTGCCACAGGTCCATAGGTAGGAACATGTGGCGGTGGCGGGGCTGTCGTCGAACTATACATGGAGTGCAATTGATGCGGTGCATACAAATGATATGCAGCAGCTGCTGCAGCAACGCTCGCTGCCGATAACGTTTCCTGCACAGCCACAGATGGTGGTGCAGTGCCCAGCGATTTGATTGACTGTATGTTGTTCAATTCAGGTTGTGCAGTCACGTTAACGATAGGCGCAATGACAGCAGGAGCGGCAGATTTAGACTTGGATACGGGTGAACCCGGAGCCGGTACACTTGCCGGATTACTCTTAAGTGGTGTAGGACTGTCGACTCGACTGGGCGGTTTTTGAGGAGGACTGTGTGATTCAGTCGGCTGTTGCTGCTGCGTTTGATACAGATCCAGCACCTGGTGACAGATGTCTTCTAGTATGTCCATCGTAACATCTGAAACAAACATGTCCCACCAGCGCATATGCTGCTGCACCCGCCCGACCCAATCTGTTACGGTAAACTTGCTCAATTTGCTTGCCAAATGAATGAGAGCTACGGCAATGATTTCTGGTTCCCACTGCAGGCACACTACAGTGCTTAGAGAATCATTGACAAAGTTCCAAGCCATCTGGACCATTTTTTGTAGCTTCTGTTGGTCCCCTTTAAAGCATTTTGCGTATTTCAATAAAAACGTGTACGGGTGATCTACCTGCAAATCGAACTTGATAGTCTGAAGGAGAATACGTTCCAAAGTCATTACTTCCTGCAAATCGGTGAAAAATATGAAGCCAGATAAAGTTTACCTATTAAAAATCTAGGAACAAACGCAGAATAGTCGGCTAGCTCAGATTATTTTTTAAATTTTTAATTTTTAGTTAGTTTATATCAAACAATAACAGAAAAGTACAGCTAATTTATGTACAAGATGGCTGACCAAGCCACGAAAAAATGGCTACTTCCGTTTCTACCGGTGCCACAAAACGGTAAAAAAAATGAAAGAACTCTAAGCCAGCCGGCTATTCAACATTTGTACCAAAATCTTTACTACTCACTTCTTTTGGATCCTCACCAAATGAATAAAACTGAGTGTCGGTCAACCGTGCCCGCGCTGTCTTAATAATGTCCCTGCATTTCTTTGGCGTTTCCTCTACTTTTCCTGCTAGAAAGAGGCAGCAGCATGCCGTGACATATCGGGGGAAACTTTTAAATGAGCGAAACATATAGAAGCGATGAAAATACACCACTCCAGTCGCTATTGTGTTGTGCCCAAGTCCCATTTCTGTGCCACAACTCATGATGAAGCGAGCGCCTTCTTTACGGTAGCGTCGCTCAGTCTCGAATGTAATGCCATCAAGTATTGAAGGCGTGTCTTTCAGTTCCTTCTTGTCATAGTACCAGCACGGCATGATTACTATGTGAATGCTGGTGATATTTGTACTACAGGAGCTCTTGCGAGGTTATTAGTTGATGCGGTGTGTAGTGTTGCAGATATAAGCATTCCTTCATAGGAATAAGCACTCCGACCAATTCCTTTCTGCCGCTTGTATAAATGGCGAAACTCTGCCTTTCAACCACACACGTCTGCGAAGACTTATCAAATGTTGGACACTTTTGTCGTTACGATTCTTTCCCTCTTTTGAAAAGTTTTGTTCAGACTTATGGTCCATGTTAGACTAGGCCACTTGAGGCCGTTTAAAAAAAAGCTGTTAAAGTTGCTCCCTGTCACACTACAGGAGCATCCTCAAGTTCGCGTACGTGCAAGCGTTAATACTATGCTCGCACTAGACAGAAATTAGGCAATTTCCTTTCTTACCACAATTTCGGCTGAAATGGAGAATAAATTACCCAATTTCGCCATACAAAAACTCGTGAAACGAAATTGGGGTGGCGAATAAATATACCTTAATTTCCACGAAATTAACTAGAAATCAACAATAAACCCTGATTTTGGGCTAAAATGTGTTCTAAATTGGTACTGAGCTGGCAGCACTGAATACGTCTGGCAACTATAATTGTAGTATATAATATTTGTCAAATATTTATAATTATAGACAAACAAACGAAACATCAATTGAAATTTTGAATGCCGACACCGAAAACTGCAAAATTTTGAATAAAATTGCATTAATTTCGGAACAAATTTGGGCAAAACAATAAAATGCTCGAGCGTAAGCTCAACGTCAGTGTGAAAATAAAATCAATCCGATCGAAGCGTTATGATGCCGAGCGTCAGAGCATAAAATGCTCATATAAGGTTTGTATACTAAATTATTCTTTCACGCTGACGCTGTTTGATGTGCTTCAGTCTGCAAAAATTAAAAGTGGCAGACATGTTGCAAACAAGCATCTGCATTTGACAAGCATCTGCGTTTTCATGTTGGGCCGACTTTTTTGACGCTCAGAATTTCTGACGCTGACACTGTTTAATGTGCTCTAGCGATCAGAGCGAGCAAGTTTGGCGTCCAGCAGCCTACTTTGACAGCGCCTATCGGTTGTAATACAATTAACCGGTTACTAAGGTCCAATTTACATGCGGAGACTTTGTCACAGTTTTCATTCAGGATACTTTAACGGGAGACACTTAATTATCAAGAAACTTCATTTCGTCTCACCAAGCTTTTTACACTAGGAGAAAATCAAGAAAATCTTAAACAAATTCTGCACGTTTTCAGTTTTGTTACACTGTTGTTACAAATTAAAAATAATTCCAGCTTTTTTGGTAATTAGCAATTTTATTAGACATCTTTACTTATAAATGTAAAAACATACATGTTGTTTGTTCTCTCGTCTGATTTCCGACTTATGGCCCTTCAAAGTTTGGAAATTTTAGATCTATATCTAAAGATCTATATCTTATACTTAAAGTATAAGTAAGTATATCTAAAAAGAAATCGCGCGATTTTTCATAATAATTTTTGCCCTGCGCCGCTATTTTTTTTAAAAGCAAAATTTTTATGAAAAATACCGCGATTTTGTTCGCTTTTTTTCACAAAAGCCAAAGATTTATAAAGAAGTTTCTTTTTGCTCACGAGAAGTGCGTTGAATAACAATGGCATATTAAAGACACTGTTGTTGTACATACTCGTTGGAAAAATGTATTTTCTCCTAAATTCCTCCGCCGATTCCAGTGATATATACCGCTATAAAAAGTCAAGAGTATAATATATAACATATAATATTAATATTGTGATAAATATATTACACATACAATTATACATTTAACATTATTAATGTATTGAATGCAAAAAAATGTCCGCGTCATCATAAAAATAGGCCTTGATTCCATATCTTTTTCACACAACTTACTCAAAAATTTTAAACGCAATCGATAATTTGTGTTAGATGTCAAAATTTTCAGTTTTAAATATTGTTCGCATTGTATACAACACAAGTGAAAATATACGTAATACGTTAAATGCACAAAGAATTCACTGGGTTATCATACATGATAGATACATTTATTAAACAGCTAAACTAATTGGTTGATTGATTAGCCAATTTATTATAAACGCAGTGTCATAGAGCATTTAGACAGGCACTTGTGAATGCTCAATTGTGAATGGCTTAAGGATGTCAAAGTGATAATTTCAAAAGTGACAATCGATTATTTTAAATTCCAATTCCTGATGGAAAATTTCAATATTTTTCAATTAGGAAAATGGATAGTAATCGAGCACGTATATGTGTTTGTTACATAGTATCAGCTTTGCTCATAAGTGCTTTCATTTTCACATTAATTTCGGTAAATTTAAAAAATATGAGAACATTGGATCGATTGCGAGATGAGGTCGATGAAATAGCGGTGAGTTGCTAAATAATTTAACAAATGAACCAAAAGTTTTTTATCGTTGGAAATTGTGTAGCACATCGTTTTGCACACAAATCTGAACTCGAATACTGGCGCAGAACCTAAGGAACTAACGGAGATCGTGGATGCAGCATTAAAGAAGCGTCTAGCAGGCATCTGGGATGATCTATATTCGGTAAAAAAGCAGCTGAAAAGTACTGATTGCATGTCAGTAGGAAAACAAGAAGCAGGTGTAGGGTCAAGTGAAGATCTGATAATCGCAGATCGCATCAACTATGCTTCTGAAGATTTGGGGGCCAAGATATACTCGGTTGAAGCCATACCCGTGGGCGGCACTAATATAATTAAATCCATACTGCGGTTGGACTACAGCGCCAATCCGCCTGTGAATATGTTAACGTCTTCGATGGAGCCGGGAAATTGCTTCGCTTTCAAAGAAAGTCGGGCGGATGTAACCATAAAACTGGCTAAACTGGTGATTAAATATTATTTCATCTTTAATAATTTGATCCTGGCTCAAAAAAAATTTTTGCTTGCAGATTATGATTGAATCAGTGGAATTGGGGCATTTATCTAAGCTTCAGTCTCCAACATCCGATGTATCCAGCGCACCAAGAATATTCAGCGTTTATGTAAGCTGCAATTTTATGTTAAGAAGCAAAACGATCGTATATTTTTTATAGTTTTGTTTAAAACACGTTCAATATACAAAAAACTTATAACCATAGGTTTTTTACGATTTAGAAGCATAAATATGTACTATTTCAACATATTTGGATTTTACATGTTTTTGAATTCATCGAAAATTATCGAAATTTATCCGAATTTATCTATTTTCCGGATAGAATTAAATTAAAAGGAAGAATCATTTCCAATCTAATATTTTACACATTTTATTTGCAGGGTGTCAACAGGGATTTAAGTTTAGGCGCGTTGTTAGGCAATTTTGAGTATGACGGCTCCAAACAAATACAAGAATATGCAATCAAATCAAGGGAAAGATTCAGATATATATGTTTCAGATTTGAACAAAATCACGGAAATCCAAATTACACGTGTGTCTACAGGTTAGTCTATTTATAATTAATTAATTGCCGTTTAATTAATTATAAATTTGTTATTATATTTCAGAATTGCCGTTTACGGTAGAATGGACTAAGATTACATATATTTTTAATTTTTATGAATGAGGTCAGTTAATTTAATTTAATTTATTTTTTCATATGATACTTTTATTAAAAATATATTTTAAATGGTCCATAAATATATTAGAAGCACGAAAAATATTTATATTTAATATCTATTATTAGTGTGTGCGCAAGCATATATACCTTTATACGTATACATATAAAAATATGAATTGCTGTAACTTTTCTTTTTTATTTACATTCATGAACATATTTTTATTTGTTAAGCTTTGTGATATATTATCATGTTAACATAATCAGTATATTATACATCCTGGTTTAATTAATTTCTCGAATAAAACTTGTAAATTTAACTGCCACTAAAGTGTTTAAAAGTTATGAAATAAACAAGGTTATGAGGAAGGATATGCTTATATTTAGTTAAGTTTTATAAAAGGTTCAGTTCTTCCATGACGATCTCGCAGTTTTTGCGGTGGTGATTAAGTGTTCTTGGTAACAGTGACATGTTGGCTGACTACTTTACTTCTTTAGATAGATGAGATATATTTTATTATTCTTCTATTTCAAGGTAAAGAAATTCGAAATTTAATATGCGTGTTTGAATTGCATGGTTACAACTCCTTGTTTTCAATACTTTTAGCACGTCATTCAACACTAGAAAACAGGACTACTGGGAACACAAAGCTGCCAACTAACTCAACCAACTCAAAGGTCATCAGCTGTTCAAGTCCTCTCAAGAGCCTCACTATTTGTAACAAATCAAGTCACGAGTTGAGAGCTGAAACGGCAACTGAGTGCATTCATCCACCATTGTCTCTCCTGTTGTACATTTTCTATTGCTTTCTGCTCTCATGTTGTCCAACTGGTTCCGGACGTGCTCAGTTGATTACCCATCCACTTAACTCGAGTTGAATTTACGAGAAAGTAAGTGAGCGTAATGAAGTAGAATATTAACAAAATAATAAACAAATGCTATTATTTTCTAATACTTTTTTCGAAATGGAATGAAATTATTTTATGTATACTCGTATAAAAGTATTTTACATGGAAATAAGTATGATGAATTGAAAGTATTTGTCCATTCATTGAGAATTCCCACATTTTCTAGAAGAATTTCGAATTTAAATTCTTCTATTGAAATCGAAAATTCCATTTTATTTATTGTTTTCGAAATTAATTTCATGTATATAAGGTAGAGTGAGTGAGATAGATTTGGATGAAGTATCAATATCCACTATTACATCTAGTACTACTACTACGAATGTACTAAAGCGTAACCCTGCTCATAGCAGAAAAACAGGCAGCAAACAATGCGCAGTTTCAATTTGTTGCTAGCTCAGTAAAATGAATGAAAAGTCCCCGCTGGGAACTTCGAGTTCCCATCAGTGTAGCACAGCACTCGCTCTTTAGCTGTCGTTTGGTTGTTGTTGGACGGCGGACGTGTTCTATCGCTGCTTCTGAGCTGCAATAAGAGTCATCAACATTTTTTCAATATCATTTCACTTACTTTCTAAACGTCTGTCTGTTCTGATTTGTGCGTTGGTGCGGTAGAAACATAAGAAAGACAAACAAATCAAAGCCATCGGAGTAGTTTGGTTGCTTCATTGAAAAAGTGGTATACAAAATTTTCAAAGTTCTCATACTTACCACATATCTTAGCCTGGTTTAATAATTTTAAATGCATAATAATAAGTGCGGAACATTTGAAGTAACAAATATTGATCGTTTTTGTTTAAAAGTCGCTGCGGTGGGCCAACAAAACTCTTGGCAATAATCGGATTACATAAAACGAGCTGAGGTGAAAAAAGTGAAACACATTTCGAGATCTGTACAAGGAAAAATTAAAAAAAAATAATTATAAACGGAAGAAATGGTGCAGAAGTTTCAGTCACCCGTGCGGGTGTATAAACATCCATTCGAATTGGTGATGAAGGTGTGTACAAGAAAAAGAAAAGAATATAAAAATGCATAAACAACAAGACAAGCGATAGAAATAGAAATCGTCAATTATACATTCACTAAACTCCTACATTCATTTTTTTATTTAACATCCTTTATTAATTTTGAAATAATTTTACTTACATTAATTGGAGTTTAAAATTTTCATACAATAAGTTTAACAAGCTTCAGTTCAGTTTTTTTTCAATATCGTAGCTTTGATTTGTGACTTTTTTATTATACTATACGACTATAGGCATTTCATCTAAAAATATTCTTGTAAAGGGCACAAGTTATATTTTTTTTTCTCCTCTAAACTATAAGAGGACTCCTCTAAACTATTAATTTGAAAACATTTTGATTTTTACAGTGTAGTTGAACTGCTTCTTTTGTAGTGTGATTGCAATACGAATAACCTTTGTTTGGTTGACGCTGGTCGGATGGCGGCGGTGTGCGCTGTGGCATGTTTTCGAAGACAAGTTTTTCCTTGGATGCTTCATTTGGTGAAACTATGAAAGAGTGGTTGCTTTAAACAGCCGTTGCTTTAAACTGCGATATGTTGTATGTATACTTGGAAGCACGCGTGTTGCAGTATTTATCACAACCTTCACGTTTACCAAGCAGCACCCTTTTTTGTAGCACTTGAAATCAGCAGCAATCTACGCTGAAACTGTTTCTAAACTATTTTTAATACAGCAACAAACATTGCTGTGTTAGTTACTTCAACCTTTCCACGTAAAGTGTTTATTTATATAAAGTTTTCTAAATTGTGTGCTTGTTTGCAAAAAAAGAGCTGTTCCGGTTTTCGTTAAGGCCTTGGCGTTGGATTTGTTTCCACCTCCCAAACCCTCTCCTTCCCCCTGCACTTCCAGAAGTAAGTATCTGCGCTTACTGTGTGTACAGCTGTTTATCTCTGTTGAGATATGAGTACATACATAGTAAGTATTAAGAGAGAGTAAATTCAAAAGCAGTTGCTAACATAAATTATTGAAATACTATTGCTTTACGGGGTGACTGGCAGGGTGGCGGGGGGTGGACAGGGGCGCCAGCTGAGCTCGGTGAGAGTTTGGTTTTGTAAATATTAGCTCATTGTTTGAGCGAACTGAAAATTCTGCTGTAAATTATTCGCATGTATTCATGTTCAGCTGCTGTAAGTTTTGTAGAAATATTGGATATACTCGTACATGCGGTTGTTCTTTTTATGTAACTTCGTGTGACATTGAAGTTCAGGAAAATATGCAAAGCAACTCGCTACATGTGTTAGTTTCTGCGTTATTATAAAGTCATTCGTACTTGAATTGCAGGTACCTATCACCTTTCCTAGAAGTTTTGTTTTTATCACTGCTTTGATAATTAAACTGTAAATATTTACGGCTTATTATAAAATCCTCTCCTTATTACGGTTCTGTTCCTTCACCCTCGCTTAACCGACTGATTAACAAAAGGAACTCTCGTAATATTTAAACACAGACTTAGAAGCCATTTCAATACTTTATTTAAAGATCTGTTTAATACTTGGGAGTAGTTATAATGTCAATCAGTTTGGGGACCAGGTTCATGGAAACCTTCATCGAAATACGTTTCATTTCGTGTGATACGTTTAAAAAGTAACAATAATAATGGATTATGGATTGATGGATTACACAGATTTCATATGTAGATTAAAATCGTCTTTCAACTTTTTCCTTCCACAATGAAATTTAAAACTTCAAGGCCCAAGTTTTCTAAGAAAATTAAGGAATTTTTATTCAACTGCAGTTTCTGTGCCCGCAAACTTGAGAATGTGCACTTTCATAGTGTAAATTGTTTGCTATTTCCGTTAAGATATATTTCTAGAAGAAGATATTAATTTTATTAATTATAGTTCCAACTTAAAACTATTTATTATTATCACCATCGTTTCGTGATTTTTTTTATTAGAACCGATTAACTCAATTTTCCTTTTTCAGTTTTTTCAGCGTTTTCGATTATTTCTTTTATATTGAGATTTGTCACGTGAAACTTTGAAAAACAGTGGAGCTTCCACTTTGCCAGCAACTTTTTCCATAACTAAACTGAGACGAGACAGTCGTCTCAAAATGTCGTAACCTTCTATGGAAGTAACTCGATCGTGCTAATATATTTAACGTCTTTCATTAGACCTTAATAGGCTAATCTTTCCTTGTGGAGAATCAGTTGTCGGTTCAGTAGCGGGGTTCAAAACACGGACAATTAACACTCTCCACTGTCGTCAGTCGACGGACGAGATTAGAATAGTGTTGATCCTGCAGTCTTAACGTTGCTATGGCAACTTCATAAACCGATTATGTTCGGATTTTAAGCGTTTCTCTAAAAGTTGGTCTACCAAGCAGAGGTTTGAAACGAAATAAGTAACTTAACTCTGGCCGACTTCATTTCCCATGCAAATAATTTATTGCTATTTGAGGTTGGTTTGTCTTTAAACATTTTCCCCCGCGAAGTTTCAGTTTCTTCCTCGTCCTCGTATACTTTGCTACCTAATTGGCTTAATGAAGCCTTTTATTGGTGTTTTTGGAGTTGCTTTTGTGCAGCTCAACATACTGGGCACATTAACGCGTTCGTTAACCCATCTCGCGATGAGGGCGTATATTCTACCACTTCGCCTCAGTTGCTGAAGCGTTCTTTTCGTAGTAATGGTCATTATTTTTGTACCTGAGGTTGTGCTGATGGTTGCTGAGGTTGCTGTTTTTCGATAACTCCGCTTGGCTGTTGCTTGTCTGTTTTCAGTTTTGCTCTTTTCACAATTCGTCGGTTTCAGTTGGAGTTGTGAGTGGGTCAATAACTCGACTCGTGGCTTGTCAACCAGTCTTGTGATGACTGCCGAGTTTAAAGTTAATTAAAACTTCAATTAGTAGAAAAACTATTAAAAATGCAAAACTCTTTAATGGACAGTTGGCAAATATGAGGTGAACCAACACAAGCGTGAAATGGGTCCCATTAAATGGGCTGAGTTTATTGTGTGCCATAAAATGTAAAGTTTCTCGTATATAATTTAATTTAAAATTGAACAAAAACTCTGTTCTGATTCTTTCTAAAGTATTTCTTTTGCTGATTTTTAATTACGGACTTTCTATTTATTAACGTATTTTAAACGAAGCATGTTATTTAAAATATGGACTAGTTTTAATGAGTAAAAATTCGAAATCTTCACAAAGTTTTAGAAGATTCTCTTTCAGAATTCTTTACTTTCTAATTTAGGATTGAAACAAGTAATAAACGAATTAATAAACGATTTTTTATTGATCTAATGTGAATGTAGATGTCTGCTAAACTATCAACTCGTTGAGTTGCATTAAAATAGTTTACAAGCACATTCTTGTATATACATATGTATGTACATGCACTGTATGTATTTATGCAGATTTTTATATTCTTTACGCACATACATATAAATATATAAGCGTGCACTTTTACTTAAGATAACATTATTAGGAATTGATTCTTCGCTCTCTTTAACGACATCTAGCAAACTTTTTGCCAAGTATTTGAAGTCTTTTTTCCACAAAATCAGCTGTAGTTGTTTTTGTGTGGAGGTTGAATTCATTAGCAACGCTGTGTATGAACTCTCTTTGTAACAAATCGGGGCGGAATGGTTGTTGATTTTGATTTCAACGTTTGCTTGTAGTACAATATTCGCAAATAAGATTTATTAAATGTACTAAAACCAGAAAGAGTGTTAACTTCGGCCTGGCCGAAGTTCATATACCCTACACACGTTTACTTAAAAATTAGGCGTGGCAATTGTCTAATTTGTTTCCTTTTCAATCTCAAATAGCCTGTGACGACAGAGAATATTCGTGCCAAATTTGATGAAAATATCTCTATTCGTTCTCCTGTAATCGAGTTTTATTTAATTAGTGGGCGAACCACGCCCATTTTTGGTAGTCTGTTTTGGTCAAAGGCAGTTGATTTGTGTATAAAATTTCAACCTCAAATTCATATTACAAGCTGATAAATTGAACTATAAGCATGGATGAGTTTATATTCACTATAAAAAGTAGGCGTGGTAATGGTCCGCTGTTGGCCATTTTCAATATCAATGAGTTTATGATGATAGATAATATTCGTGCCAAATTTGATGAAAATATCTCTATTCGTTCTCTTGTAATCGAGTTTTATTTAATTAGTGGGCGGACCACGCCCATTTTTGGTGATATGTTTTGGTCAGAGACAATGGACCTCTGGACAAAATTTCAACCCCAAATTCGTTCTACAAGCTGAGAAATTGAGCTAGAAGCATGGATGAATTGATATTCAGTATAAAAAGTAGACGTGGTAATTATCCGATTTTGCCCATTTTCAATAGCGATGAGTTTCTAGTGATATACAATATTCGTGCAAAGTTTGATGAAGATATATCTATTCGTTCTCTTGTAATCGTGATTTCCACAGACAGACAGACAGACAGACAGACAGACAGACAGACAGACAGACAGACGGACATGGCTAAATCGACTCAGGAGGTCACGCTGATCAAGAATATATATACTTTTCTATACCTGTCACGCCTCCTTTAATGCGTTACAAACGGAAGCAGTAAGTGAATATACCCTATTCACTTCGTGTGTAGGGTATAAAAATTGTGGTTCTTTAGTAGTGAAGATAAAGTGGCAACTCAAGCAATTTATTTAAATTATTGCCACTATATTCTATATTCGTGTTAGTTTTCTTGACGTATGTATACATTACATATACATAAGTTACATGTAGTTTTACATTCCACGCCGAAGAGAATCAACGGTATTTCAACAAGTAGCCTTTCTTCGGATTTAATTGATAATGATAAATTATCATAAATGTAAATATAATTAATTAATAAGTATACACGTAATGTAATTTTATCTGGTTTAAAAAAAATCCAAAATCAAGGAAAGGAAAATCTAATCGCACTCGTAAATATAAAACAAACGTATAAATAAGAACTACTATCAAATCAAGTATTTATTTTTGTTTTCAGTACATGTGTGTGAGTAAATAGTTTCGCGTGTCTTTTAATAGTTAGGAAGCTCTAATGTTTAGTTATGTTCGTACTAGTTTAAGCAGGTCAAAGGTTAGTTTAAGTGACTTCGGTCTTCATATACAATACATAAATGAGTGGAATGAGACACATGTTGAACCTGCAGACTGGTCTACTGTCACTTGTTTGCGGTGCGACCGTAAAGGAATCTTTTACAAATGCAGCAATTCTCGTATGTCATTCAGTAAATTTCAGAAAGTGAATAAACACAAAATTGCTGCTTTTGTTTTTGTTTATATGTCACGTAATCGGTTTGTGTACCCTACCATCCGGAGATAAATTAACAAGGGGTGTATTCAGCTGGTTCTTCCGTTTGTGGTGCACACGAAGAGGTGTGCAAAGTATAGAGAAGCATACACTGTATATTGTTTATCAGCCGCGTCGATTTCGTCCCGTCCGTCCGTCAGTCTGTCTGCCCGTCTGCCTGTCTGTCAAAGTACGACGGATAGAACACGAATAGAGAGACATGTATTAATGAAATTTAGTATAGATACATATTGTTTGTTGTGGGTAATTCGCCCACATTTCTATAATACGCCTTATAAAAAACATTCGTATATAGATTCGTTAGCATTCAGTTTCGCAGATGAATTGAATATCTTTACATCTTTACAATTTGGTGTGTAGATAAACAAATCGTGTAAGTTTATGTAATAAAATGGTATTTATATTTGTAAGTTTATGTAAAAAAATGGTATTTATATATGTAGATCTTATATAGATATGAACATATGGCAGTGTAAATGAGAACCATAAGAATCACTTCAAGTACAAGAAACACTTTAAACAAATTAAATAGAAGCAAACCTTGTTTAGTATTTTCTTTTATAATCTTTATAAATCTTGGGCAAAAATGAAACACTATATAAGCTAATTAATGAACCAATTATACACCGTGATATTAAGATATTAAGTAGGATTATAAGTGTTGTCATTTTGTAATTTTTATTTTTTATTTGCAGTTTAGTTTATTGTCTATGAGTTTGTTTCTGTATTAAAGATATCTGATAAAATCAATCTTATTTCAAAACTAATCGCCCGCAACGACAACTTCAAGAAAAATAGACTATTCATATGTAGACTCCATTTGGAACCACTGACAATTTTTGATTTCTTTAACTTAATAGTTTTCTATGCCAAAGGAAACAATTAAAAAAGGGGAGTTTAAATTTGATACCAGAAACGTTTAGAAAACATTTTTGTGTATAATAAATACATTCTGAATATTAATATTAGCTGCGTTCCTTTTACTTCGGACTATAAAACTGTGATAACAAAACGGATAATAAAACTGTGAAAACCATGATTGCATCGCTGTCGTTACCATTTTGAATTCAAACATTTTATTTACTCGAGCAAAAATTGTATTTAATTCTTAACACTCAAACAGTTGATATTTCATTACACAAACTTTTTTGTGTGATTTTGTGGGCACATCTGCATGTGACTTCCCTTGCCGTTCCATTTTAAATCAGGATTAGATTAGGAAAAAGGAACGCAGCTTTGTATATTAATATCATTGCGATCGTTTTATTTATAATGAGGCACTAATTTTAACCAGTTCTCAATTAGTTCTTCTTATATCACTGAAATAATTAAAGAAGTACGTGTATTTTAATGAATACGTGTATTTTAGCTAACGTTACAATTCTAGCTACGAGAATAACGTAGTTTTATGAAATGTGTACTGTATTCGTTAACATTTTCGCACCATTGTTATGTGTTACCGTAAACAGAGTAATTCAAAGTCAACAGGATAAATTATTAATACAATCATTTTAATTATTGAAGTGGCAGTGACACGCGCTACAAAGCAATTACGTAACAATGATAAACAAACTCCGACCAATAAAACGTTTAAATAATTTCACGTAACTTGTACGAACAGAAACAAATACTGCTCTCGATACTAGAGAACCATCAAATGTCTTGAATAGTAGAGAAGTTGACCAAACGAAAGTGGGGAAAAGTATTAATGTGTTGTATTTGTACGTATAGAATGCTTTATAAAATAGTGACATTCGTTTCGGTTGTCGGATGGATGGATGGACGGTCCATAAAATAGTTACTGATCAATAATGTGATAATCATTCATACAATCGCATGGAATGAAACATTCCATGAAATGAAGTTTATACACTCAGAAAAATATGCCGTGCTAAGCAATTGAGTTTCCGGGGTTTGTGGGAAGCATGACTAGGCGTTCTTGATTAAAACTTTGCAATGCTTTAGTCAAGCCTTTTCTATGCTTACGAGAAGCAAAATATTTTAAATTTTAGCATTTTTCGTCTTATTTTTAGCTTTTCTGTACAAATTTGAAGAAAAACGAAAGATTTAATCTTAGATAGCTTAAAAGAAGCTTGTTATGCTTATAAATGTAAAAAATATTTTTTTAAAAAAAGTGCTTAAATTGAGAATGGCGCATATGAAGTATTGGCTGCTTAATACAAGTAAAAAAAAAAACTGAAACGAAGAATTAATATACTTAATTTTTTATGTATTTAATAGGACTGTTAAATAGGATATTAATATGATATCTTTATGACAATATATTCAGTTTGATTTTTTGTACTTGTATGCGATGTAACTGTAAGAAAAAAATATTAAGTAGAAAAATATGAAATGCTAAAATCTATTTTCTCAATTTAAGTAATATATATAAGAATACATCCAGATTGAAATGCTAGAATCTAGCACGTCAATACTTAACTTTGCTTATTTACGAATATAAGTACGTTGAAAAATATTGAGTTTGAAGTGCTAAAATCTAGCACGTCAGTACTTAACTTTTTCAATGTAAGAATATTGGTATGAATATATCGAGATTGAAATGCTAGAATCTAGCACGTCAATACTTAATTTTGCCTATTTACGAATATACATTGAAAAATATTGAGTTTGAAGTGCTAAAATCTAGCACGTCAGTACTTAATTTTTTCAATTTGAGTATATGTATGTAAGATATACGCGTCGGGTTCCTCTTCATTTGTGATCAGAAGCTTGTGGTTAATGCATGTGCAACTGTAATGACTACTTTGGATAAGGGTAAGTACTTAGATAATATTAGTGATTAGCTTCTACACCATTTACAACTGTAACTTTTTTAATTATAATATTTTAGATGGTGAGTCTGTTTTAGATGAACCAATTTTAAGATTACTTAAAACTTGGGAAGTACCTTCGCATATTCGTGAAAGGTTATTAACGTTGAAACTAACACCTTGGCATTTACTAAAAATAAAAGAATCGGACATTAATTGTTTATTTCAACAAAACGAGCTCAGAGCAAAATTGGATTTCATACGCGAACTGGAAAACTGGAAGAGAGGTATTAACCTACAAATTACAGACACGGATAGTGCATCAGAAGATAATTACTCAAGTTCGGTAAGTACTTTTAGCAATAATTAACGTAATATAAGTAATGCGCACGAGGCATATCGCGATTCTCATTCAGGTCGAAATTTAGAACGACAGTCATTCCTATTTTTCCGTAGATTACTGCGAATACCGCTCCTGCGCGTCACTATTTAACACATCATAGTATAATCTTTTCTACCATAGGCTTCAAGTATTTAATTTAAAATGTGCCAATCAAGAGCAGAAGATATCGCCTTTTATGAAAATAGTGAGCTTTTTGATCATTTAGATCATGTTAATAGCAATAATTATGAAGAATCAGGTGATTCAAGCTGTCAAGCTCTCAAAAGTGATGTGCGAATTTTGACAAAAGAGCAATTTGAAATTTGTAAACTGCTTACTTCATGGGGATTCGATATGAGTGTTGTTGACGAGTTCATAAGTAAGTTACTGAAAGCTAGATAGTCTATTTGTGACCTTAACTATTATTAACGTTTTTGGTTTTTCGAGACGATATGAGATTGTTTATTAGATTCTCAATCATTATGTGGGCCATTGGGTTGTTTATAATATTTCATTTCGATCACAATTCTTTACTTGATATGTTTCTAAAAAAATTATAATTTCTTTTAGAGTTAAGTCTTATTGTCGACCATATGAAAATCATAAAGGACGGCGATATAGACGTGCTTTTTCCATACGAAAAACTAGCTGATCGTATAAAATTCAAATTTGAATTAGATAACTGGAAATCCGCACAAATTAATTCACTCCAACAAAATGTAGACAAAGATGAAAGCAAAATTTCAACAGAGACTTCAAAAACTTCAGCAAAAACTCTATCTGAAATAATAGACAATGCACATGCAGGGTCATTAATTAAGAAATATTATAATGATCACAAAATCCTTAAAGACGAACACAGAAGGGAAATTGTAAATATTATCTGTAATTACTACTTACAGGCCCACTGTACACCTATGAGCTTGAATACTATAGAAAAATACGCACAAGAAATATCCGAATTATTTCCTTCAGAAAATTCTGTGAGATAGATGTTATATTAATGTATTTTATTATATCAAACATTTTTATTGAAAATCTTTTATCTTTAGGAATATTATTATCTTAAAAGGGAGAAAGGCGGAAATCCTAAAGGAGCACTCTACGACAAGCAAAGAAATACTAAAAGGAAACTTCGGAAAGCAGGGCTTCTATCTCCTTCAAAAAAATCTAAATGGAACGATTTACCTTTAACCTCGCCAGCAATTATTTTGTCAAAGGAATATAAAGAAGGTACATACGTTTTGATTCCATTTGTTATTTAATGATTTTGACAATTTTATAATATTATCTTGTATCTAGATGAGATAAAGGAGTATGAGGAATTTGCTGCTTGGCTTAAATACCATCACTTATCTGCTAAGTGGGAGGAAATCGAACCGAAATTTAAAAAAACAGCTGAAAAACGGATTGAATTTGTTCGTAAGTCAACTTGGAGTGATGTTGTAGAAAAATGGCCCGTTTTTAAAGGAACGACAGCTGACTCTTTCGTATGTATCATATATAAAACCGAATTTTATTATAAGCACATAGTATGTATTTCAGAGATTTACATTATTTTAGGTAAACTTAGATTTTCAATATCTTTACCCAGAGAAATGGAATCTACTCTTCAAAAACTGGAGTTTTATAAAAACGAATTATTTATAATGAAAGATATGTTGATTTTTCAAATTGAAGATTGTATTCTCTTCAAAAGTGAAATATATTTATGTTGTAAACATTGTAATATTCTAAGATATGACCAACATCTACTTGCTTTTATATTGGATAAAACCAAAACACAATTATTGAAGTTTTCTATTATAAGAATTAAAAAATTTAGTGGTCCGCCATTTAATTTACATGTACTACCAACAGGCGAAACTGCATGGAGGGTGAAATCCTTCTAAAAATAAAAGAAAAAATAAAGAGTTTTGTAGTAGTATCAGTGTAATCTTGTATTTTATTTCAAATTATTTTTTTCAAACAAATTAATTTCAGACATATAGCAAGGAATACTATTATACAAATACTGCGTTAAAGTTTTCTATCTTTTTCTTTCATTGTCATTGAAGTTTTTTCAATTTGTAAGTATGAAATTATGGATGTAAAAATGCTTCAATTAAAAACTTAGAAGGTCCTCAAAATAAGTTTCGTATTCTTAATACAAGCATTTGGAACAACAATATTAAAACTAAAAATGCTTAAATTAAGCGAACGTATGCTTATATATAGAATTTGGCATTCTTAAAAAGGGAACATGAAATACTTAAATTAAATCTCTGAAAACTCAAATTAAGCATGTAATTCTCAGGTTATCCATTATGTACCTGTTACATAAAAGAAGCATGAAGCAACTTCTTTCAATACTTGTCATGCTAAATAAAAGGTGGCATGCTAAATTAAGCTTGGCATGCTAAATAATGCTTAAAATAACTCATATGTCGTGCTAGGCTCAAAATCATGTTTAGGTGTGCTTAAATTATACCCCGTTTGTGCTTAACATAAGCATTTATTTTTTTGTGTGTATGACTGAACTTGAAGATGAACATTTTCAGATTATACAAACTTCAAGTCGTGTGTAGTGTCCACTTTATAATGTCAACAAACGATGCGACGAGGTGTAGGGTGTTCCAGCTTCGGCCAAGTTGAAGATCGAACTCTGTCTGGTTTCAGTTTTCATTTGAGCCGCATTCTTGTTTGTTTGTGTTAAAAATTTGCAAATGTTTCCAATTTCAAAATGTATCGAGTTTCTTTTTACTTTCAAATAAATATTTACTCTTGTGATGTATTTAAATCTTCGATACAAAATGTCAAAAATGTGTGATGCTTAAAATTCTGTTGCCAGATATTATTTAATTATTAATGTTAATGAATTCATGCAATTTTAACGTAATTTATATTTCACATTAATTGATTTTTCACAGTCATTATATTGTAATTTATCGAGTGCTATCAACACCCTTATTATCACTGAGTAAACTTTGCCTGTAGGTCATTCTGAAGGCCAGCATCGCCATTTTGCGAAACATTTTCAAGGTTTTCAACAAATTTTCGACCCTGTAGTACAAAATATTTGAAAACTCAACACGTATGGAATAACATCGGTGCTTTTTGTTCGAGTTGGTGTGGTGAAGAGTCCTCGTTGTCCTCACTGCTGGCATTAATTCTAGCGCAACAGACTTCGTTGCTGACAACTTGATAAATTGCGAAACTGAGCAAATGTTTTACTAGAAATATTGCGCAACAAAGCGATTTTTAGTTGCTGAAAAATTCATCGTAATTTGTAAACGTAATTAAATAGTATCTAAGCCCTGCTGAAGAGAGCCACATTTAAATATTTTTAAGTTATTTAATGTATTAAAGTTGTATTTGACGAATACTTTAAGTAACAGAAGTGTTAAACGTGGCTTAAATAAATATTTAGAGGAAGAAGTTTTAAGAGTTTTCTATTATAATCAGATTTCGTAAACCATTATGAACTTTCTTACTGCTCCTCAACACGTTTGAAGCTTTCTTCAATTATTTATACCATGTTTACTGTAGAGACGAGTATTACACGCATGAGTAGTTTACACATGATGAAATATGAATTATTATCAAGTGTTTCAACTACGGCGACAAGGACCATGCTTCTTGTAGCGAGTGTTCATTGCCTTTAGTACGTCGTATTATTTTTGTTACCCGGCGAAAACCATAAAAACGAGAATCTCCCGCTTTATGCAGGCGTCCTGCTTTGTGAAGGCGTTCATAATGAAACATCCGCCGTCCCATCACCCGCCACCGCACATTAAAATAGTCACCCGCTGTCATCTGCTGGAGGCGTCGAATTTATTGAAAATGGAAAATGTTAATTTTGTGCTCAATGAAATCTTTTTTCATTAGCTTTTCATTTGCTTTATTTAAGAGTTTAAAGAGGAAAAGTTCAAGAAAATAGCTAAAAGAGTAAAATATTTTTATGAGATCTAAGATTGCAATTGGCTTGAACAGTGTCGATATTTATATTTTACGATTTGTGTAAATGATTACTTCATACTGGTGGATACAATCGATATTATTTTGTGAAGAAACTTCTACATGGAATAATGGTTTTGTGATTGTAATTTCATACTACGCTACGGTGCCCTCAACTCAATACGGTTCCCTACACTTAAGATGTCAAACAATATGCGTTAAGTTCGTAGTTCTCATAGAAATCGGAGCATATGTTGTTCTGAGGTTAACTTTAGAGGGGGTTGATTCTTGTACTAAAGCGATACAGTACGACTTTCAGTAAAAGTCTCAGTAAAATCCAGGTCAAGGTCAATTTGTGACTAAAGCAGAATTTCTGTAATTTCTTTTTGAATTCCTTTATAAACTCCTATAATTATACTCGTTAATATATTATCCACGATACCCTTGACTTAATTGATATGCTTACGACTCCATATATTTAAAAAGATTACATACATCATAAAATTGTATAACCTCTCTAGTAATATAATATAATCAAAATATCAACTGTGTACAAATTGTCTTAAAAATATTCAACAAACAAAAGCGAGTGATTTCGTGCCTCAATTCAAATTAAGACAATTTATTAATTTTCCAAACCCTCCAAATCAAAGTACGATGCTAACAAACGCTGTATAGTGTAGTTACGCCTTCCTCTAAAAACTCGTCGTCCATGAAAATTTAGCTTATTATTGCCGTTAAATTAACCTTTCTTTAGTAGCTTTCCGCCGTATTTCATGACAGTTGACCCTTTTTGTGTGGTTATGTTCTACACTTCCACATTTCAGACAGTGAATTCTTTTGATGTTATTCTTATAGAAATTTGATCCATTCCTTATAAATCTGTTGTAAAAATATTTCTTATTAAACAATAGTAAAAATATGTACGAATAGGAATATGGGTTTTTATAAAATGAACAACTATAGAATAATGCCCTCGAATAACACGGAATGAGGCAAATGTAACGTCATCTAACAAGTAAAAACCTACGTAACAAGTCACGTGGGGTAGAAGATTTAATGACCTTGCATTAAAGATACAAAGCGAATTTAAGAAAATAATATATTTTAATGATACTAGAAGATATTAAATTAATATAGACTATTGTATATTTTAAATTTGCTTTACGAAGAAGAATTCATCTATTTTTACTTTTAATAGAAAAGCAAAAATGAAATAAATTTGCACCGTTAAATTAAACTCATAAATTTTTACATATTTGGAGCATCTCGAACATCGCATTTACACCCCTTTCTTGGAAACGAATGTAAATGAAAATATTGATTCTATTCAAATCATCTATAAATTTATTACAGCGCATAAAAAAAGAAAAATAATAATTAAAAGCAATAAAGAAATATTAGCTTAAGGAAATGGGCTTTTTATTTTATTTCAATTATTTTCTATTAATAGAGAACTGAAGAAAAATATTTATTGCAAGAAAACAAAAAAGAAATGCAAAAGTACTCGCGCAAAAAAAAACTACAATAATTCCCACATAACAAATAAACAAATGCAAATTTTCTAACGTAATTTCAAGAATTTCAGTCCTAATTTGTTGGGAAATGTTATGGGCAAAGATCAAGTTTAGACTATAGACACGTTCAAAGGGGCAGCACAGACGACGCGGGTGATGGTCGCGTCGTTGTAAAGATTGTGTTTTGCACTGCAAATGAATGGCGTCGTTGTTGGCGTTGCCAATTTGTGGTATTGGGGGAGTAGCAGGGGAAACGTTGCCGGAATGTGTGGCAGCTTGCGGTGTATGATTTAGCATTTGTGAGTTCATTTCATTTGCAATTAAATTTGAAATTCCGAATCATTTCATAAAAAGACTGCAAGTTTTCGATATTTGTGTATAAGGGATTAAGATACATATGTATATAAAAGATAAAGACATCAGCTAAAGAGAGGCAGTTTGAAAAATGAAATCTTATTTTTAGACCAATTGAATTTCATTCGTAAGATTCCAAGAATGTGTTATGATTGCATTAGAAAGATTTCCAACCCGTTTCCCTGGTTGTATTTATTTATTTATTTTTTTTTTTTTTTGCTTTTTTAATTGATTTTGATATTTTGCCAAATGTCGTTAATACTATTCAAATTTAAATTTGTTCTTTCTTTAGGCGTATGAATGCCGCTTTCCCACTTGTCCACAGATGCCAATCGTGCTCGATTGCGAAACACTTTCGGAAGAGCAACTGGACAATGGTTCCAAACGCAACACAAAGCGGCGCTGCAAACTCGCCGTCGACGCGCCGTACATCTTCAAAAAACTGATAGGCGTCGACGTGGTGTACTTTCTACAGACCAACTACCTCGATCTGGTCAATCGGACACTCAGCATCGAGGCTGTGAATGAAAGCTTCTCATCGCGCATTGAGATCTTCGAGCGCTGTCGCTATTATGCACACCCGGACAATCCTGACTGGACCTGCTTCGATCAGACGGCTACACTCGACATTAAGAACTTCTTTGGCTTCGAGCACTCCATGGAGAAGATGGGCATGAAGCAGTACACTCAGACCACACTTAAGGGCAAGGAGATCATCGAATACTTTATCAATGAGTTGCAGGCGCAGGGTGTGACGCATGTGGAACGTTGGATGCCGCCGCCGGACGCACCCGGTTCACCGTCGCCCACAAATCTGCCGCAAAAGGAGGGCGTGGGGAAGGGCAGCGATTCGGCGGAGACAATTTGCGGACGCCGGAAATCATCGCACGATAAAATGCTGGATGGCGACTTTATAGCCAGTCACCTGGGCCAGTTGACCCCCATGCAAGAGTCCAAGCTTCTGGAGCTGCGAAAAATGCTTGATGGTGTCGAGAGTTTGGAGCAAGTGCCAAGCTATCAGACCATCCTGCGTTTTTTGACAGCCCGCGACTGGCACGTGGACAAGGCGTTTATCATGTTGCGCGATTCGCTGAAGTGGCGCCAGGACAATAATATTGATGCTCTGCTGAAAGAGTATCATGTGCCGTCGGTAGTGGTGAACCACTTCCCCGGCGGTTGGCATCATCATGATAAAGATGGACGCCCGATTTACATACTGCGCTTGGGACACATGGACGTCAAAGGACTGCTGAAGTCGATCGGCACAGAGGGGCTCTTAAAATTGGTGAGTCACCTCTAATGAATTTATTCAGAACATAGATCATGGTTTGATTGATTTGATTTTCCCATTTTAGTCGCTGCACATATGCGAGGAAGGCATACAGAAGATCAACGAATCCGCAGAAAACCTTGGCCGTCCCGTGCTCAGCTGGTGCATGTTGGTGGACTTGGAAGGTCTTTCCATGCGCCATCTGTGGCGCCCAGGCATAAAAGCGCTATATAGTATAATCGAGACGGTCGAGCGAAACTATCCAGAGACCTTAGGACGTGTGTTGGTGGTGCGAGCGCCGCGTGTGTTCCCTATCGCTTGGACCATTGTGAGCGCTTTCATAGGTACGTTACGGTTGCCTTCCGTTGTTGTGTTTTCCGCTTGTTTCACACTGAATAATAAGGTTTTTCTGCTTCTCGTTCTCGAATCAGATGAAAACACGCGCTCGAAGTTCCTATTCTACGGAGGATCAGACTGTCTGCACATGCAGGACGGACTCGAACAGTATATCGAATCGGATATAATACCCGATTTCCTTGGTGGTCCGTGCAAGGTGGGTTTTCGTCATGCGGTGATCCTCTTATACACAGATTTGTAAATACGTTTTTAATTGTTGAAGACTTTCTAGTTTAGTTTTAGGTTTTTCGTGCTTCTCCAAATAGTTTGATGAGATATAAATAATTTCCCATCCTTTTTTTTTTTTTTTCTACATCAGCCTACGCTGGCAAAAAAGTCGAATGTGGAACATGTTTTCGAAAAATATTTTACGCAATGCTTTTTAGCTAAATGCGATTGTGTAAGCAACTGCGACCTTTGATAATCGCACTACATAAAATCCTGTTGGAAATTTCGTAACTCTGCCGATACCAGTTCGTTTTTCCTGGCTGTGATTAGTTGTAATTTTTTACAATAGTTTTGTGTAAAGTTCCTGTTTCTCTATAAGACTCATAATTCATCTTATTTATTTGTTTCTCATTTCAAGTATTGTATGTATGTATACCGTCATTTCAATTGTCCATTTCTTGAAATATCTCACAGTCCTGCTTGATTTTTCAAAACATTGCAATTTCGCAAAACGTAATGCAAAGTGGGTGCCTCCCCGAAGTTTAAATTTTAATTGAATTTAATTATCTTAAAGATTGACTATAAAAGTGTTGAATTAATTTTAGACTCAAAGAAAATTCCTTTATCAGAAAATTTACAATCCCATGATCATATTAAGAGTCGTTGGTTAAACAAGAAGTCGATAATAACGAAGTATAATAGATAATAATAATAATATAATAGCGAATAATAATAGAAGTAATACGATAAAAATTAACAAAAGTTTTGGCATTTAAACTTTAATAGAATTTAGTAATTTTTATAAACGCAATCCGACACATCATTATTTTTTAAAGTTGTCACAGACTCATGGCTATTTCTATATCACTATAAAATAGAACTCACTTTTGTATAGTTTGTCTATTTAGTTTTTGGTCTAAATGTAAAATTATTATTATCCCAAAAGAATCACTTTTTCTTTAAATTTGTTTTAACTAATAATTGCAAGCTTTACTGATTGTTTGTACTCATTTGTTCCCATTCATTCTGCAACATTTTATAGACGCTCATTCACGAAGGTGGCCTTGTGCCGAAAACTCTGTACAAAATGAACTCCCTCGAAGAAGACGAAGAAGAAGCAGCAGCAGCAACCCAGTCACGAATTCAAGAGAGTGGAGGAGGAGGTGCGCTAAAACATGAGCATCAGAATCTGTACAAAACTGTGGAGTTACGGACCGGTTACACACACGAAGTGGTCATTCGAAATGAGGACCCGAAAAGTGTGCTGACGTGGGATTTCGACGTAATGCGAAGCGATTTACACTTCACACTGTATCGCACGAACAGAGAATTGCCCACAAAGAATGGTATATGTAATTGCGTACACTTGTAATTACCAACTACAACTCTTTCTGATTATAACTTTATAATTACAGATAATGCTTCCTCTTTCTTCGATCTCAGCGACTTCAAAGAGGGTGAAAACTTTTTCCGAGAAGAGCCCACGATTATCTGTCGCCACAAAGAGAGCGTTCAGGTGAGTTAAAATGTTGTATTCCCCTTAAAGTTTACTTTAAAAACATTGACATTTTTCAGGGTTCCCACGTCATGAACCATTCAGAGTCTTATATAATGCATTGGTTTAGTCCATCATCGGGCCCCGAAGGCCCATCGCAGCTCAACTACTTCTACGAGATTCTAAGTTCAGCCAACTACAAAGGTTCCATGACCAGTTTGCAGTCAGGTTTTTCCTCGTCGTCAGCCGCCAGTTCGTGTCAGAGTCGATGATATGAAAAGCATGAGTGTCTGAAGAGCGAGGCTGACGAAGATCCGGATGAATACGAGGATGCATTTGATGCTGCAGAATCGTCAACAGTTATGCAGAATAGCACAAATCAGGTTTAACGAATATTCGGAAAGACGAGAGAAGCTGGAGAGAGGAGAAAAGAAAAAATTGTTACTAATTTTAAAATTGTTGATATATAAGCTATATAAGTTAGATCCCAAACTACCTGTTGGAAATCTTTTAGTAGTTGTAGCAGTTTGTAGATAAAGTATTAGTTTAATTTAAAGGATTTTGGAATTTATTTGAACGGTAACTAGGTTTCTTCTTACGTGTAATTAGCTCAAATATAATGAACAAGTTAGCTAGCAAATTAGTAAAATCATTCAGCGCGTTGAATTAAGCTTAATTTAAATCAATTTACATGTTTTCGCGCTGGCAACTTCTTACAATACACACTCTACACTTGCAGAAAAATGTACCAACTCCGTTAAAACACCAATTAAACTAGTTTACGTTTTAATCCTAAATGGAGGTTATACGATTTCCACAAACATGCCGTTAATTCGTTAGTGCGTCAATTAAAAATATAAGTTATTGAATACCATACTAGCTACTACGAAGACTAGGCTAAAAGGAATAATATTTACAAATGCTTTTTATACCGAATTCCATTTACGAATAGACTTTGCAGCAGCGCAAATTTTTAAGTATTATATTAACATTAAAAATAAATGTTTACAAATGTTTACTCATGTAATATTTTAGTTATACCAGAACATTTGTTACGTCAACTAATACGTAACATCAACAGTTGTCTACACGTTACCTTATCTTACAGATTACATGAAAGGAAAAAGCAAATCATATAAGTAAATACTTACGTAGATATGTAAGTGCATAACAGAGCTCTAGTACTATTTAGAGTACGATTACATAATTATAATAATTTTAATCGCAAGTCTAAGAGGTTATTTTCTGTTTAAGTATAAGTAGCTTAAAATAAATAGTTAAATTTTATTCATAAAAACCCGTGTTTTATTCACAAGCAAATGAGTTTTGAGAATATGGAAAGAAATCTTCAGAGATGTTCGAATCTAAAATCTGTTCAGATTTCATATTGGACATCTAGGACTGTAAACTATTTACAAAATAAATTTAATCGGGGCTGGATGAATTTAACTAATATACTTATATATAAATTACACTTAATGAAACATGTATATTATTTTATGTAGACTAACCTTTTAGGTTACATGAGGGTATGGATCGAAATCTTTATCCAGCTAGACCGAGAAACAGTACTTTTGGCTTTATTCTCATTAGCAAAAGATTATTAGTACATATCATTTCATTCCTATCTTGTCTTAGAAAACAAGTGAGTTTCTTAGATTGTGTTCAACACATAGAATAAGTTAAGTTTTTAGTTTAAGGGTTCCCTAAGGCAAGGATAAGGGTGTCTAATACACACGTATTAGCAAATAAATTCAGGACAAGAAAGTTGCATGAGTTTCGATTCAATTTACATATGTATGTATATGTGCCAAACACAAGTAAACAAAGAACAGATTAAAGGCTTGAGAGAGACTTTCTTAACTCATTCCAATTCCTCACCGAATCAGAATACAAGTAGAGCTTCCATCGAACTTTCGGGCCCTAAGCTGATCGTTGGTGATCGGATGTGGTAACATTTCAAATACAACTAATCTAATATAAACATTTGCGTCCAAGTTCGAAAGTTCTCAAAAGAGCGCAATATGAGAAAAGTTGCAAGATAAAAGGTGGAGGTGCTCAGCAGTATTGTCGAGATAACAAATAATCTGGCCGTTCAGTACAACGACGACTTTTCAAGAAAGATATCGATGGTAATTAAATGTTAGTCGTTTATAATCTGCATTATATAATATGATAGTGCATTGAAAGTACAAGCATAACGTATTTCGAAGCACCTTGTTAAACGTGACGTTACCTGAAGGTTAATGTAAATCAAGTTGGTACTGATTTTGTAATCTGTCAATGCAAATTGTTAACAAAATTTAAATAATTGATGAGAGTTTGAAGTGCAGTCTCAATCGAGTGTTTACTAGATAGAAGCTCCATTTTTATATGAAACCGAGTTAACATTAATTATTCGCCAACGTTTCTAAGAAAATCGTGGAATATTTCAAATAAAGAATCTTGCACTTTGATATTTTAGTAAGAAAAACAAAAGAAAAACATACGAAAAACTCGGTATGGTTGCTTCAATCAACGAAACTTCAATGTAAGTAAAATTACTGAACACACCCGACCGCCGACTGAAGCAGAGAAAGTGTTTAAGTGAACATTTTTCATATCAGCATTTGTTTTTATTTTTCTTTTTCTATAGAAATTATATATATTATATTACAAATATATGTATATACAATGTATAAATATACAAAAAGAGTTTATAATTTTTAGAAATTTGTAAGATTTATGTCAAAATGTACTAAGAATGTCTCGTGTTGTTGTTGGATTTCTTGTTTGAATTTGGATGTTTTGAAATATACGAATGGTCAGTCACAAGAGACACCCGTTTAAGTAACGCTTAGAAAACGAAAATAATTTACATATATTGTATATTAATATTAAATAACATTGTTTAAAAAATGAAATTGTTTTTACTTAAGTATAGGATAATATCAATGCCATATATTTACATATAAAAGTATATCATATGTATTTGTAGGTACATAAGCGATTTTGTTTAAACATATGTTAGTAAATGCTTGAATAATGTAGCTCATTGCATTTAATTATCACTGATTATTTCCGCTTTCAAAAAGCTGACCCTGCCATTGGAAATATTGCTGAATTTTAGTCGAATTTTAATGATCAATCGTGTCTTACAAATGTCTAAAACATACTCAAAGATGTCGTCTATAGATTCGCTGCTTTCTCTAAAAAACTTGGAAATTTCGAATACTTACAGTGGCCATCAACCAGATGCTGATAAGACAAAAGCCAACATCTTGGAGGATAAGGAAATCTTTCCGGAGTTTCGAAATGGGCCCCTGTCGGAATATCGGCGCAAATCGTCGTTCTGTTATAAACGCATGAACGTCTTGCTGGAGGGTGAGGAACATATCCGGCTAAAGGTCAGATTTTATACTTTAATCTAAACGCCCGTTCAAGGTACTCTTTCGAAATATTGTTTTTGTTTTAACATTTTAAGTTCAAAGATCTAGTTTGTGAGGTTCTTATAATTATGGTTGCATTATTTGCCAAGTGTTTTTTTTAGAAATTTGATTTATTGCCTTCTTTCGTTACATTTTATTTTTTGTTTATTTTTGTAATTGTTAGTGTTCAAAGTCCGCTCCATGGTCTACAAGTAGATTAGTTTAATGTACACACCTTATTTAAATATACTGTGATTTATGTCTACTTTATTGGCCATGTCTAATTAAATTGGTTAAGAATAAAAGGTTAACTTAAAAACCTAAGATTACGTATTTATGTATGTCAAAAAAAAAGGTACTTGTTTCCAATTTATAAATTGTGATAATTTATGTTCGGCCATTTATTAACGAAAAATAAAAATGTACTTTTTTATTATTATTGCTTGCAATTTATTTATTAAATATCTCTTAAAATTATTAGAGAGCAAGGCAATTTCTATTACCATTAGATTACCTTAAAAATCATCCTTAACTTTGTGCTTATCCTGTCAAAATTGGGTTTTATCTCTTTGGCTTGAAATGAAATCACTTCTTAAAGTTTAAATCACGATTCTTGTTGCAGCACCGAATTTGGAGGTTTATGGAAAAACATCCTGACTTTCAACATGAACTCGAGTCACATTCACTGGACCGTGCGAGACAATTGGCCAACAAGAGATTGCAATTGATTTGGAAGGAAAACTTCTATGCCTTGAATGAGGTACTTTAGAGTTTAGTTTTATTTGCATTTTATTTTTATAGAACTCTTCTATATATTTCCTGATGGTGGTAGTTCATCACAAAGCCGAAACTCTCATTGGCCGTGGGTCAAGCCATGTTCAGCTATGACTTTGATTTCGCCGTGAAATATTCAATTTCCAATTCAATGTTCCCGAGTTCGTTGCTCTCTATGGGCACCGATCGTTTACTCAAGTATGCGGCCAAGACTGCCAACGGAGAGATTGTTGGAGCCTTCGCGCTTACAGAAATTGCGCATGGCACCAACGCACGTGGTATGCGCACGCGAGCCACTTACGATGCCACCACGTCGGAGTTTATCATCCATACGCCCGACTTTGAGGCCGCTAAATGCTGGGTTGGAAACCTAGGAAAGACTTGCACGTACTCGATTGTATACGCGCAGCTTTATGTGCCTGATGACAAGTATCAGGGCCTGAACGCATTCTTAGTGCCTATCAGGGACGAGCGTACGTTGTTACCGCACCCGGGTGTAACTGTGGGTGATCTGGGTGAGAAGATAGGCTTGAATGGTATTGACAACGGGTGAGTTTACAGGAAAAAATCTTCTATTTTGGCTCACAGCATTGATCCCTCATTTAAGGTTTGTCATGTTTAATGAGTATCGCATTCCTAAAGAGAATCTGCTCTCCAAAGCAGGCGACATCGACGAGCAGGGCAACTACAAGAGCTTGATTAAAGATAATCGTAAACGGATGGGGGCCTCATTGGGAGCTCTTTCGACTGGTCGTGTAAACATTTGTTCGCTGGCTTATGTGGTGCTCAGCCAAGCAATAACTATTGCCACGCGTTATTCGGCTTCTCGCAGGCAGTTCGGACCCGAAGGCTCTGAGAAGGAATGGCCTGTAATTGAGTATCAGTCGCAGGTATGTGAAGACGGACGCACAGATTCCCATCGACTCGACATAGTAAGCAATGCGTTACTTTCTAGCAATACCGCCTCTTTCCGCATCTCGCAACTGCATATGCGCTGCGCGTGTTTACAATGTGGATTGGAACTGAGAACCACACCATGATCGCAAAGTCCTTTATGGGTGAAGATGTTTCCAATGTGGGCATGGAGTTGCACGCACTCTCTTCGGTCGCTAAGCCGGTGTGCTCCTGGGCAGCACGCGATGGGATCCAGGAATGTCGTGAGGCCTGCGGTGGTCACGGCTACCTCAAGTCTGCCGGCATTGGCAGACTTCGCAACAACAACGACGCCAACTGCACGTACGAGGGTGAGAACAACACGCTGATTCAGCAGGCCTCAAATTGGTTGATTGGCTTGAGGCGCAGTGGGGCCAGCTTCGAGGAGGCCTCTCCGCTGAGCTCACTGACATTCTTGAAGGATATGGATACGCTGCTACATGAGAAAGCAGAAGAGCGCTCTGCAAAAGAAGTCATGGATCCGAATAGTAAGAATAACTGCGAAAGAAGGACCATTGCACCATTGCAATTAAAATATCGTTTCCTTCTGCTCTCTGCAGGTATCATGAAGGCTTTGAATTGGTTATGTGCTTGGCAGCTGGAGGACGCTGTGAAACGCTTCGAAAGCCTAAAGAACAACGGTCACAGTGCTTTTGAAATACGCAATAATGTCCAAGTATTCCACGCACAGCCGCTATCGATTATCTATGGACAGGTACACTTTTTGTTGTTTGCATGATGTTGGCATGGATGCAGGCGTCAAAGATGTACAAAAAACTATTAAAACTAATAAATAAAACGAAATTTTTCTATTTTTAATTTCAGCGCACGATTTACTACATTTTCTTCAAGTTCGTCAGTGATCTCCCGCAGTCCAACGAGAAGAATGTTTTAGCAAAAGTGTTGTCCTTCTATGGCGCTAATTTGATTAGTAAACATTTCGGTATATTTTATCAAGGCGGTTATTTTGGTAACAAGGACCACGCCGAGCTCTACCAGCAGGGCATTTTGGAGCTGCTGCCTGTACTCAAGGATGAGGCCATCGCTCTCATCGACGCCATCGGACCAACAGACTTTATTCTCAACTCCCCGCTGGGTATGAGTGATGGCAATGTAAGTGTTGCAAGTCTTAGAGAAGTCCTTGGATCTATTTTCAAATGTTACAGGTATATCAGCATCTGCAGAACAGCATTATTACAACACCAGGAGTGTTTGAGCGTCCCGCATGGTGGCGCGAGGTTACCTATGGAGACCACTTACAGAAATCAAAAATATAAGTCAGTCGAAAAATTTTGTGTTTCGAAACTCGTTTTATAAAAATTCTTATTTTTTTAATCAATTATACAGTTATTGTAAACAATCAAATTAAACGTAAACATGGTGCTTTTAGTAGTTAATAGATTAGTTATAGTAGATTATTTTAGAAAAGTATGTACAATAATACAAGTAGGTATACTACAATTTTTTACTACAATAAAATAGCATTTAAAATACTGTTAAAGTGTAAAAGCGTTGTTTTTTATTGGTGTATTTAAAGACTATTTACATATATTAAAACATTATAAATAGTTTCTGTTTTAGCCAAGAGTTGGAAAGTTTCTTTACATGTAGCAGTCCTTTACTTGAAATACTTCAAAGCTACCTTTTGAAACTTAGTTGACTAGACTAAATTTAATACGATTTAAAACAACAATAAAATAATAATGATAGTTATAATATAATACATTAGTTATAAATTACAACACTTATTTTTAACTAAAATTAAATCCAATAATTTGGTACATAAAATGTACAATAGCTGAAATTCCCAGTTAGTTTTCTTGTAGCAACGTTCAACGATCACAGATTATAATTTGTGGTTACATTTAAGGTATACGTTTAGGTACATACGACCATTACCTTTAGTTAATTTGGGCTTTGATATCAAATATTACAGCCCATAAATAAAAACAATGGTGTCGGAAGCTTAAAACTGCAAATTTAGTTTAACCTATTTCATAAGAAAAAAAAATTTGAACCTAGTTTAATAATTTACGCTGTCGCGTATTTTTACTCCTTCGTTTTGAACATAACCACAGAAACTTAAGTGTAATTAATTTCCTCGTAAATTAGTAAATTCATTAATATTCTTTGGGCTTGAAAATCATATATACTTAACAATTTAAATAAGATTATAAATTTAGCTTCTGCTCGCTTCCAAAATACTGAAGATCTCCAGCAGAGTGTAGCTTAAAAATGTTCATAGTGGATGTTAAGGAATTTCTCCAGATCCGGATACCTCATCTATCAAATTATTAAAGTCGCTACTTTTAGTCGCAGGATTATCTTCTCTCGCTATCGTCGATGCCGCCAAATCATGCTCCGCTTCGACTAACATGGGAATCTGCTGCGGTAAGTCGCTGGTCGCCCACAGATATAAATCTAAGGTTTTTTCCGTGCAGTCTGCAATGAAACGAATGAACGGACGTATGTCGCCCTCATTGGCAAGTTGTAGAAATTGGTAGTATTTGTGTCTGAGGAAAAAAGAAGAGTAGGTTAGTATACAGCCCATTAGTTGGGAGGTTAATTGTGAAATACCGTTGTTGCTTTGGTATAATCACGGGAGGATAACCGGCACGCATGAGTAAGGTGTTCATCAGCAAGCGTGAGGTGCGGCCATTACCGTCGATGAAGGGATGAATGTGAACCAATTTATAGTGGGCCATAGCAGCAAGTCTTTAGAAATTAAAAAGTATAAGTAAAGCCTAATGAAGTATTTCATGTCTTACTTTTCTACATACTTAACAGGATGCAATGAGACGGTTTGATCCGAGTTCAGCCAAATTTCGAAATGTCGCATTAAAATAGCCAAGTTGCCTGGTCCCGGTGGTACATGACCACCCACGTACACCTGCGTTCGTCGAAATTCGCCACCCTCTATCGGATCGACGTGACCCAGAACTCGCCTATGTATTTCCAAAATGTCTTTCAGAGTTATTTCGATTCTGCATAGATAAAAAGCAAATCATAATCGCGATTTTAAATAGTCAATTTTTAGTTTCACTCACTTATTGACTAAGCTCGCGTTTATGTATTTCATGGCCAGGTCTAAGCCAAGGATTTCATTGTGTTCATCTATAGACTTGCCGTCGACAGCCATGCGAGTCTCTAGCACGGAGCGCGTTTGTGATAGCGTCATAGTGTTGCCCTCAATGCCAACGGAATGGTAGATATGTTGGAAATACGCTTCCTTTTTCGCTCGTCTCAAAGCCGAGTTCGATTCGCTGACACCAGAGAGCGCGTCGCGTTTCGAATCGAGTGTCTGCAGGCGACGCTCGTCTATGGTTTGAACGATAGATGCCGTACGTTGGCGATTTGCAAGAGCCTCCGAATTGCGCGGATTGATGGAAAGAGCCTATGCAAAAGATGTATTTCAGGAAAATGCATTTCTATATACCTTTGAAATAGTTTAATTCACCCATATTGTAACATTGTGTAATTTTTACTCACTTGGAAGTAAAATCGATCCGCCTGCAGTATATCCCGTTGGTTGTGTTCCAAGTACTCCCCGTAGCGTAGCAGCACCTCCGGCTGCTTGGGAGCCAAGGCGAAAGCATGTTCAAACAAGCGCTGCGCTTTCTCATCCTTTCCGGAGACGCGCATTTCCTGTGCCGACTTCAACGCAACTAGCGCTTCTTTAACATTAGCATCATCATCAGATTTCCTCGTAGCTAACTCAGATCCATCGCCATAGAATTCCTTTAGAGCGTTTGTAAAACTAGGTGAATCATAGACGGTGAAATCATCGCGCGTCTGCAAAAAATGATCTTGCGGCAGGTACTGCAGTTGACTGGAACGACGAAGCAGGCCATCCAAGTACCCGGAATGAAGGAGCAGCGCATGGAAGAGAAAGGCTAAGAAGGTCCCAGAAATGAAGATGAGTATATTGCTGAGGCCAGAAAGACGTTGAAAACCATTCCTAGAGATTTTAAATTTTTCTTGATGTTGTACGTTTACTTCACTGATGTACAACGATTTTTGCGGCTGCCCTCCTTTGGGTGCTGGTGGAGCATCTCCGCTGTGATATATATCGTTGGACATGACGTAGAAGTTGTGTAGATGGATCAACTGGTGCTCGTTATTTTACTTCTGCGGTCAGCATGATTTTATTCCAATAGTTGTAAATATAACAGTCTGAATTTTTGTTGTCAAACGCATTTTAATCTCTATAAAATAGAAAAACAGATGTACAAATACTGGCATTTTTAGGAACAACTAAAAATAATTGTTTAAGTTACCCACGCAGGCAATATTTTGAATTAACTTTCAGGAAATGATACACTGACGTGTTGTTTTTCTGTTTCGAGAATCAGCTGGTAATTGCCAAACTTTGGTGTAAAGAACAGTGTTGTAGTTTCAATAAATGTGTACCAAATGGAAAAATTTGTTTATGGTGGACAATGGTGGACATGGACACATTCTTCTGGAAGATGACACATTTCATTAAGTACTGCCCAAATATTTATTGTGTATTTAACTTTGCATACACAATTTCTCATTAATAATTAGAAGATATTATCTTAGGCCTTGAAACCCAAACATTTATTAATGAGAATTGACTCATACATAGGTTCAGATGATTTAAAATTGGATAAGGTGTTAAGTTGCTGGGTTGTTATTGTCTGTCCTATATTTTCCCCGCTAGCTCAGTTTCAGGCTGGTGATTCTTAACCCTTTCAGACACAGCAACAACAATAAAATTTCTTTCACTAAACCTAACTTCCTTCGCAAGTCTTCATCCTCCCCCTTCTTCATCGTCACGCCCCCATCTGTTAGCCTTGGTTTAGCCCGACATGGTGGACTTCCGGGATACAATGAAGCTCATTATTTTCACAATTACTAACATTTTTTTTTATTGACAATAACACTAATTTTCTGGTCGCTTTTCGACCGACTTTATTACATTACTTGAATTTCTTGAAATCAACAAATATAACATCTTCACGATATCTTAATTAATATCTCTTATTAATATTAGATTTTTGAATTATTTAAACATTGTATCATTGTATCTTTACTCGGGGTACATGATATACGGACTTAATCTAAGGTGAGTAAATTCGTTTCCAATTCGTATACTATATTAAATTTGTTTCTTATTGCGTCGACACACATACATTAATATACTACATATACTATTATACATTTATTCTAACAATACATATATTTTTTCTAGATTCTACTCATCTGCCTCTTGTATCCTGGTCGCTCCAGGGCGGCGAAACACGGTGCCATGGACAACATGGATGCTCGTCAGATGATGTGCAGTGCAGTTTTTTCTGTATTTTTCCTTCCTTGTTCTCGGTTCCAGAAACCAATCTTCTTAAGGGTTGACCGTTTTAAACACGGGTATTGCAAAGCGAGAATTTTTGAATATAGATCTGAACTTGTTTGTTGGTTGGCCGTTTATGATCACCAGTTGGTACCGCTATTACTACGTAACGGCTTTTTATGCCGTACGACGGCTTCACCGAACTAACGGTTCCGGTCGAACAAAACGTTTCTATATTTTCTTTTTCTGATATTCACCGCACCGAATTTTATATTTCTTGTTTTACAGGTTTACAGTACACTTTTAAAAGTCTTTTTCTCTTAAACCTTCTTTTTCTTCTTAGTTCTACAAACCAAACTTTAAATTTTCTTGTTCGGCGCGTATATAAAACTACTGTCTTTGCACGTTCAGTTCGTTTCAGGAAAGAAAAAACGGTTGTTTTAAAACGCTTCAGGCTCGGCTTTTCTATTTATAATTTTAACAACCTTTCAGCTCGACAGCCTGTACTAGAATCCCCTTTACTTAATTTTCTAATTGTTCGATCTACCTTTGGCCTTCAAAATTTTCCGTTATTACGAAATTCTAGAAACTTCTACTTCTCTATCATTTTCCTCCTCTAACCTCGTATCCCTGTCCTTTTTTCGTGTGGTCGTCGACAACAAACTTCGATTAAAACGGTGTTCTAGTGTGCTGAAACAAAATAGTACTCGCGTTTAGGATTGAAATAAGTGCACTTTTATTGATAAAAGGTATTTCATGTAAGAAAAATTATCACAAAGCAACTCCGTAACTTTGCTTTGTATTTGTAAATATTGATATTTGTTTGCTCTATGTGTAATCACAATTCTGAACAAAATTTTGAGAGAGAGCAAAAATGGTTCATCGACAACAAACAATGTTTATAGTGTAATATCCGCATAACAGATCCTTCTTAACTCTCTCTAAGCTCAGACCAAGATAGCTGAGACTCAAACCATGTCAATGTTGCTTTAGTTTATAGCACCATAACTTTACCCATCTCTAAACTACTCGTTACCACTGACGCTTGTTTACTGTTTTGACAGCTCAACTGTTGTGGTTTACAGGATGACAAGATAAGTACACAGTTTTCTTACTATTTCTATTTTAATTTATTTTCAGGAAACTTATTGTGGATTTTCGAAACGGACATCTTCCTTATTGAGAGACGGACATTTATACAAACTGGTTAGTATTCTGATATTCGTATTAATTTGTCTTTTGATTCCAGCTTGACACGCAACAAAGGCTTAGTTCTGTCCCAATGCTCCAATGTTGTTGCTGTTGTTTTTGAAGGTAATTATAACAGCATCAACAACGACAAATATGTGAGCCCACTTTCGGTTCCGGTTTCATAGCTGTTTGCAATTTGAAATTTGCTTGCATATATCTCCTAAACTATTTAGTGTGCGTACCGTTATACAAGCATCGTTAATATCTTTAATTTATATCACATATAATTTTATGGAAAACCTTAACCGTTTTCGAGAAAAACTGAATTTACCATTTTTACTACTTTTTTTTCCATTTAAAATCTGAGTATTCCTATTCTGCATATGTTCCGCATTATTTTAAATATGCAATGAATTGAGGTACTTCTTTTTTCAAAACTTAATGTTGCTTATTTATACAATAAATTTACTTCAAAAATACTCTTTATTATTAATGTGGCCCTGGGTACACGTAGATGCTTGAAGTAATCGTGGTCACACGATTCCTAAATCGTTTAGGAATGAGATTCCTAAATCTGTGTGTGAAATTGGTTGAATCTGAATGTTGCCCAGATCGAGAGAAAACATTAACTTACGTTCGACAAACTGCGTCACATTTCGTTCGTTCGGCAGCAGTTTACTTGTAGTCGTAAAAAGCATCCGAGAAACTAATTCGATTTGTGATTCAAAAATTCTCTATATGTACTTTAAACAAAGTGTGGACTTCTCTTTTTGAAGTATAGGATCCAAAATTATTAATTATAACGTATTATGTATATATAATTTAAAATTAAAGAATTTATTTGGGAGCATATAGTGATCGGTAGGGAAACGCCAACCGTGTTTTTGTTTTTTTCTCTGTTTGTAGCATGTGGAGCAGACCCCTATAGAAGATATGCGGTATAGATGTATATCGTTCGAAAGGTAACTTAAGTACCTTTCATTTATGTAAAGTAAGATTTTGCCGAAAAACGCATATTATTAGAGAAAAGGCGATTTTAATATTTTCAGTACTCTTTTTCCCCCATTAATTAAGTGAAATGTGTAATTAACCCACATAATTTGCGGGGAACAAGAAACTAAGTTTTATTAGCTTTCTATACCTATTTTCGCCCGATTTTTCATACAAATTTTTAGTTTTGAGTGTAGCGCCGCAGGCGAAAAATTTGTATGAAAAATCGCGCGATTTTCACAAACTCGTGAAGTGTTATACAGATGCTCAATTTGCAAGTTCCAACAATTATTGCACGTTACCCATGCAGGTCCTTGAGCTTCTTTTACGGCTTTGTCCTTCACAACGGTTGGTCACGAAGAGCAAAGTGTTTTAAAATTGTTTTAATTTCGCGTTGCTCCCTTTTCCTAAGCTTAGTACTGAATTCCATTACAAGTATGTAGAAATAATATCATCGCGCAGGAAAATAGCAAGGAAACCGAAAACTTTGGTGTCAGTTTTGAACGTAGACGTGGTTTTCATTTGTGCAACGCGAAGCCTGGTTCTCGATACTTCAGCGAGTAACAAGTTGTGGGTGTGAGGTCAACTAATAAGGACCTTCGGGAATCGATGGAATATCAAATACATTATACGTACTTTAGTAGACTGTCCGTAGTGATGATGGCTTAATGATGATGGCGATGATTACATGAAACATTCTGTACACAAAATAGAGAAAAGTACCAAAAGGTTTTACCAACTGTTGAAGATTTCAACCATGGATTTCGCCACGAAATACTTTTTTGATATACCTGTAACATTGCTCCTCTAAATCTTTAAGTTCTTCACAAAGTCTGCCTTAACTTTTACAGGTTCGCGTTTTCATGATCTGTTCACCTTTTAGAATAGTCAGTGGAAGAATTTCTTTACCTTATTGGTATTTCACCTTATCGAGAGCGCACTGTATCTATGTATGTACTTTCAGAGAATAAAAACGTTTAATTTTTTCAACAATCCTTTAAATAATTACTTCAATATTTACTTCTAATGTAATGAAATTACAGATGATATTTTGGATGCCATTAAGTTATGGTAGATATCATAGATATACTCAATTAATCCCACAAACTCAATGCACGACTATTTTTAAGAGCTTCTTTATAATCTGAGTTACAATAAATATTTAGAATAGATAGGATTTGTTAGAAGTTGAGTTCGTTAAATAAAACGAATTCTGTATTTTCTTTAAAGATCAAATATATTTATATACATATAATAGGTTAATGATTTCAGTATTGAGTTTGTGATCAATTGATGGGAACGAAATTTATATAGATGAGTTTCTAAAGCATCTAAAGAATGAATTCGTTTGAACTGAATATGCAAATGTTACCGATGACTGTGACATGTTTTTAAGCGAAATTGATATACAGATGTATATCAATGTATGTCTAGCAGCAGTATATTCCTAAAGAAGCTGAAAGTAGGGTCACAATTGACTGCAAGGCGGCAACGACAACGCGACATGACGCGCCTGTGCAATTAGTCAATTATAGTTACACTGACCCAATACAAGTTCAGTCAGATTCAGGTTCAGGTACACGCAGTGCAAGTGTTGTTTCAACTACCTGTAAGTGTGTCACCATCGTCATCATCGTTGGCGTAGTAATGTATCTCTGCTGCTGTTGTTCGGCTGAAATGAATTCAATATCTGGCTGAGATCCGCTTCTAATTTTAGATCTGTTACTTAATGTAACTGTCTCTCTCATAACCGCTTTCGTAGTTGAAATGCATTTGAAGCGTTACGTCGCGTCGTGATGTCTGACAGGCGACTGCGACCATCGATCACAAAACGATGACTATGAGAGCTAAGAGCTTGACTTGAGTAATAAGAATATTTGAAAGTAAAGAAATGTGTGTGTTCTGAATTGACAAGATAATAAATTGTGCTCAAGGACGAGTTACTTAAAATTTAATAACTCTTGACAACTTGACAATAAAAGAACAAATATAAAGAGAAGAGAAACGATTACTACAAGTAAACAATCCGTTTGTTAAAATAAAAGACACCAGAATAACTTAATCAGACATTTAACATTATTAGAATAGTAATTTAATCAGAACTCAGTCTCCTTTAACCCTTCTGTCAACAGATATTTTTTCCACCTTCCGTCAACAGATACATAGGTCTGGCCAGACCTACAGAATGGTTTGCATGCTAAGCAAGGCAATATCCCCATAAAAGTAAGAAAAAACATCAAATTCGTTGTGAAATTAGAAAAAGGCACACTTTATTAAATACTTTTGGCTTTAATGTACCAATTTTGGCATTTATAGAAAGCTTGGCTATGTTGTAAACATACAGGATCATTACAAATATATCAACTAAATCTTGTTTTAAGCTGTCTTTTATCATTCGCCCTACATATAGAGCAAGATTTTTTATTGTTTGATACTGTAAAGCCAGTGCTAGTTCTTGGCGGTGCAATTTTTTCGCTGAGAGGTATTTCGAAAAATGACTGGTGCATTTTTAACTGGAAAATTTCCAACTATTTGCAGATTTCTCAGTCGATCTTCAATATTTGGAGTCACAAGCTCCTCAGCGAGAGCTTTCAAAAACATCCGGCGAGCATTAGCTTTTTTTGTGCATTCAGACTGATGTGAAATATTATGTATGATGTATGCAGCCAGTCAGATATATCCAGAGTATTGGGAGATTTATCCAGAGGGAGATTTCTGCAGTCTCCCTATTCAATAGTACGAAATTTTCGCCCACAATATTATCACGTAACCCTTTTTGGTAAAACAGGTAACAAACTATTTGCTTTAACAACATTGTTTTTTATACATTTTTTATTATAGGAAATATCCATCCAAATCCCTTTATTTTTTACTACTAAGCATAATGAGGTGTTTTTCATAAATTGACCTCAGCCATCTGCACTGATACTGATTTTATTTTCTACCCTTATGTGAATAAGAAACCTAAAATCATAGCCACCTCAATAAAAAATATGTTTTATTGCTATATTTCGCCTGAAGTTATATGTAGGACTGGTCAGACCTATCTGTTGATGAAAGGTATAAAGTTGAAAAAATAGTTACAACTCCCGTTCTATTCAATATATCTCCATGATTCTTAAAAATTTAGACAGATAATTAGTTAGTTGACAAAGTCAGGAAGTTTCATGGGGATACCCCTAACAGTTTTTTTACAACTCGCTCTCAAAGTTGGAAAAGGTCTGGCCAGACCTATCCGTTGACAGAAGGGTTAAGCAGAATTTAGAATTTCGGTCTTCTAACTTAATTTAAAAGAAATTTCACAAGATAAGAATTCATACACGAAGCTTTAAATTAGATGTTGGGGAAACTTTATACGATTCTCAAAATCTATTGTTTTAAAATTTGTTGAAAATACAAGTACAAACATTTATGGTATAAGTATGTATGTATGTCGTATAAATTTATTAAGATTAACATTTCGAATTATTATCTACGACGTTCTTATTTCAAGTTCCTTGGAATCCGTTTTTTCTGTACAAACAAATAGTGACCTTAATACGTTGGCCTTCTTTTCATAAAATTAAACGAATTTGATAAGGCTTTTTTTCTTAACGAAACTAAAAGGAATGATAATTATTATAAGATGGATGATCTCATGATTTATTGAAATTTGGAATAATTATTTCCTATATTTTTAAATAGAGTCAATTTCATATCACTTAAAAGAAATCTATATACGAGTATGCATACTTTTTTAACTTTCGTTGATTTATGAGGTGGCTTTTTTATGTAGAATCAAATATTTAACAATAAGAGGAAGAAGATAAGAGAATAAGAAGTGAAGACAGAGGCACAGCCAAGGAATTGGAAACATTGAATTGCATTGCATTTAATTGTGAAAATTAAAATAAAATAATATTGAATTGAAGTTTAATGTATATACATATGTACATACATATATGTACATACGTGTGTGTTTTCGTATAGGTAATCATATGAATGCATTTAAAGTTTCGTACAAAGTGATTTATTATTGCTGTTAATTTTATTAGAAGCGCATCTTTTTGAATTTGAAATCACATTAAAAATTCAACTGATTGGTGAATATTTAATAAATTAGCAGGATTTCTAATTTCGGCTTTTAGTTTATGAAAGTTTGGTTGAATTCTTAAATTCACGAACAAAATATTTTCCGAAGAATGATTTGAATCCATCATTTGCACCATCAATCGTATTTTATTTTAATATTTATTTATTTTTTAGTATAATTTCTGGGGATGAATAATTTTCATTGTAGATGAATAATTTTCATCTTTTTGTTTTAGTTTTAGTTTTGTACATATTTTTATGGATGGATGGAAGTATATTTTTTCCATCTTTAAACTGTAAAATACGCTAAGTAGTTTAGTCACAGGCGACATTTATAAAAAAGATGATGGACCGAATCGTACGATGATTTCTTTAATATACAATACATACAACGTACATACAAATGTACATACGAGTACATTGTATGTATACTTGCATGTATTGCTAATTATTAATGGTTTACTATAAAACTACTCGAATGATGAAAAAGCGTTTAGCAAGCGCTTTTCCGTTCTTGATTAGTGATTTCTTCAAAATTAAAGCAATATTTTAACAGTTTCAAATAATAAGTCCAAATTTATAGTATAGTATTGTACAATACACAGTACATGATATATACCTACAATGTACAGTATCTTTAAATAAGTATTCTATAAGTTCACCATCGGAAACGGGTGGCAATAACAGTTCTTTCCTTTCTTCAATATGCATATGTACATATACATATGTATGTACGAGTATGTGTCTACCATATACATACATATATTTGTTCTCTGTACTTTAGTAATGGAATAGTTTTTCAGCCACGCCAATTAATTGGCTAATGCACCAGAACTAATAGTGCAAAGCTTTTTAAATTACAGCATGCATTAGTGATGATTTATGCGTAACTAATTCGGTTGGTTGTTCCCGCGATAAAACCTCCTTGCAGACGTAGTTGCATCTTTCACTAAAACAGAGTTCCATTGAATGTACTTCTATTAAATAGTTCGTTTTTCGTTGTCCGTAATTTATTTTCCTCCAAGAGATATTTTAGAGCATCGACTGTATTGAGTGTAAGATTGAATTTAATGAGTTGATTATTTATTTTAAAAATCTTTCTAAGAAAAGTCAAGAAGCAGTTTTTTCAATTCTTAGAAACTCAGTGATCTGACCAATTAATCATCGCGCTGATAATTTGTAGAGAGGTGCTTCTAAATATTTGTTGTAATATGTAGTGCTTTTTCAAACGTAATTCTAAGTTATCGCCACTCGAACAACCTACAGAGCGCCACATCCTGGAACCACGCTTTGTTTTCAGAGTCTGCCTCTGAGTTTTGTGACAAAATCCAAAGCAAGTTGAAGAACAACTCATAGAATCGGACGAGACAAACGAGATGAGATAATTTTTCAATCTCGATGATTGCCAATAGAAAACTCAACAGAGATCGAGTTGTTGCTATACTTGTACTTAAATTTAGCCTCCGCGTTATTTTTATTCGTGTTGTTTGGCTTCGATTTTTGTCCGATTGTACGTGTTTAATTATGGGCGAGTATTTTGTTCAAAGCAGTTTCGCCTGAAATCGGTTTTGAATTTGAATTTTTCATTTAAGTGTCAGCTTCGGAGCGCATCCGCAGACAGTCGATCGTTTGCAGCGAAACGGTTAACACGAGATCTCTCTCACTACTCCGCCGAGGACGCCGGCGCCTCGTTACTTTTTGTTGGTAATCCTGCGCCAGGATCATTAAAAGTTTTTTCAGAACAGAACAAAGGAAATATTAAAAATCAGAGCGCCGATTGAATTATAAATAAATATTAGTGAATAGATTGTAGTGGAAACTAATAGATGTGAGTTAAATGGTTTTTCACCGAGTTGCTGATTTGAAAAGAAAAACGGAAAAAAGAACATCATAAACATTCTGAAGAAAAATTTAATTAACAAAATTTCAGACTCAACTTTGAGCTCGGGGAGTGCATAATTTTAGTAACATAGACCACAAAATAGCAGAGAATGGTTTCAGTAACTGAATAATAAGTGCAAAATATAGGGATCTCGAAAACTTACAAAGAAATTGACAGGATTTTTCAATTATTTCTTACGTGTCCAATTTTTAAATTTGTATCCCACAATAAAATTGACCATAAATTGTTCTGAATAGCTCCCTGAAGAATATACTCTTGTAGTACATACAGAGGTCCCTCGAGGAATCATTTTTTTATAAAAAAATGTAAAAATGTTTACGTGGCTTTCGTCACGTGAATTTAAAAGTGAAATTCGGGAAATTTAAGTTCGTCTTTTTGCCTTTAAATATAAGGGTCACTTTTATCGACCAATATAATTTGTTTTCTGAGTATTAACTAAGAAACATATATATTTATCGAATGTATGAACTTAACAATGTCGATAAACATTTTACAAAATTAGTTTTTTGTTGATAACTAGTATATAAGCCTGACTTCGCCAGGAAGTTATTATTTTTTATTTATTTCGTAACAAAAATTGCGAAGTCTTTTGGACTTTCTCACCTTACACTTTTTTGGTTTATTTATTTTGTAGCATGAAAAGTAAAAAATTAATCGCAATTAATATCGATTGTTTGTATTTGATTCAAATATTGATTGCGAATATTTCTTTAAAAACAATATTTTTTGTGATAACCGTCATCTCCATCAGCGGTCGACCTCCTTTTAAAAAGTTGGCCGCGATTCCCATGGAGGCCACAGGTATCGCTATATCGCCTTTCCCCGCACCACGCTCAAGAGGGTGTTGTATAGGTAGGTTTCTCCACTTCCCCCAGGTCCATCTAAGAAGATGAATATTGATGATCTGCTAGATGTGTATATTGCATCTATAACTCTATTAAAGCAACACCCTGTTCATCGTTTAAACATTCGACCATATCTTGACCTGTTGCTTTTTGGTTCTTTATATCAAGTGCTGCTCCGGCATCATGAGCCAAGTCTTGAGGTGGAGTTTTAATACCGAAGTCTGTACAATTTTTACCATGTAAAATAAGAATTTCTTGGACATCGCGTAGGGCTAAATTTTCACAGTCTGCGTGTGTTCTACAATGATCCGGGTGTTTTCCAGGTAGGTCTTCTCCGGCTGAAGTAGGCACCCAAAAACACAGATTAAAGCAAACAATTTCTGGCTTCCCAGCCAGTGTGGCTTCCCAAACGGAATCGTCTTCTAAGATACCCAACTCCTTGCATGCCTCTTTGAATGTTTTGAATTTGACCCTGTGCACAGTTCTCAAAACTGATATCTCCTGTCACATGTAATAGAAGTAGTCTTAGATGATATCGCCCACCTTCCGATATACTAATGTTCATTTTCTAAGCAACTATACACAACACCGCCAAAAATAGTCACAAACAAAACAAATTCAATGAAATTAAATTATTATGAAAAATTATAAAATTTTTAAATTATTAAATTTTCAAATTATTAAATTTTTAAATTATTAAATTTTTAAATTGTAAAATTTTTCATAATAAAATCTGACAAATTAATCAGCACAATCTAGGAAAAAAAAAATACAAATTTCCTCCCAATCCGATTTTTTGCAAAAAAATGGCGAAGCCGTTTGGATTTTTGAAATTTGTGATTTTTCCCATCAACATTAGATGCCCAGAAACATCTGTGAAAAATTTCAGGTTTCTAAGAGATGTGGAAGTCCAAAAAAAAGTCCCGGACATATTTTGCTAACAGAAACGCATAGGGATTTTATATATATAGATTGTTAAAGTGTTTTTAGAATTTTGCTAAATAACCTATCAAATCTTGTAGAATTCTAAACGATATTTTAAAACCTATTAACGAATTAAATATTATTTAAGTATTAAGTATTAATAAATTTTTAAGATTTTAAAAAGTGTACTTTCGGTAAAATGTAATTGAATACATTATTTAATGCATTATGTAATTTTCCATTATGTTGCTAAAAATGCATATATATATTTTGTTTTTAATCAAAATTTATGTTTTGATATTTGAAAGTTTAAAACGTTCATTAGATTATTTCGTTAAATAGCTTTTCCACTACATATACTCATTCTTATCATCAACATTTAATCAGTTTAATCCTAAAGCAAGTAAATAAAAATAACCAAATATTGTAATAATTTGATAGTTGGATTTATTTATTGTTTTATTGTTGCTTTGTAATCGTTATTACGAATTCAGAACAGCCTCAATGATGACCGTGATGATGAGATCATCTAGAATGACAAGAGAAGAAAACATAAACAACCATAACAGCGAAAACTCATTCAACTGATCATGTCAACGCCACAAAAAAGCACAAATCTTGTTCATTTGATGCTAATACAATAAATTTTGCATTCAGTTGTATAATTAAATGCCGTCATTACTTGTGAAATCTTTTAAAAATAATTCAAATTCACTGTATTATCTAGGAAAATATTACAAGAAACACTTTAAGATACTCTTTAGCTACTTTAGTATCGAACAAATGAAAGGATACACTCATTTATTAAATGTTTGACTATAATTGATTTGATATTTCCTATAGTGTTTAGAAATTTTTTCATAGAAAATATTTCTAATTCTTTGATATCTTATCATATGTAAAGAAAAGTTCTCAATCCAAGTGGTTCGAAAAGTCTAATTGCGAGTGTGTAGTTTTGAGTTCAACTTTCGACTTATCTTTCGTTGGAGGTCACTCACAGTGAAGATTAGGTGGCAGTATAATGGGAAGTGAGGGGTAGTAAGGGATTCTAATTATCACTGAGACCTTATCTATAGATTCCCCCTTCTTAGGACATTTGAAATTTGATTTCCTAAGAACTGAGTGAACTTAGAAACAATAATTCGGAACCATTATCTAAATTTATTGACCTTTGTGAACTTGAAAGAAACACGAGTCTGTTGTATTTCGTTCGCATTGAGTTCGTTAAAATCGAATAATCGAATTTTCAATGTTTATTCATGGGTTTATAGTGTACTGAGATTCAGGGAACGAGAAAAAATAATAACAAGCGATTTCTTTCACTACAATTGAACTATTTTATATAAATTCTAATCATTCTCTCTCTCTCTCTGGTTCTCTCTTTTTCTTTACCATTTTTATATTTCTCTCATTCGTCATAAGGCAGTATGAAGGCCCTCATTCTCACTCTGCTAGCACTGGCCTTGGCTAATGCTTGCTTCGGCCGCATCGTTTATCAGCAGCAAGCATCGAGTGGTTACGAATCTTCATCGTCCTCGTCCGTATCATCTTCATTCGGTCATGGATCTTATATGCAGACCTGCTGCGAATTGAACTCCTGGGCTCTTGGGCACATGGGCGAAATTCATCAGATGGCGAATAGACTGCGTATGGAGTACAACTCCAAATCGCAGGGTAAAGATAGCATCAGTTATTCAGTACCGTGGAATGGTAAGTTTAATCTGATTAGTTAAGTAAACGTTAATCTATTAAATTTTACAATATCTTAATTCTGCCCTGTGTAGCTGAAATCATCCAACACACTGGCAAAACTGCCTCAGAATTGAATGCCTTGATTTCTCAATTAGTGAATCAGGTTGTCGCTGATTTACAGCAAGGTTTGACTAGGTACACAACCATCGCCCAGCCGAACTTCTTCGTATGGAAGGCCGCCCAACTTTTGGAGACACTCGAACGGGACAGCGTTGAAACGCAACAACAACAGCAGATTTTAGTTCCCGACATATTCGGCCCGGTTGGTACTTCAGAAAAGAAGACCATCGTAAAGTGGGTTGAAAAGCACATGGAGCCCAGTGTTGTGGATTATCAGCCGGTCGTTAATGTGGAGAAATGGAGCGGTACCGCGCAGACCTACCAGCCACCGGTGCACATTCCCGTCGACCTGACGCCTCTCGAAAATCCCCACTATACAGCTGCCAGCAGCATAGTAACAATTCCACCTACTTATCTCCCAGCTTCAACGGTGACATTTAGACAATACAACAAAAGTTCCTTCACAGATGCCAGTGGTACAAAGACGCACGGGACAGAAGTTAAAAGGAAGTGGATAAATGGAGAACTCGTTGTTGATATCAATCACCCATTTGGTGAGAATACGCAGGTACCACGTGATGAGGCGTGGAAACAAGAAGAACGTGAACGTTTGTTCTGGTTACTGACGGGGAACATTGCATCTCAGACACTTGAGGCTTGGCAGCGTCAGCAGGAAGAGCGTCTGGTGGGTCTGGCTGAACGCTACCACCTGACCTTGGAAGATATACACCAGTGGCATAACAAGGAGTACCAACGTTTCCTAGCCCTGCAGAGTCAGTACCATGATGACGATAAGACATCTAGTTGGAAGCAGACAGAACGCCCTCGTTTGGACTGGCTGATTCATCAAAATAGTTTAACACGCGAAGGGTTGGAACACTGGCAGAATGAGAATAATTTTAAACTGCAGCAGTTGGCTAGGATGTATCGTATTCCGCCGCAGGAGTTTATTAATTGGCAGCACGAAGAATTGAATCGTATTCACACCATTTTTAACACCCAGAATCATTCCATGAGTCCAAATCCCACTACCCAGTCCATCCACAAGGAGGAACAGCAACGTTTGCATGAGTTAATTCGAGAACACAACGCTACAATCGAGATGCTGCAGAGTTCTATTGCTATGGACAAGGAAAGGCTGTTAAATCTCTCCACAAAATATCAAGACAACGTACAAAGGTTGGAGCTTTGGTTGCAGAATGAACTAACAAATATTCACGATTTGATAAGTAAGCAAAACAATAAGATGAGCAACATGGCTTCTTGGCAAAGGGAAGAACGCGACCGATTGGAGAATATACTACACCTCCATAGAGGCTCGGTGCGGGAATTGGAAGAACGAATGCATTCTGATCATCAGTATTTGGAAACCCTGGCAGCAAAATATAATGTCAGTATTGGGGAGTTGGAGAAGTGGCAACAAAATGAAATGGAGCGCTTCCTGAAAGAGGGCCGAGAGCAGATGACCACAGAATTAAAAGAATGGCAAAAGATGCAAAAGGAACGCCTCAAGTCTATGCTCTCCGAGCTCACTGTCGATGAATTCCGGCAGCAGATTTTGAGTGATCGCTCGCGCCTACAAGATTTGGCGAATTCTTTCCGGATTGGAGTCGCAGATGTGGAGAAATGGATAATGCAACAAATCGAGAGCTTAAAATCGCGCGGTTTATTTAAGGAGGTCAAGGCGGAATTGGAGCAATGGCAGCAGCAAGAACGCAACCGCCTGTTGGCAATAGTTGGTAAGCACGACTTAACTGTAAAGGAATTACGAGAAAAGATTTATAAGGATCAGTCGTATTTGTATGCGATTGCTGCCGCTAATGAGGTGCGAGTTGATGAAATATTGGAGTGGGTAAAGAAGGAAACTGAACGTCTCATAAGCGAAGGCTTGGTTAAAGCAGATGAACTGAAGGCATGGCAGAAAGAAGCACGTGATGATTTGGAAAGAATTGTGAGGGGCAACTATTTAACAGTTGAGGAATTCGAAAATAGACTACTTGCAGAACAACAACGACTTCAACAAATAGCTATAACTCACAATGTGGAGTTGTCGGAACTCGATGACTGGATTAAAAAGGAGATCGAACGTTTACAGAAAGAGGGGTATATTGAAATGGAAAATAAGTTGAAAAATTGGAAGCAATTGGAATTCGATCGTCTGAGGGAGATCGCTGATCGAACCAAATTATCCATGTCCGAATTGTTAGACAGACTCAATAAAGATCAGAATTATCTTCAAACCATGGCCCATCAATATAATTTGCAGATAACTGATATAAGGACATGGCTTGAGAAGCAGATCGAAGAGGAGAAGAGGAACGGTAACCTACAAATGGAGAATCTAAAGAAATGGCAAGAGGAATGGGTTACGCGTGTGATGAATATGTTAAACCAACGTGACTACACAATCAGAGAGTTCCACGTTTGGTTAATGGAAGAACGCGTTCAGTTAGAGAATCTGGCCAAACAAAACAATGTAAGGATAGAAGAAATAGACCAATGGATTAAGACAGAAGAAGAACGTTTGCTTAGCATGAATATTCTGAAGTCCAACCCAGAGAAGTTAACCAACTGGCAGAGAGTTGAGAGCAATTATCTAGAAAACATTGCGCAGGAAAAGTATGAGACCTTTGAGCAGCTGGAAGAGCGTTTGCGTAAGGTCCGGGAGCTACTTGGAGGAATAGCCGCGGAGTATAAAGTGCAGGTTGCGGAAGCAAGTGAGTGGATGGACAAGGAATTACAGCGTTTGCTAGACAATGGAAAGCTGCAAATTAAAAATCTCACCGCTTGGCAGGTAGCCGAACACAATCGTCTGGAAGAAACGCTTCGTGCGAATAGTCAATGGACTGCGGAGGAACTAGAAGCGGAGCTGCTTAAAGATCGCAAGATATTGGAGGAAACTGCCTTCAAACATCACACTACGGTAGAACAAATAGAAAAGTGGCTGGAAGGCGAAGTGATTCGCTTGCGTGAGAATGGAAAATTGAACATTGAAAAACATACTGCGTGGCAACAGGCCGAACTTCGACGTATCCTCGAACTCCTGGACGCGCATGCACATATTACTGCCGAAGAATTCGAAGCTCAGTTGAAACAGGATCGCAACTTCTTGTTGCAGCTGGCCCGTCAGTATCATGTCGATATCAAAGATCTCGAGGATTATGCGAAGAAGGTAGTTGATGATCTGCGCAAAAAAGGCGAATTCGAAGTGGAGAATTTGAAAGCGTGGCAGTTGGCAGAACGCGACTACATCAAACAGTTGATAGCGCAATATAAAGACAGCTATTCTACCGCCGAGCTTGAAGAAATGTTCCGTAATGATCGGGCACATCTGCACCAACTCGCAGATCAGTACCGGGTCAGCGTGCAGGAAATCGAGGCATGGATGAGCAGCGAGCTTAAGCGATTGCTCCAGGATTCTGGGAAACCACTGCAAAAACTCGCCGACTGGCAAGTGGCCGAAGTGCAGCGCATCAAAGATTTGATCAGGACTAATCACCACCTAAACTACGTTGAATTCGAAGAACATCTGATCAAGAACCGTGGACGGCTGCAAGAGCTGGCGAGCACGTATTCTTTGACTGTGGAGGAAATCGAAACATTTTTGCGTCAGCAGCTGCTGAACCTTAGAATATCGCATGCGGCGAAGGTAGACGATCTCGCCAAATGGCAGGAGGATACACAGACTATTTTGATTGAAAAGCTGCTTGGGGAGCAAATGGATTTCAGTCCCGATAACCTTGAAATAGAGTTGCAACGAGATCACGCACGTCTTCAAAAATTAGCACAGCAGTACGGCGTCAGCGTGACACAAATCGAAACTTGGATGCGCGACGAATTGCAGCGACTTAAGGACTCCGGATTGTTTGAAATCCAACTGCTGGCCTGGCAGCGTGCAGAACGTGCTCGCATACAAGACTGGCTAATTACAACTAATAATCATGCAACCATCCAAGAGTTCAATGACTTCATAAAACGTGATAAAGAGCACATACACCTCCTTGCTCAACAATACCAGATAACTGTGAAAGAAGTTGAGGACTGGCTTCAGATAGAAGCTGCCAGGCTGCGAATACTAGGGCAGATAACGTTCCTCAGCCATGGTAACATTCGCTACCCGGAGAACATTTGGCAAAATCACACGCGAGCTCTTTTGGAAGCGATCGTAAGAGTTAAACATATGTCATGGCCAGAATTCGAGGAGTACTTAGTACAGCAACGCATGCGTTGGGAACAAATCGCACGTCAGAACAACTTAAGCGTGGAGGAAGTCGAGCAGTGGCTTCGGCTGGTTGCACAGGATTTGGTGAACCGGGGACTCATACAGGGCCCGAAAACAGTTGAAGGTTGGCAAGCTAAGGAACAGCTGTACATACAGAATCTGATCGATGAAAGGATGCGCAAGCAGCAGCAGTGGTCCATCGAGGAACTCGAACGGTGGCTGCATCGCGATCGACCCCTACGGGTTATCGCCCTTCAGTACCGCCTCCCAGTGGAGGTAATCGAGACATGGCTTAAGCAAACCTTGCAACATTTGCTTGACCAAGGAAAGATTGTCTCGGAGCACTTGGTTGACTGGCAGCGTCGTGAGAAAGACCGCATTTACTGGATAGTGACGCATAATTCAAAAATGACTAAGGACCAATTAGAAAGTATACTATTGGACAACACTAAGAGTCTTCAACTGCTGAGCAATGAATATCGCGTCAATACCCAAGAGTTGGAATTCTGGATTTGCACTGAGGTGGATCGTTTGGTGGACCTCGGACTTGTGGACGGGGATGAGGTGAAAGACCAGAATGACTGGCGTCGCCAGGAAGCTAACCGCTTGCGAAACATTGCCGCTGAGATCCGTATCACAGAAGAAGAGTTTTTAGAGTTCATTGCCAATGATCTTAGAGATCAGGAGCAGTTGGCTCGTACGTATGGCGTTCCATTGGAAACCCTGGCACCCTTGCAACGCATTGAGATCGGCGTCTTGCGCCGTGAGGGCCTTCTCGATGCCCAGAAACTACTGAGTATGGAAAAATGGAAAATGCTCAAAAGATCTCGCATTTTACAGTATTTGAAACGGCCGAACATTAACCTGGAGCAACTGTTGGAGCTGGATCATCAGATAGGTAACGACCAGGATTTGGTGTCTCAGTTCGGCGTTAGTCAGGTCGAAGTGAACTATTGGAAAATCACTGAATTCACACGTCTGCAGGAGTTGGCCAAATCCCACGGTATGTCGCTGAATCAACTGGCGGAGTTCTATGAAAACGAGAAGCTTTATATCGACTACGTAATGCATAAGATGACCAGCACAGAGGAGCTGCGAATCAGCTGGGGTGCCAAAGAGGCCGACAGAATGGCTGAACTTGAGAGAATCTCCGGTCTAAGTGGCGACCGTTTGCTTGCTTGGCGTCGGAAACTCTATCTGCTATGCGAGGGACGGCTGCCCAATGGTGACAGGGGCGACCAGCCACCTACCGGAGAAGATCTGGTTGAGGTGGATTGTGATGAACCTCAGATCGCTGCTAACGAAGATGTTTGGCAACAGCAGGTGCAAAGCGAAGATTCATTGTATGAGTTGGCCCCGGCAAGGCGCGTCGTCTCTTCCCAGCTGTCTACTATGAGTACCTACTCTCAACAACACGTGCAACATCAGCGTGTAACAGCGGGTTAGGACCCTTGGCTGAATATATATTATATTGTACATATATATCTTTGAATATTCCTAGAGACATGTGTTTTCAAATTTTAAATTCAAATTTCAAACATCTAAAAACACCAATTCAGATGATAAGTATCTAAAGCTTTTAATTTTTGTACATATACGATAATAACTTCTATACTGAATATGATGTCTGTAAAACAAAAAATTATTTTATAAGAAAATAAAAGCGAAACAAATAAGGAGTATGAATTTGAGTTTAGGTATGTGCAATAAATAAATTCAATATATATGGAAAATTTATACATATATAGATGAATATACATACTCTGCATATGCAAATCTAATTTACAAACATGTATTGAAACCAGACAGAGTGCTACCTTCGACTCGGCCTAAGCTGAAACTTGAACCCTCGAGATTTCTGAAAATGCTAGTGCGGCACATTAGGGCCATGGGTAAAGCAGGTAGGATAGAAAATTTATGTGGGGGAGGATCATGCTTATTTTTCATGGAGAAGCTAACAGTGACTATATTCGGTAATTGAACTTCGTCCTCGTAGATTAATTTCACGTATTGTTACATGTTTTAAAAAAAAAGTTCCCCCAGTTTTGCATTGCGAACACGAGCGAATCTCGCAATTACGAGTCCCTTCCGCCAGCCCTTCAAACGCGTTCTCTTTCAAGTTCTGAAGTAATTTCTTGCAGCGATGATTAGAAATAAGAAGATGATCAAGTTTCTTCCTGGTTCGTAACGTAAGTTAAGTTAAAAACGTAAGTGTCATCACGTAAGTATGAACATTCTTTTCGTAATTCTTATGTTTTTTCAGGGACTTAGTGAAATATTTTCTCAATTCTCTTTCCTCGTCTGCATTTCGGTACAGACATCAAAATTCTTCTACTGCTTTGAAATCAGTTGGGTACGCAAATGAAGCGCTACTTGAGGTTCTTTTCTCGGACCATCATTCATGCTGCCGACCGACACTCTTGCTAAAGAATTCGACATATTGTACAGCATCAATACAGCCACTACATGGTAGTGCTTGCTTCGTTAATTGAAAACCATGGTTAAAGGCAACCTGAAAAAATGGATCCAATGATCCATGAACAGAGCCGAATCTGTGGCTGTGGAGGTGTAAACGTAAGTGAAAAAGTATGCTGTCAAGTATGCTAGTCGTACTGCATCATTGCATCATCGTCATCAGAATCAACATTAGCATCATCATCGTGCTCATAGAACAGTAGAAGAGTAGAAGCAACGCCGCCCTGCGAAACTCTCAGTACTCATGCAAGCGGTTGATTTTACTATCCGTTGTCCATTTTGTCGTATCCGTTGTGCTGTTTTTTTTCTCTCTCTGAAAAATTGTGAAAACTTCCTCAATCATTTGGTAGACGTCTTGATCTTGAACTACTTATTTTAGTCGTCGTTTGACTCTGTCACTAATTTCGTGAGGAGAAGGAGCATTTTTTGGAGATGATATCTTCGTTGATCCACTTCATCCACTGCGAGTCATAAACATGTCGGCCAAAAGTTACTGCTATCGTTTGTCAGTTGAATTGTTGATCCGAGGAAATCGCGTGGTCCTGTCTTCTAATTTAAAGCCAACTTTAAGTGGACTCCAGTAATCAGCTCCTAAAGAAAAGCACTTGTAAAACGCCAACAAAGTGTACAAAACATTCCCTCAAGTACTCAGAGGAACGCTCAGCTCAGCTCTCAACTCTTCGCACCGAACCAAAGACCACAATAATAATGAACTGGAACTATAATAGTTTTAGTGAAGCCAACACTCTTGAAACGCTCTGCAAAAAAACGAAAATAAAACCAAAACATTACTTCGGTTGGGCATGAAGTAGCGAGGACACCAACTACAACAACAGTTTCGTTTGTTGGCTAATAAATTTAATTTCATCTGATTAATGTACACTGTGATTATAGTACACCCCAAAAGTGGAACCGGCGCTTGACGACATCACTAGAGGGGGACGAAAGCCCTCTCTGTTCGTAGTGTGCGTCATTAAACTAGAGTGATTTTAAAAGTACTGCTAGCGAAGTACAATAGTACGATAGGGGGAATGGGTTGATACGGTGGAAGTGAGGAGGGGGAATCTGAAAGATTGTTTTTTTTTTTAAGTAAAATAACTTTTTTAGTTTAAATGGAATTGAATAAGATTTAGCTGAAGTTAGGGAAAATATATGACCTGAATACGTAAACTGACTGAATGCGCTACTGGTCAACAAAGCAGGCGCTACAAAATGTAGGAAAAACAAAAAAAAGGAAGTCCCTCGAAACAATTTTCGTAACGAAGCTTCGCAAACGTAACTTTGTTGTTTAATATTTTGCCAAATTTACAAGAGAGCCACAACATCAGCATCAACAGCAACAACAAGTAGAAGGATCACCACAAGCAGAAAATAATTAAAGTTAAGTTGAAGATGTTGACACAAAAATGGCAGCCGGGAGGGAAGAAGGCACAAAGTAATGAACGGCAACTTTTTCTGTGTTCATGGCTGTTGTTGTTGTTGGCACTGTTGTGAAGCTGTGGTTGCTGCCCGCAGACTGAGTTCCCTCCTGTTCTTCTTTTTCTGCGTTTAATGATAAACTAAACATCAAGAACCTTAAACATTTACGTATATTTACGTATATTCTTTGATTTACGGATTTGTTTCATTCAACCAACTTATTTAATATATGAAATATATTAAATATGACTCGCTATTTAAGAGATGTATTTAAAATACATACGTTGTTCCGTTTTTGTTTTCTTTTAGCAACAACAAATTATTGTGTTTACAAAACAAATAAAAGGATTTTTTATATTTTGGTTCTTTTCAACCGCTCACCGTTCTGCGTTTCTTGCTTCCTTCTACGTGTCTTCGTCCTTGCATTTTGGATGTCTGACAAGCAATCTTACCACCACAACAACAACAGCAACAACAAAAGAAACCTTCAATATTTATATGCTTCCTCTTTGAATAAAAAACTTTGCATTAGCAAGCTTCGTATCCCATGGAAAGAACGAACAAATTTCAAAGCCAAAAGTTAAAAGTAAAATAAAACAGAAATACCTGTTAAATGGAAAAAAGAGTAAAAGAAAAACAACAACAACATCTTACAATAAACTCCATCTTAAGACGGCGCCATTCCCATTAAGTCAAAGACTTGTAAAAGTAAAAGTAAAATCTCTCTCTCTCTCTCTCTCTATCACTCTATCTGTCTAAACCAAAAACATATTTCTGTATAAGAGAGGACAGAAAAAAGAACGGTAACAATATTATAAATAACTGAAAAAATGTATGAAATTTAGTACATTTTATAAGAATTTCGAATTCAAGGTGAGGTGAGGTCAAAGGTTGAGTATAACGAATACAGTTTTATATCCGGAGTAAGAAAGACTATCTGAAATTTGTAATGCACAGAAGGAGGCGTGCAGGCATATAAAATAAGAGTGAAAAGGTGAGTAAATTTATCCCTGTCCGTCTGTCTGTCTGTCCAAGAAATCATGTTTGAAAGGACTCGAATACAGCTCCGAGGGCGAAATCGGCAGAGAGGCACTCCCACTTTGTATACTATAACTAAAGAAACCTTGAACTTTGAAAGCATGTACGGTTTGGAAGGCGTGGAAGTGAGCTATTTATTAGGCCAAAATTTAGTTTCCAAACACAGTACAGCTCCTGCCAAGTCGAAGATAGCTCGAAGACAGCTTCTGATTTTTTATTATATTTATTATGGTTTTTATTGATACAATTGGTACAATTTTATTATTTTATTTATCATTTTGAAATTGGTTTTTGTATTTCTGTTGCTGCAAATTAAACATTTAATTAATTATTATCATTAACGAGTGAACGCATTTTTCTCTCAATTTAATTTGCGGTTCTGCGGAAAAACAACATGAATTAAACCGCAAACATTTAATAAGGAAAGAAGAAAGCAAAATTTATGGCAGCGTTGAATATCGTGGAACAACTTTTTTTTGGTGCTGGCAACAAATTGTTTCATGCTGAAGTCTTTAAATGTAATTTGTGCTGATGTATCGTAGTTGTTGTATTTTGTCGCTGGGACACTCGCCAACACAACATATAAAACACAATATTCATGTACACTATATGTACATATGTATGTACATATATAAAAAATAATTTACTTAATATTCTGCTGTGGAAGCTGCTGGGAAAACAGGAGCGAAATAAAACATCCTACGACTTCCAAGCTCTATCAGTAAAGTTAACCTTTCTGTGGTCCATGAGTACGAGCTTCGAGAACTGTCGAATTTCATCGTTGGTTGTACAGTAGAAGCCCGATTGTAGAGAATCTATCGATGTATTTCGCTCAATAAAAAAAAATTTTTTAAAATTCTCATTAGTCAGTTTATTTTACAAGTTAAGTTTTCCATGCGAATATCTCCAAAATATAGTATGTGAACCTTGACAAAGTTTAACCTGTGGTTAAGCACAAAGGTTAAAATATGTGGTGTATTCGAAGGAAGTCCCTGATGTACCCGACCCGGAGGTGGATAGCGATTGTTCTTGCTTGAAAAACAATCTCTATAGTCGCAAGTAGGTGTTGATATTTTTATCGGTGGAGCATCCGCATCCGCAAACCGCATCCGTTGCTGCGTTGGTTCCGCACTTCGATCCCAAAACAATCCTTTTAAGTAGAATTTCGTTCCTCATCTTCTCTTCTCACGCGAACTCTGGCAGCTTGTGTTCGTGGTTATTTCGTTTCCATGTCTTTCCATGTTTTTCTTTTGTTTTCTCGCAGAGCTTTTCCTTTAAGCTTTACTTTACTCTCGCGCATCCTTCACCAACTTATGTGCTTTCAGACTCAATCTGTTCTTTCTTCTGGCTGCACAACGCTGTTGCTTCTTCTTATCGTTCCACTGGCTGGTGGACTGACTTGTCTGAGCCTGCCTGACATGAAGAAGATGGATGAATGAATGCGGGCCACGAAGGAGAGGAAGACGATTGCATCAGTGAAGGTTAAGCAAAGAACACAGTTGAAGGATTTGCACTCGTACTTGAAGAACAAGATTATCTGCATATAAAATAAGAGATGGCATAAAATACCATGAAACCATGAAGAAATAAATAGCAAATAAATGTTGGACAACTAAACGCATTGTTTCTGTGGCCCAACCAACAGCATCGGCTCAAGCCACTGAGTTGAAGCCGCTGATGAGCCAGAGGACCGCACGATTTGCATGAAATCCTTTTGTTCGCAAGGATTTCGAAAGCGACTGATGGCAGAGACAGCAATTTGCCATAATTTTATAAAATACCACATAATATGATCAAACACAATACAAAAGAGCAGAGAAAATAAGCAGAAAGAGTGGCCGAGCTCTTCAGCCTGGCCGAGGTTAAAATACACTCTCTTGACCTCTGATATTCTGAAAGATCATTTAGCTGAGAACCTTTAAGAGGAAATGCTAAAGGGACGCACCGGGTCCCTGAGGACTTCACTATAAGTTGGCAATTTATGGAAAATTATGTTATGTTGAGGTGGGCGAGTCACGCCTATTCGAGGATGATTAACACAGTGTTAACACTACCAGCACTGGTTGGATTCAGTTTTTCTCTGTAGTGGTGCCGTAGAAATTGTATCCAAAGAAAGTATTTATAGGGCATGAAGTGGAACAGTGAGCGGGTCACATCCATAATTTATAGGGCACCAATAAATGGAAATTTAATATTTCTTTACAATCAGATTAAATTTAATTAATTACCCTTTTTCAGCGTTTATTTCAGGATGAAAACTGAACTCTACGCTTCCTGTAGATTTCTTACATCTTGCATCCTTACGAAAACAACAATAGATCCTTTTCCTTTATTAAATGCTCGCAATTTGTGACAAACTCAACTTTGAAGGATGAAAGAAAAATCAAAGAAGAGAAGCATTCTTCAAAAAGACGTGCTCCCTGCTTTTCTGTCACGATTTCCTTGGCAACAAATGTTCCTTGCGGTTATCGCAGCAGAAACAGACAGACCAACAGGCAGGAAGACAGGCAGACAGACAGACAGCAGCAAGGTAAACTTTTCCAGTCCATGCATAAAATTTATGTTCCTCTGAAGTGAGGCACGCACATTTTAAACAATTATCACCGGAGCGCAGCACTGATTAACGAAATAAATATGAAAAGTTTTGACTCATTATTCTTCGACTTCGCCGCGTGTTGCCATGCCGCCCGCAGAATGCACACACACACACCAGCTCGACTGAGGCTCGACTGCCAAATGAAGTTGTGGCAACTTGGGCCGACCCAAAGCAAGCCAGAATCACATCCTTATCACGCCGAACCGGGTTCCACGCGTTCCGCGAAAAACTGCGGTGACGTGCTTTATCGGAAAATTAGTCAAAACTTTCGCTGCGAATTGTCTGAGTTATTATTCTAAACTCTTGAATTATTATGCGAATCACTCACAAACGAAATTTTTAATTTATTCAGCGAAAGACGTGGAAAAGGAAGTGCGTCGCTTGCGTTTTGATTCCAAGTCGCATGATGAATGAGTCAATAAAGCGAAAGCGAGCACAAAAACGAGCGAACACGAGTTCGAAGTTCAAAGCTACCAACATTAATATCAGGAAAATGCATAGTGCAACGCTTCCCGGCGATCAGTTCCAGCGAAGGCAGGACGAAAGTTGACCAGATTGGAGTATTTTTACAACTATTCCTATCGATATTTATAGAGTTTTTGATATTTTGGGCTTTTAAAGCAGTTTAAGAGTTTATTTTAAATAGTGACAATTTGTATACTATAATTTATGATGCAAAAAATTATGATACATAAAATAAGTGTAAATGATTCAATATATATTGAAGTCTGGTCACAATTTTTATCAAAAAATACTGTATATGTATTTAGAAATTATTATATTCGTATTTAAGAAATTTATTTTGAAAGTTTTTCGCTAACTAAATGGGCTTTTTACACTTTATTATATTAAACATTTATTATATTAACATGTATTCTAAATAGTAAACATGTATTCGAGAATTGGAAAAAGCTTCCATCTGAAGTATTTGTGGAGGATCCATTTATGGAAGTTAATTTAAACATTCAACAGTATGCATTCATTATGTAACTTTCTATGTAACTACGAGTATCTATTCTACTCGAATCGTGTAACATCCTGTAAGTACTACAAACATCCGCGTCTAATTATTCAAAGTTTCCGTGTGTCTTATGCTTTTTAATACACTAAAACTATGACTTAATATCTAACGGATATTCTGTAGCACCTGCTGTACTCCACACAGAACAAAACGAATCCAAGTAACGCGTAGCAGAGCAACACGGAAGTTCTGTAAATAGCATGACGAACAACGAAACGCAAAAAATAGTAGTCGGAATGCGGCGTCCTTGCATGTAAGATAAAAGAGCAGCAGAGAGAAGAGAGAGAGAGATGGAGCGAGATGGAGAGAGACGCAGAGGGAAACCAGGAAAATTGTAAACAAGTACCTAGCGGCGGAAGTTCACGCCAAGCTCACAGGATGCGTCGGCGGATGAGCCGTGTTTGTACAACTCTGCTTTGCCGTTAATAAATTGCTAAATTATCTGATAACGAAGAGCATTAAAGCGCCCAGATGAGCCGGCCCTTAGTAGGTAAGCAATGCAGCCTACTGCCCGGCCCGCCCAGCGTTCTGCCCTCTCACGCGAGTCGGGTGCAAGTCTCTCAAATGTTGCGACACCATGGAAACATTTTTAACACGAGTAGCAGCGAGCAAGCAAGAGGGATCGTTTTCGTGTTGCTTGAATGCAGCTCATTTATTCTTCCGAATAAAGCGACGTCTAAGCGCCAACGCTAACGGGAATTTTAAGTGCTCCGCTTAATTGTGTGGCGTCGGTGTTTCGCACGTGAGTTTCGTGGAAGGTGCATTTAGAGAGCCGGAAAGTGTTTTTTGCCTGCAGTGAAGCGAATTTGTAGATGCAACTGGCGCTGTCGGCATAAAAATCAATTCGAGGGGGGCTGGGCAGGGAGGAATTTGCAAGAGAGTAGTCGGTCGTCAAGGATGTGTTTTATATTCAGTCACAAGATGTATCCTAAGCTGTTTTTAAATTAATCAACGAACTAATAAAGGAAAAAGAAATGCATTTAAGGACTGCATTCAAGATAAAAGAGCAACAGAGAAGGGAGAGAGAGAGAGAGAGAGAGAGGATGCAGAGAGAGAGGCAGAAGACAAGGGATGGGAGGAAGAGAGAGAGGTAGGAGAAGTAGTTCAAAAAGGGTTGGTATCACCATCAGTATCGTGCTGAATGCGCCGAATAGAGTCCTGTAATAATTGAGATGACTTACCAAAGCTTGGGATTACGATTGAGTGGGTTCAGGTTGGAAGCAACGGCGACATCGAAAACAGTTGTGCCAACAATGAGGCGGCTGTAAGTAAAGCAGCCGAACTGATCACCAACAACTGAGTAACGCGGATGTCAGCAACAGTAAACAGCTTGCATGCCGCTTAATGGTACTTTAAAGCCAACAACACAAGCCACAATACAATCATTTCAAGCAACTACATTCCAACTATTGTCGACAAAACCATACAACAACTGCCACTGATGCTATTCCTGTATCTGTTTCTGTTGCTGTTGCTGCAGACAGTATCAATCGAATTGCAATTTGAGGACGAGTAGTAGCAGCAACTGTGGCAGCAACACCGGCAACAACAACGACAGCAGCTGCTGCATGCTACTTGCAATTGGCTAGTTAAAGGCTATTGAATAGAGTAAAGATATCAACACTCACTCACACACTCACTCACTGTCACACACATGCACCCACTCTCGCACACACTGCCACACATTGTCTCTTTCTGTCACACACACTTTCACACTTCTTATCAGAGCCACTCAAACGTGTGCTCTCCACTTCTTGCCAATCAATAGTATTGCAATTCAATGCAACGATTGGCAACAATTTGTTGTCAAGCTTCGTTTACTGCTTGTGCAGCTAACAGGTTAACACAGTGTGAGGTCCTGAAGCACACATGCATTTCCAAGATTTTCTTCTTTGCACATGCATACTGTATGTACGTGTATGTATGTATGTGTGTGTGTATGTGTGTGCCTTTCGATTTGTATTTCTTTAGTTTTATTGGGATTTCGATGTGATGGCACTCGTTTGTTGCAGCAGGTGAATCGGTTGAAGCCATTCGTAGCCACCCGTTAGTCGCCATCATCTTGCTGTAGAAAAAATATGTTAAGTTCCTTAAGAAGCCTTACAAACTTAGTTACATGTGTGCTTTTGTAGACTGGATTTGTATAGTACACATTCTAGTCGACTACAATGGCAATCTATTAAGATGCATACAGTTGAACCTCGATTATATGGAGCGGGTGCGGGTGCATCTCTCTCATCTACAAAAGGCCTTAATGAGGGTCCCAATACTGTCCACGAGTGGGCGTGCTACGCCCTCTTCAACATAGCACAACTTCCTAAAATGTTTTCCTACAACAGAACTTACAAAGTTTTAGTGATCGTAGTACTAACTTATTATATAGTAGTTTTGTATTAATTGTGTCCATGTTGAATATATATTAGTTTTATTTTTTCTCGGTGTATTTTGTGTAGTTACTGGATGTAGACCATTTATATTTATAAGGAAGCCAGTTGAAAGTTTCTTTTATCAGAAAAAGATTTTTCAATTCTTGAAATGAATAACGAACGCATTCGTAGAACGTTCGTCGAGTGTAGAGTGTAGAGTGTAGACATGAAGAAGATGGACATGAAGAAATTTTAAATAATTTATTCATAGAATGCGTCAAAATGTTTCTTTCTCTTCTTGAGGGCTCTGAAATAAATTGTTCACACTTCTTAGGAATGAATGCACTTTTAGTTGAGTTTATTTTACACAACGTAAAACTACAAAATGCAAATTTTCAAAGACGGTTCGGTTTTTAGAAGCTTCTTCTTCTTTGTAGAATGGATACTAGTACAAAATACCAACGTTTTAAAGACGTTTCAAATTGAAACTTAATATTTGAATCTTCTTCCATATTTATTAGTTGATGATCTACAAATTTAATACTTATTCACTCTCAAAGTCAACGCACGGAAACGGAAGTAGAAACCTTCGCAGTTTAAAAATTAGCTTTGTACCGAGTTTAATTTGTTCATGGATCTGAGACACCAACTGTTTTTATTATAATTAAAAAGCAACTTCCGAGCTGTGAAATTTGGTTTGTGGCGGTTTATTTTGCGATTTATGTTTTTGTTTCTTCGTTTTTTCACAAAAAATTCTCATAAAATGCTTGTGGTTTTTTCCAGCTGCGTTAACATCCGCATTCTCCGCATCCTGCTCATCTTCCGCCATCCAACTGAATGACGCGGAAGATACTGAAGACCATTCAAGCGCTTTTCATTTTCTTGTTCTTTTTAATTAAATTTCACTCACATCACGTGTGAGTGTTGACCATTTTTAAATGTAAACGTTATGAGAATAAATTATTTCTTTTTCCGCTTTATAGAAGAAAAAAATAAGTGGATGGGTAAAAAGAGAACTCTGAATATTTATTTAAGAGACTTTAATTAAGTCTTTTCAAGAATATTGTTATTTATTCAGGCTTGAATTTAATTTGCTGTAATAATAAGCATTTTAACGGCTTCAAGTTAAATTAATTACTTCTCTTTCGAAGAAGCAAATAATAACGATAAGTGTTTGAATAACTTCAGAGGTTTTTGGAACTTCAGAGCTCTCAAAAGAACTTCAAAAGATTTCAGACCTCAAAGAGATAAAAATTCCTTGCTAGGAAATTGTACTTAAAAAAGTGCTTTCATCTGCGAATTTTTCCGGGAGAGGAAAACTTTTAATTTTTCAGTCTGTTTCTAGTCACATTACTCATCTCAATTTTAATGTCAACCCATTCGTTTTGGATCTGTATGACTTTTTGATTTCAGAATGTAGTGGGTTCCAATTATTTCACTGGACTGATCTAAGGTGTTGGTCTTAACCGGTCAAGAAGCCGTAACCATAATGTTAAGAAGCTGAACTCTTGCGGAAAATGAAACGTTCTTCAAATAAGTCGGGCTTTTTATTGAGCAGAGTGGGAACAAAGCAACACTGCAGTCCTACTTGCCCCTCATTGGTTGCCTTCTTAACCTCAATTTCACTGAAGACTTCGCACATCGCTTTAACACGTTCAAACAAAAGTAAGCGGGTGCTAAAAGGCGAGGTTGTGGCTGTTGTTTGCTGATGGTTGGCTTCACCTCACCGCAAATCAATTGAGCTCCGGTGTTTCGTCTGCAACACGTTGCTGGTGGCAGTCTTCGATGATATAACTTCAGTCCAGACGCTGCCCGAACTGCGGCAGAATTCTGGCCAGCATTTCAAATGTTTGCTTAGAGCGGGAGAGCGACTTGCCGTGGGTATTGTTGTTGCCTTTGGACGGTGGCTCATTGCTTCATTAACAGGAAAAGATTTGCTAAATTAACTGAAGTCAATAAGCTCAGAAGAGTTGTGCCACGATGCAGTTTGGAGTAACAAAGATATTTCTTAGCATTTTTCGTGGCATTTAAAAAAGAATTGTGTAAAGTTTAAGTTTATGTGATGTGTATATGGAAGTTCTTGGTTCTGGGTGCATATTTCACACGCTGTGTTCCGTGTGACATCGAACATGACATCGCCTCACTGCTGGCAAGCTAATCTTCCAGATGCTTCCAGAAAGGTTCGGACAACATTTCTTGCCATTCGATGCCACACAATTCAATTAACATTTACAAGTTAAGAGTCCGGTAAAGATTTACTTACCCAATCGTAAAATTTGCATTTTATTGACTTGCCAGAGTGGACCGGCCTAAGCCGCAGTGGAATGGGGTGGACAGAAAGGTACAAAATGACCACAATCGGAAACACATTTGCTCACACGACATACAAACAATCAAAGTACACACACGCTCACACAAACACACACTAATGGAAACACACACACAGCGAATGATTTTAGTCCTGAGTGAGAGCTGCATACGTTGATGTGAAATCTTATGCTATATCGTAGCTATTTTGTAGATATTTTGTGGTTAGCACACCGAATTTCTGCTCTCCTACAGCGTTGTGCTCTCTTCCCACTCGTGAGCGTAGCATGCGGCAACACAAGTTGACAGAGCATAATTTTGTGGTTGACTTAATTTCGGATAAGCTCTCGTTTCGCAGGCAAGAACAACAACAACGACAATTGCAAGTCCTTGACTCACACAAACACAAGCGTGTTTATGTATTCATTTAAAAGGCGTGGTAAAATTTATTCAGTTCTCTTTTGGGTCGGGATTCAAAGACTTCCTGATACTGTTTCTTTCTTCAAGCGTGCCTAAGAATGTCAGTCAGTCATTCACTCATTCAATAAACTGAAAAGGACGAGTATAGTTTTTGGTTATGAATGATTTTAAAGAATACAAGGCTTAAAGTTTAAATTAAAGTTCAGTTGCATTTGTAACTGTACTTTTATACGTAATCATGTGTTGTGTTTTCTCGAATGTCTTCATTAAAATTTCTCTCATAATTTCAACATCTTTAAAGTAACCTATTATAGTATTTAATTCATAGATCTTGTATATTTAAGTGTTTCACTTACGATTCAGTGCTTTAGTCCACAACACTTTAAATGCTTATCATCGCACTTAAACAAGGGTCTAAGTTTTGCATCTGAATTGAGCTCTGATGCATCTTCAGAAATCTTTGAATTGAGTTACTTTAATTTAATCACACACTAAATCGCATTAAACACGAACAATCTATGAATTGATTGCTCCGTATAATTTATGCAATATTTGAAACAATTGAATTTAAGTTGTGATTTCATAATAAATATAAATCGGCTTTTCGTGGTACAAATAAACACTCAATAGAGCGAATGTAGGGTGAAAGTGTGACGATAAAACAAGATTACAAGAATATAGATAATAAATCCTTACATAGAAATAAATCAACTTTGAGTCATTATATTCAGACGGATGATAAAGGAAGGGAACGGAATACGTTCAGATACTTCAATATAGTGGCCATTACAATGAACTACAATAACTACTAATATTCTGTATCCTATCAACAAGACAAGAGTAGGTGTGGTCCGCCTACTTGTTGTATGTTGTCTCTAAATGCAGGTAGATTATTTATATTTTGCCATATAATCAAACCACAGTGCAACCCAAGAACCCGAAATAATGTCTGCGAAACGGAATCCGATAATTTAGATAAGTTGATAGCTTTATTAATTGATATCAAAATATGCAAGCGGGTGCAATTAAACACTTGCAAAGATTCCAATCAACTGGAAGCAATAAATAAATCGATTTCACCGGAAGTACTTACATGCGATATTTGCGCATATACACAAGCAAATAATGTCGACAGAAGCCGATGCAGTCATTAGAATTCCCAGGAAATATGATTTTAATGCTGTCCAGCGTTTCCGGAAGATTCCATTTCAGCTATTAACGAGTATTTAATCTCAACACAACGAGTAGGTAATCTAAAACACAATATTAAAGGGTGCAACGTTCAATGAGATACTTTCGAACAACATTTTTATTAAGAGTTCATTTTTAATATATAATTCTAATTTTTTTAAAATTAAATTCAGTTGATTTTAAAATTTTCGTTAGCTGCGTCATAATTTATAATTTTTTATTTCTTTTCTTTAATCTTTTTTTAATCATGATATCGATTTTCATTGAGCCAAAATGAAGGTCAACAACCAAGCGCAAAGAAAGCAAACAGAAAATCGTGTCAAAAAATCATACACAGCGAAATCAATACAAAAACCTTAAAATTTCGAGACATGTTGTTGCTCCCTGTATTCTAAATAATCACGTTCGGTTGTTTAGATTTAAATCGACGGTGTTTATGCTCCAATTTATTGAGGTGGATCCGCAATAACAGCCTCAGAGCGGACGTGATCAACCCACTTAAGTTGGGATATTTGTTGTCACCTTCGACAACAGAAAACTAGAAATTAAGAAACTAGTAAATTAGAAATCTAAAACCAGGCACATTTAAGAGTTTCGTGTTGACACTTAATGTAACTATAAAGAAAGCAAAAACAAAATGCAAAAATAGAAAACCCTCCCATATTATTTGTGATACTCTCCTTTTCCCTTCCAGAAATTTGGTAATGATGTAATATAGCAACTCGAGAATCACACAGAATAATTTTTACATTAAAAAAAAAAAAAAACTAGAGATATTATCTAAGAATACATAAGAACTTTAACTCTCATATAATTACTGAGTACTGAAGCCAAATTCTAAATATTCGAACGCCTTCCCCTCGACTGCTTAGATAATCCTTGTGAAAACAATCGCTTTATGGAGGAAATCAATAAATGGTATCAGTTTTATTGCTTCATTTTACGTTGAATAAAGTTGAATGTTCCGAAATGTTATCGAATCTTCGAGAATTGTATTACTCTCGTTTTTCTCTACTCAGATTTCCATGTGCATCATTATTTGAATGTAACCATTTCCAGTATCATCATCATTACGGTCAGTCCATTAAATGTAGGCTGTTAAAGTGCCATCGATTCTCGAAGGTCCTTATTAGTGGATTTCGCGCCAACCGCTTGTTACTCGTTGAAGTGTTGAGAACTTCAAGCGTCGCGCTACGCAAGCAAAAATCGCGCCTGAGTGCGAAACTGACACCAACGCTTTCGATTTCTTTCGCTTACTCTGATGCGCTGAATTTATTTCTACTTGTAATGAAATTCAACACTGAGCTTAGAAAAGCGGAGCAGCGCAAAATTAAAACAATTTTCCTCTTCGGAACCGACTCTTGTTCTGGGGTCTTCGTCCTTTAAGCAGATACTTCGGCTCAAGGATGTACGTAAGAGAATACTTAGCTTAGTGGCTAGAATAACATTTTTAAATTAATAAGTTATATAATACTGTGATATACTTGATACAAGAATTGAAGCGGCGAAGGTTCATCTATCTTCGAGTAAAAACTAAAAATGGTACAAATAAAAGAGATTAGAAAGAGAGTATTTTTTAGAAAAAGTAACTTCCTACGTTACTTCAAGAATCTTTAAACTCCGTAATCGAAAGTTTTTAGATCGAACTTTTTTAATTAAAGACTTTAAACACTCTATTAAAAGGAGCTTCTAAATTAGTAAAAAGAACAACGATTATTATAATTTTACTGAAAAACAAATTATGAATTCGAAGGGAACATTATCAAATATTGGACAACATTCAATAATACAAGTTTTTATAGATGCAACTGCGTATAAAGCTATCATCTCTTCTTTACTTAATCTACTGTCGTAGCGAAAACTGAAGAAACTGAGTATTTTTCAACTGAAAAAAACATTTGAAAGGTTAAAAGATTTTCCACTGAAACATAAAGTTTAGACTCATGAGTTCAGCTTTTGCAAAGGCAACAGATTATCTTTTTCTAAAGGCTCTTAGTTCGTGCATTTGTCAAAAGATGTCACGGGGGTGGTGGAGGGTGTTCGAGCATCGGTCAGGCCGCAAATGCACTGTTTGTGGTTATTAATAATCTGCAATCCTTCCATTTCTGAGTTTGGCTTCGTTTCGTACATTCTGCGGCCAACATAAATTCTCACATGATAGCCATTGAGAGGTCGCTGCAATTTATGCTGGACATGATAAATTCGGAACACGCTCTTTGCAAATGCACTCATGGCATTAGGGAACCCTCCATTCCAATGCAGCCTCATTCCAGGCTAGAAACATCTACAAACAAATCCGTTGCATTAGCATAAAATATCTGTGAGAAAGCGTTTCGAAACAAAGGAAGCTTGAAGTCGTAGTCCTCTCTGAGCCAGTTCTTAAGTCTGTCCAATTAAAACAGTTCCAAAGCTGTTCTAAGCCATATTAAGACGTGTTGATAATTATTAATGAGGTGTAATTAAATCAGATGGCGTCAGAAAAAATATGCAAATTGTTTTGTATGTTAAACAAAAAAGCAAAAGTTATTATTGCTTCTTTATGGTTGTTCTCATTAATGAACTCGACTGCTAATTTTTTATACCTGCTACAAAATTAAGTTAGCATAAAAAACACTGCTTATTTGGGCTCTTGTTTAACTTAAAACCCTTCAAGAATATTAAAAACCCTCCAAGAAAGAAAAGTTTTATATTCACGGGGTGCTGTTGTCTGAAAAAATATACTCGTGGTGCGCCGAGTTTCCTGTTAATTTGTTGGAAACATGGTCAACCCTCAACAACTCAGCTCAATTATTAAGGGGGGAAATACACGTAGCACAGGACTTGCTAATGTGCCACTTTAGTGTCTTGGCACGTTGAAGTGTCTGCATTCTAGAAACGCCTCTAAACGATTTTATTGTTCTGCAGAAATGAGTTAATTAGTTGAAACTAAGGTTAATGTGGGGAATATCTTGAAGGGGAGTCGAGGGATCCGGAAAGGCAGACAGTTAAGCAAGCACCAAGGAAAAACTGTATTAAATAAATAATAACGAATGGAAATTCTTCAGAAATCCTTTGAGGATCCATATTATGTTCTGTTATATCGAGGTTAAACACGTTATAACGATTGCATATCCGCCTTGATTAGTATTTTTTTATTAAAATCAGTCGTGCAATCTTATGCAGACATCAATAATAATCTATCCCGATTAAGTAAGGGTCTCTGAGTAAAAACGATATCCTTTAACGTTGCGACCACTGAAATGACGCAAGTCGGATGCCTTTAAAGAAAACGAAAACCGCCCGCCCTCGTCACCTAAATAATTGCCTATGACGGAACAGCAATACTTTGACGACGACTTTGTTAGATGAATGAGATAGAACACGTTCCACTTTAATTATTGCTCTTGGGGATGGGAGGAGTGTCCTCGTACCATAAGTGTATCGAAACGATAAGAGTTGATTGCTCCAGGTCAAAGATTTCGACAGCTTGGAATGTTATTGGACTCAAGTAAACGGTTGCTGTCCATTCGAGTCAACATAATCAACAGTCAACGAACTGACATTAAGCACTTCGTATACTATAAATCATGTTTTTATATGATATACACTCATGTACATCATCCACCACTCAGCACTATACTCATCCATCCCAGTAGACAACCGACAGGATTTCGGTGACCTCGTTGAAGGCGAAATGTAAGAGATGACTGTAATAAAGCTAAAGGTAATCATACAGAAAAGATTAAGCTGAAGGGAACTTACTCGTAATTCTAGGATTCATGAAAGGTTTCGTTAAAGTGATGCCGACCTTAATTTCATATAAATTATAGTTACGCCGAGACATGTTGAATTCGGTTCAGTTTAAGCGAAAGAATGAAGAGTAACTTTTAAAATTTAAGAAGGGATTAATATATAAAATAGTATACATATTAATATAATAATAGTATCCTTTCCTAATGGATTCGATCTAATCCGAAATGGGTCTTTGAATTTAAATGGCAGTTGAAATGATCTTTCAATTCGAAATCAGTTGTTAATCCTTCGCACTGTAGAGAAAAACGTCCGGTCGTTTTTTTAAAAACAAAGAGAAGAGTGAATGAAACCGACGAAAACCAACAAAGCGATGGTTGAAATGAAGGAAGAAACGAAGACTGAAAAACTCGTCATTACTTGAATGATGAATGACGAATGATGGACGTTACAATCTCTGAGAGCGAGGAGAAAAGGTCAAAGGCAACAAAACTGCGTATCGAGATGTCGTGCCAGGGAAAAGTGACGACTGCGGGAGGTGAGTAAATGCAGAGGAGGCGAGCTCAGCATTGTACTTTACGTCAGCTGGGTTGACAGCAGTCATCATTTATTTCCGGCTTAACAACTTGTGATGCCCACGCAATGCAGCGAGATGCTGGTGGAACCCGCATTCGTATGCAAATCAAGTGCTTTCATCTCAGAGCTTAAATTTGTAGCGCTCTGTACCGCATCTTCACGGCGCTGCAGGTCCGCGAGCGACAGAGTCTTTAAATGAATCGTAGTAAATGTTAAGCAAATTGTCGTGTAACTGAAATTAAGGGCTGATAGCTGATAAATTATTTATACTGATTATGTGACTGACGTATGATTCGCACAGGAAACATAAGAACTTCACTTATACGATGGATCATCACGTGTTTTTGATGTTTCGTGATGTAAAATTTGTGAGCTTTCAAAAGAAAAGTCATTTTAAAAGTCTCTCAAAAATATTGTCTTTAATAGAAAACCTGAAGAAGACGGAGCAAAGAATACTATAATATAGAAAAAGCAATCCAAAAAGTTGTAGACTGTGTTGATAAAGTGCCAATATTGACTTAAAAAACATTCGAACTTCTTCCTGAAAAGTTCCTCAAAGAGTTCTTTAACCTATTTATATGTCTGTTTATTATCATCGTAATATTTTAAATAATAAAATAAAAATAATTAAATACAGTGAGTGGATTTTCCAAAAGATTTGATAGACAGCTCATTATAGTAGATACATCTTAATTCCACTCACACAAGGAACACTTCAGAGAGATTTTAACCAGACAAGCGATGCGTCAGGTGCCACAGGTGCCACGATGAGTTCTTGCCACAGCTTCACAACTCAGCAACAACAGAACTGTTATCAGTGGCTTGAAGTATCGAAGTTTGGAATGATGAAAAGGCCAGGTTGTTTTCAGACGGGCAGACAGGTTGATAGACGGATGGACAGACAGACAGACGGGCAGACATACGGTCCAAATAAAAGTCATGAGAATTGCAATGAAGCTTCATAAACACACACTCACACGCAGATAGACGCACTAAACGCGTTGAACGCAAGTGTTTTAGTTTGGGTAAATTCGTAATCGAAGACGATACGAGTGATAAAATTCTTTATTTGCAATACTTTTGGTAGGTCCTTCGTTTCTCCATGTTTCTCCTCCACTTCTGATTTCTGAGACTATCTGGACTCCTCCGAACCCTAAAATATACCCCAAAATAGCCATAAACTTGATTTTTTCAGTCAACATACATTTCAACCATTTTGTGCCCTTTATATTCTATGCCCAAATAAAATGGTTTCGAATTCTATAATTAAATTCTTCTAATTAATCATTTTAGCGCTGAGAATTTAAAAAATAAACTTACTCCATCTTTAATTAATATCACAATGAATATCCTTGGTACAAAAACACTGCAGAAGATTCTGCGCTTAATTAGGTTAACTAAAAATAATGAGATACGAAACCTCTTCGCGGCTCAAATAGCTTACAAATATTTTCAGTACCACTTCTGAAAAAAAGGAAATGAAAATCTCATGAAGCACGCACTTTCTTCAAGTACGAGTATCTAAAATAAAAAAACATCGTCGTTGCGAGATCCTTGCGAAGAAACCGCAGAAACCACGCATTTTTGCTCCTATCAAAGTAGATTTTATTTCTAAAATATACAATATATAAAACTCCCATTTACATATGTACATATAATACGTTATTATATTCGTATATAATCAGGTGGATGGGAAATGTTCGAGTTTGTCTAATGCAAGATGGGGTATTATGCAAATCTCAACATTTATCCTCATGTATTTTAGAGCACCTCCTCGCAAATAAAGCATTTGAAAGCAAGCGTGTATCTGTAATATGTATCTGTATCACGTCTACTTAATTTTATATGGAAATGCAATAAATTTGCAAAATCACTGCTGCTCCATCAAACAATGCTGCTTCTTGCTCCTTGGAAAAGCAACCCGAACCGCCTCCAGGCCACTCCAAGGAATTCAAAATCCACAAACAAATCCTTGCTACACAAAGTTTCCACCATTCAAGCACTTATTTACACCCCCGCACCCGCACCCTCCATCAGCAACATGGTAGCAATCAACGCTTTCCAACTCGTCAGCGTCTAGTTACACGCTACAACCGAAAGGAGAGACATTTAAATCTCAGCTCTTCTCTTAATGTACACACTTTAGTAAGGGTTAAGAAAATCTTGAGCCTCAGTAAACTAAATTATGAGTTATTATTGTATACTTTTCTGTGCATACATAAATATTAAAGATCTATCGTCTTTGTATAAAAGTGCATAAAAGTAAACAATCACTGTATCAAGCGTGCCGTCGTGTAGGGTGCTCCACTGTCGGGCTGTGTTTTTTCCCACCATGATTGCCAAGTAGCTTCAAATTGTTAAAATATGCAGTACATTTGAAAATTTATATTTATCTCGACGGACTGTTTGTCTGTCTCTGTCTTCTGCCGCCTCCGATAGACGTCCCCACATGCGATTTTTCTTCCCCGAAATTTCAACATTATAAGAAGTTGTTGTACAATATTTGTTGTTGTTATTCGGCAGGTCGTGTGTGTTGCTGTATCTTAATAATTGTTTGCTAGGCTTTCGGTATTGAGTCGCTTTGAATTTCTGCTGATCTTGGTTTTTGAAATAATTGAATGCATGATGAAAGATACAGCATGTGAATGATTTTGTTCCCCCAGGGAAAGGGGGAGAGGGAGGGAGAAACTCTCTAAAGAAATAACGACATTTATTCACATTTACCCAAATGTAAATTTAATTTTTGGAGCAATATATGTGTCTAAGAAAGAAAAATAAATAATAAAAGCTAACTTTCAAAGAATAGTATTGTAAGTACAAGAATACATGCAGCAAAATTACGCTAATCACACAAGAGATCCAAGATACGATTCTAAATCAGTTAAGAATCATCAATTTAAATGAAATGTTTTCACTTAAAGAAGAGAGCAACTTTTATTTAAGTCAAGCTGCATAAACTATTTATTTAAGTACCTAAAGAAGCATGTTTTTTTATATCTCTTCAATATCCGGTCCCGTTGGGTATTTTCACGAATTACGTAACACTTGGAATATATTTTCGACTGCGCCTCTGCACTTGTCGCCGACGTCGTCCTTGCAGCAAGCATCTGAGAAAACATGGCAACAAAATGAAAAACGTGCTCTCCGTCGCATGAGTTTACGATTTTTATTATACGTTTTCCTCGTCCGCTTTCGTCATTTCAAGATATTTGAATTCTTTTCGTATTCAAATGCTGCGTGCAACATTTGCAACACACTCCTCGTTTGTGCACGAGTTGCAACGAAAATACAAGTTCTGCATTTGTGTGTGTCCTCTTTTCTTCTGAATGTCTATTTTTTAGGGTAAATAACATAATTCGATTCCTAGTAAACTTTTAGTTCTGTTACTGTTATATTGTTCCTTACTGCTGCGAAATTTAAGTCTCCAAAATAAAATTTATTGTTCTATAGAATGTATTTCTAAAGAAAATATATTTAAGTATGAAAACTCAAGAAGAGTTTTAATCCAATATTTTGCACGGGAGCCAACAACACAAGAAGCCTTTAATACTACTTTACTTTACTTTACTTTAATCTTTTATCTTTTACTTAATCTTATTTTCCTATAACAATCTGAAGAAAATACACGACAAACAAAATTCTCATCATTTGTTTTATAAAACTCTCGAAACTAAAGTATTCCACGTAATGTTCGATCAATCCTCAAATATTTAAATATCTACGATCAGTTTTTTAATAATTTTACTATTATATACACCTAGCATAATATATTATTATTCTGGAGAAGAATGGGCGTGATCCGCTCAAGTCTCCAGGCTCGAGTGTGTTACTTTCGCAGTTCCTTTTAAAGCTTCGCAGTTAAAGGATCTTTCGTCAGAGGTCACGAGGGTAGAGGAACTTCAATCAAGTCGATGACAGAAACCTTCCTGGTTGTTAGCTTCCTAGTTATAAAGTATTCAATTTCGAAGTTCTTTTCATAGCGAGAGAAATTTTCTCCTCGGGAAGATTTCTAGAAGTGATCTCTTTATATTCGGTGTCTGGACCATTTGAAGTTGCGAATTTTTAAAAGGACTTCAGTAAAGAAACAGCACGGTGACTGTGTTTATTTTTAAATTACCTACCTGCTTTCGCAAGTGCTTTCCAAATAAATATTTTATTCTTGCTTTCTCTCAACTATTCGAAGGAGTTAACATTTTCTTGCCATTCGTGTTGCTTCACTTCATTATGTTGGCAAGTTTAAAATACAAGCATTCATTCATTCCGCACAGCTTTTGTGTAGATTTTAATTTTGATAAAATGCAAGTTCGGTGCCAGAGGGCAAAACGGACTGACTGGCTGCTTGGTTGACTGGCTGGTTGACTGGCTGGGTGACTGGCTGGTTGACTGGCGGTTGCCTCCATTGTAAGAATGAATCAGGTTAATGGAGAGTACCTGGAAAACAGTATTCATTTGTTTGCTGTACAATAAACAGGTGCAACAGCTGCTGCAGGGTTGATTAACAACAACATTTTAGCAGATGCAGCTGTTGCTGCTGCTGGGTTTCATTTGTTTTCACATCTCCACAGATGAGAATCTGCTAAATTAAGTTTGGTTTTCGGAGTGCCGGCTGGTTGGCAATCTACAAAGTGAATCAATTCGTGATACACTCGAAGAGAGCAGAAGGAGAACACGACTTTTCCTCACAACCATAAATTGATTTGGATCGATTTCTTGGATTGAGGAGAGAGTTTTGAGATGTAGCTAGATTATGACGGGAGAGGCAACAGAATTTAAAACCGAAGAAAACTCTTCATTCAGAAGAAGAATAAGACGAAGAAGTGTTTCGATAGTATTCTCACAAGTTAAGGGCGACATTTTCACTCACCCTGAAGTTTTATCGAAGAAGTATCTCTTGAAAACAGTGGCAACAGCAACCAGAGCGTGAAGTCAAGTTTTGCTGGTGTGAAGCTGGCTGCAAGCTTGCGATAAAGTAACGAACAACAAAGAAACCACCTCTACTTGCCTTAAATTTTGCCAACTAACTACTGCAACAACCACGGCAACCGCAGCACCGCAAACATAATGAATGCCAACTTGAAGATGCCGACACTAGATTATGGGAAGTCGGTTTTGCAGGGCGGGGCGGGGCGGGCGGTGTTGCTGTTGCTCCTGCTTGCTTGAAAGTCTGTGCGAAATAATGAGGTGCAACTTTTTGCTGTCGCGCTGCTGCTCGTTGCACTCGGAAACGTTGTTAGCGACAGTAATTCTGTCACTTTTTAGGCCGTGTAGCCTGCGTTCCCTCAGATAAGCAACAACCTTAAAACTGATGTGGAAGGAGAAGAAAGTATTGCAATTCTGTAAAATTAAAAAATTTCCAACTAAAAGCTGCAGATGAAAGTTACCAGCGGCAGCAACAATAACAGAACCAACAACAACAACAGCAGCGGCATCATCAGGTAGCCACGCTTGAGAAGTTGCAGCTGGTTATTTACACCTTTTTGCTGGTTACTTTCTGTGGTGCATAAAGTGAAAACTTGTTGACACAACAAACCACTTCTAAACCCCTGGCGGGTGGATGCCGAAGCTGTTGTAAAGCTTCACAAAAATGTGCCGCTGCTGATTCCGAGAGCTACGAGAGAAGTGCTTGAAATTGTATGGTCTCCGCTAAAAGAAGTGATAATTACAAGTGGAGAGCAAATATTTGGAGTGTAAGAGATGGACTCATTTGCACCTGTCGCATTGATCGAGAGGTTATGACTCAAACGTAGGCAAAGTGAAGCATGGTGACTATTTTTTCTTAGTAAAAATAAAAAAGTTCTTCTGGTGCTTCTGACAACTCATCAGATTCCTCGAACCTCTGATTACCTCTCTGACGCGAGAAGAGATCAAGTTTTCCTTTGAAGATTTGCATCGAAGGATTTTTACTCCACGCCGAGACAAAACAAGCAAAAGCAACACAAATCACTCCGATCTTATGATCATTTATATAATTAAATTGGCTACAGTAGTCATTGTCACAGGCTTGGATGTCAGCCAAGCGACGAGAGCAACGCAAACAACCTCCTAAATTTATCGCTCCTTGCATCGCAACCCTCGACATGTCTTCGAAGAAAAGAATACTGATAATTTTGTCGGTTCGGCGAAAAGTCAAAAGCAGCCGGATAATCAAATCCCGGCGCATAAAAGAAATTTCGACTTCCATTTCCGCACCTCCTCCGGCGGACCGCAGCTTCTGGCTGGCGTCGAACAGACGCACTCATAAAATAACCGCATTCAATGAAATTTGTGTAAATGGAACCGAAAAAAGGCCCGAATTGTTATAGAAATTGCGGAATTTGTCGAATATTCAATTAAATACGGACTGGTACTCAAAGGAGCCGCGCCTCCTCCATTCACGTGCTCCTCTTTTTACCACCCACGGCCCACTGACAGCATCCGCGATGCCTGGCAGACGCAGCGCAGTGTTCACTTTGTAAGTTTTTCGTAAAAGTTACCGCATCCATCCGCGTCCATCCGCTGGCCGGAGTTTCTTTTGTTGCCGAAGTATTTTTATACATTTTTTGTAAGTCAAAGTTTTGGAAACTTAATCATAACATTTGAAAGGATGAATTTGAGGTTTCTATTTTGTTATTGTTGTTGTTGTTGCTGTAAAGAGGTGCTCTTTTTAGAATCAATTTATTTCATTCGTTCCACTCGAACGAATCTGAGCGAAGATGGAATCTGGTTAAATTAACAGCATCTTTTAAAAAGCGTGGTCTTTTTTTTGCCGCTTAAGTGCTTTCTTAAGTGGTAATCAAATGATTGGAGGTGTGGGGAAAAACTTTTTCATCTCAAAAATACATAAATAAATGAGATGTCATTTATTTCAATTCCAATGAATTTGAATTCATTTCGTCTAAGCGAATGAATATATTCTAATAATAAATATATTCTTATAAACATGTTGTTATAAACATTCATATCTAAATATTCAATTATCGCCAACATTACTGTAGTTACTGTGATAATTACTGTAAATAATTATTACATATTATTTGAAATGATTTTTTAAATGAAGTCTCAATAGAAAGCATTAAATTTATTTAGTAAATCAACAAAAGAAAAGAAGAGTTTTTGGCGCTGTTTTATTTTATTTCTATGCATTACTACGAAAGTGACAGCATCTGAAACGTGAATGCAACAAAAACAGGATTGCAATTATTTTCTCTTTTGCTTCTTCGTCTTCTTCTTCTGTGCTTGTATAAACTAGGAAACATTTTGGATGAAAGTAACAAAAAGTAATAATAACCTCGAGTAATGAATGTTTTCTCGAAACAAATATTTGGGCAAATTAAGAAGCAGTTTTAGTAATCTTCTGTGAGGGAGGCAGAGAGAGAGAGAGAGAGAGGGAGGGAGTGTGAGAGAGAGAGAGAGTGTGTGTGTGTCCGTGAGCATGTGTGTCGCTCTCCTGGTATATTTACAGAGTAAACTCAGAGCTCGCGCGTTTATTTTGACCCGAAACAAAAATTCATTTAACTGGAATTTTATGACTCATCAATTTCTTCTTCCTAACTCACCCCCTCCTCCTGCTCCTCACAACGAGTAGATGATAGTTGTTTCTGTGTTTCCTTCCAGCATAAAATACAAACCGACGGTTTTTTGTTTTTCGTACAAGAATTAAAGTGAAAAATGTATGAAACAACATTTCTTGTATCTTTCTCACGTCCTTCCCCGCTGGTCCCTTGTATTTATTTTCCTTTGTTTCTTCGCTATCCTGCGGCTCGTTGTTGCTACAAAGAGTCAGTCTGTCGTTTGTTTTGGCTGCCAGCAATCTGCTTTTTCCCGTTGTTGCCACTTTTCTTGGCCTGCTTGACTTGAAGAAGATGAATGGCGGCCTCTGTTTCTGAGATGAGAAGATTCAGCGGTTGCTTGTGCTCGTGCAGGGGGAGGGAGAGGGCAGGAGAGGGGCAGAGCGAGAGGATAAGAAGTTTGCTAAAAACAGATACAATTTTTAAGGACAAAAAACAAGTTGCTTTACTTTAAACAGTTGAGTAGAAGAAATATCAAAATGATACAAGTATTTGTTCAAAATGTAGGGGGAATAATGTTTAAACACATAATTTTTTGGGTTCTCCAGTAACCACCGAATCATTTATTATACAATATTTTATCCGAGTATCTGCTCTTCGAACTTATGACAGTGCAATCGGACTCTTCTTTCTCTTTCACACATGTTGACACTGAGCAGATTCCGAAAGTGAGAGAAGTGCCACAGAAAATAAGCTTGTGACATGTCGCCCTCTCGGATGCGTCTACAGGAACACGCATGGAATTTAAGCAGCGATGAAGTGTTGCAGGTTTTTTATTGATACCATGCAGTGAAGTGTTTAGAGGTATCAAGTTCCGTTACAATGTATTGTGCACTTGCATGTAGTGCGAACGAGCTCACTTATTTGATTGTCAATGCGTGAGTGCTGAAAAAGTTACCTCTTTCTCTCTACCACTCTTTGTCGCTGTCGCTATCCCTTTCTCCACCTCCGTCTGTCTCGGTATGTGTCCCTAACAGTTTAACAATCTTCATTTTGTATTCCAAGGAAAAGAGTACTACTCAGCTCAAAGGAACTTCAACTAACCCCCCACTCCTTAACCCTCTTTTGGGTAACCCTTTATAATATAGTGTTTCTCAGTAGAAGACGAGGGAAAGGAGCCGGGATTGTGATCAGGAGATTCGACTGCTTGGGGGAGTGATTTACGAGGAAATCTGAGTATTTGCAATAAGGATAAAAACACAATTGAAATGAGGATTGATCATTATATCCGATATGTTATGTGATTATATACCTGTATCGATCCATGAGTTCACTTCTGAAAAGGTTTTCATTTCATTTGACCCTCTTTTCATTATTTTACCTCTTTTCTTCATTCTTTTGTTCTTTAATTTATTCGAAACAGTTGCTTGAACTTGAAAAGAGAAACATTAACGATAAATCTAAAAAAAGGAAAGGTGAATGCTTAGTTACTGGACGTGATTGAATGGAATTCGGAAGAGTTAAATAGGAATCACCGAGTGAACAGAAGTAAGCAACAGCATCCAGATTAGTTTCTTAGGTTCATGTTTTTTCTTTCACTGCTATCGTTAAAGTGTCATTAAGTTCCTGTCTGGGGAGGAATCCTACTCTAAACATGCAACATCAAGATTCGTGTTGTTGTTGTTATCCAAGAACCCGCTGTTGCTGCTCCATTTTATACACACACACACAGCTTAAAGTGCAGAGGGTTGTTTATACTGATTGAAATCCATTTAATTTGTGGGAAGCTAGGAGAAGTTAAGATACTAATGAAGCCACTTTAAATGGAGTCGCTGAGGTGTTGTGATTCATGTTGGAAAAGGGGACTCGAAGGTAAACAATCAAAGCGAAGTGTGATGAAGATTGAGAGGAGAATAGATGCTAAGAACCAGTAATGATATCTCTTAGAGTAAACATAATCATGAGTTGCTGATCGTAATCATAAACTCAAGCAATAAAATATTCTCTGGTTTATTTAAAATATATAAAACAATTTACTAGTATTTTAAACTAGAGTTGTTGTTGCTATTATTGTTCTGCTTCTTCTTCATTTTGCGGGTCTTTCACTTTCAACTCTCAGCACGTAGTATAAACGAGCTGTTTCAAAACCAACAAGTAAACAATTTGGTTGGCTGACCCGCTGCTATTAAAGTTGTTGTTGTTCCCGCATTTAAAGCAGTCTAAATTTTGTACTCGCTCCTGCCGCAGAGCTCACGGACGGAGATGGTATGAGGTAGACGGGCACCGCAGCCCATCCGGGTGTTATAATGGGCGCGGTAATCAGATAATTTGGCCATTTATTAGCTCAACTGCGCAAACATGGCGTATCCGCTGCAGCTTCCTGCGAGCATGTGGCACATCCGGGGAAACTTTTTTCACAATTGTTGCCTTTTCACTCTATGTCTGTCTCTGTCTCCCTCCGTCTCGCTGTTCCTCCGTCTAGTGAAATAATTCTCCAAGATTCAGTGTTGTTTTTCGGTGAGGTTTCATGAACTTTCGTGGTTTCTTTATGTTCGAATTTCCTTTGTTTTCCGTGGGTGCCGCGTGATAAAACGAAGTCCGTTTAATGAAAATTAAAATTCAACCAAAGTTCAATGGTTTCGAAAGATAGTCCACGCGAATCATAAACTATACTCGCAACAAAAACAGACAGAAGCTTATGGGAGCTTAAAACAGTGATGATGTAAAGAGAAATAGAGAATAAAGGACCTTTTCCACACTTTAATATAAGTGGAATTTATTTTAATGAACTGTTTTTAAAGTGTTACAAATGTTACAAAAGAAACGGTGTTGAAAAAGAAAATATGTGTTTCTTGCATCCTCTCTCATATTCCGAGTGCTCCTTCTTATTTAGAGCTTCATATCTGACACTGAAATAAATTTCATTTGGCTTCTGGCCACATTTTGCACAATAAATTCATCAATAAAACCGCCAGCAAAATAACACAAGACGTTGATGGAAAACAACATATTTTATATACGAATCTGGTTGGTAAGGCTCCCAAGTTTCGCCTCCTCCTCCTTCCCGAACAGCAATATAATCGAATTTACAGAGCGACGAGCGAAATAACAGAAGCAACCTCGATGCAGTCAGACGGAAGAAACGAATTGAGTGTCATAAAAATTCGTCTTGCATGCATTCGTCCGTCTTATACACAAATATTTGGAAGCTGTTTTTGTGTGTTTATTCATCATCATCATCATCATCATTCGAGATGCTTACGTGTTTCCCGAAGGTACACAATAAATACATGTACTTATACAGAGCAGTATAGAGAGAAAGTGGAGTATAGAGAGAGATATCAGGTAGATTCTATCAACTGTTATCAATTGTTTTAGTATAGACACTTTCTTGATAGAAACCGGAGTCTTCGTTTGACTTCTTTCGCCATCTCGTTTTTTCCTAAATCAAACTGCAGAAAATTTCTGATTTTTGTGTGGGAAACACACGTCACAGTGTTCATCTCTAAGGAAGCACTGCAACTCATCGTAGTAAATTCAACGGTTCTCGTAATGGAGCTCCTCTGCTCACACCATCTCGAAGAGTACCAACTTTCTTTATTGCCCTCTCACTCTTTCATTAGTTTTCCCTTCGCTCGAAGTGTGGCGCTGTCAGCTGATTATTTAGTGGAAGTTTTTATATCCTCGCAGATGATGTACGATTACAGACCTGAGCAAAGGTTTCTTTACACCTCTTTTGTAGCTTTTCCTCCTTTTACACCTCTCTTCTGGTTCCGCATGATATTTACTATTAGGGAAAGTAGACAGTTTAAAACTTGTGGCCAAATACTGAATATTTTCTTCAGTCCCTCGTATGAGAAGAACTCGTAATTAATGAATTACTTTAAGCAATTTGTTATTTAAAATAAATAAAGTGAGAAATTTGTTGTAATAATGGCGAGAAATGAATGACTGACTGAGTGTTTTAAATGACTTCTTGCAAAATGTCAGTCACTCTGACCACAGACAGCTCGTAGTTGGATTTTGAAGCAGTCCGTGTCGAATTCAAAGATTTAACAAGACATTTCTTACTTTAATCCTAGGTTTTAGAAAGCCTCTTCTTGGACTCCAGAAAAGTTTTCTGGAAAAGCTGACCGAAACGCGTTCTGCAGGATGTCCAAGGTAATAATGACACGTGTGCTCTGTCATGCTTGATGAAGGGTCCGATCGGATTTTGGGGCTTTTAACGAGAGTTCAGGAAAGTAGTTAAACTGATGGTTACTTTATCGTGAATGAACACTATTCAGCCCGCAGTAAGTGGGACTTCAGTCAGAAGGATGGACTTCTTCCAAATTTCTGACCTCGTCTTCTTCACTTAATATAACCTTAAAACGACAACAACGTGTTAAGCTACTTATTTTGAGTGCTGTGAAAACATGTTCGTCAACCTCTCAAGAACCATAACCACAAGCTAAACCTCTCATTTATTAAAATATAAAATACACTTTATATAAAATACTTTCTTTGGTTTTTTTCTTTATAACGTTTTACTTGCTTTTTACCTCACCAGCGTCGTTCGAATTCCGTCGCTCTTTTCTTTCTTCTTCTGAGGTTTCCAGAAGCACCACGTTTATTAACAAAACTTTTTTTGGCGATAAATTTGGCCTCACTTATTTTAATTAAGTTGTTTTATTTTCTGTTTGTTAATTAATTTTTCGCACAGCAAAATGACGCATTTTTCGGTGTACCTCGCGAGCCTCCCCGCCCTCCATTTTTCGAGGTTGCGCCTTTGTGACGCTGATGCTGCTGCTAGCCATTAGGGAATCTTTTTAATTAAATTCCGTTGGCAGCACGTGCTGCAAAATTTATTTAAAACTCAACGTTCGACTAGAAAAATGTTCAAATTGCAATAAATTTCGCAGCAAAGTTTTGGATTAGTTGGTTTTCCAACAGTTGGCTGTTCCACGTTTTATTTTTGACAAATTCAGCCGTTTCGAGTTTATTTGAGATGGTTTTCTGAGTGGTTTCGTTTACCATCCATATGTTGATGCACCACCTCGAACTGCAGTAGAATAGGCGTGGCAGAAAAGTGATACAATTATTGATTAAAAGCAACACAAGTAATCGTTTATTAATCGTTCCTTTAATTAAAATTCCCTCTTAGAACAGCTCTGAAGGGGCTATAATTGATTATTTCTACATCTAGCACTAATATTATATATTTACGAAGATAGGTGTGGCCCGCCCGCTTTTCCATAGGTAGGCGTAGCCCAAAAATATCACTCTTTCTTGTTGTACTTTGTACAGGTTTAAATTCGAAATTCTTTAAAAATGACCTCCATTCTTTAAATATACTCCTCTATCTCTGGTTAATCTTACATTTATTTATAGTTTATGGTTTACATTTCAAATGCGAATAATCCTATGCAAATCCAACTTCTTTGAATTTCTTCAGCACGTAACCTTTTTATGAACTCTTACGAATCTTAAGAAAACCTTGAATCCAAGGGAAATAAACAGATTTTAGACGACAGACTTATTTTCAGCTGAATGATATTGAGAAAAAAACATATGCTTTTATTTTGAAGACTTACCAAAGACGCAAGCACTTCAATGTCCAAAAATTCTTCAAAGATTTACTAATATGTAAATCAAAGCTTACACAAAGAGCTTCAATTCAGTATGAAAACTTCTATAAAGAAATGGATAGAAATATATTTATATAAAAAGTCCGAGGTCAAACAAGGTCAAATTTGCATTCTATGAGATGAGTAAAAATAAATGTATGAATGTATTGTAAATAATGCTGTGTGAGTGAGTATTAATAAAATCCAATGCAAATACGTAAACCTTAATATGAAAATCCAAATCTTGCTTTACACATTCAATTAAATAGAAATCATTAAATATGATCAAAATTTAAAAAACAATATAAGAAATTAAATAAAATATATTCATAAAATAATGAAATATAAATATAAATGACAGGCTAACACTAAATTTAATGGGGTTTTAATAGGAAAGAAAATAATTTATTTTAGTATTTTTAAAATGATTCTAACCTTGGAGGATAGATTCAAATAAAATATAATTTATTGTCACTTAAGAAGGAAGGAAAGATGTGTATAGTTACTGTATATAGGACTGTATATGTTCTGCTCAACACTAGCTCATGTGTGTATAATATATTTATTATGTCCGATAATCCATCCATTTTAAATTCTGATTTAATTTTCTTAAGAAAACTTGCGAATTTTTCGTACTTTTGACCTTTGGCATTCAAATTGGCCATCAAATTGACCGTGGATATTTTAATTTGGGATTTTATAATAATTCAAGATGTTCTGCTACAATTAGAATTGCGGCGAATTACGTAATACGATTACAGTGAATAAACGTTGAGAGGGAAAACAATTCCAAGAAAACCAGCAGCGAAAAGAAAATCTTGAAATAAGCCAATATTGAGCTAAGATCCAATGAAAGTCAGCACTTAAGTCAGTCAGCTAATTAAGAATACTCAGGGAAGATGAATGGACGTGGCCGCTGCATAGAAAATTTAGGGGTGGGGTGGGGTTGCCGGATGGTGGATGGAGGGGTGTGTTCGCTTGGGCTCAGCACAAAAAATTTGATGCTGAATGCATTTTTAATTTCGTACTCGTATTTCGTGAAGGTCGGGTGCCGGTAGGACTGTGATTGGGCTGTGTTGGAGGGGCGGGGGGGGGGGGGGAAGAGGAGAGGGAGTATCAAGTGTTACAGAATATCGCTGTGGCTACCAACAAATGTCAGATCCTTGATTGCAGTCTTAATTGTTCCCTCGATTCTCGTTAGCAGAAATCAACTCTATTCTCTTCCAACATGCTACAATTAAGCCAGCTGCAATTTGGGTATAATTAGGAGTTGCACAGTTTGAGGAGGTTTCTACAAGGAGCAAGTTGTTTGTGGGGGTGGGGGGGGGGAGGGTTAAGGGGTGGGGGAATACGCCTGTAATTCAATTACATTACATTCCGTTCTACTCAGTGTTGCTCTCACTACAATTAAATGGATCTCAACTACGATTTTAAATCATAAGTTGTTTGTAATTTATTAAGAATGAGAAATGTCTACAATAAAAGGAAGAAATCTTTTTAAATATGTGCATAAATAAAGAAAAGAAAAGCGAGTGAAACCAATGACATATAACTTCAACTTAAGATTTATTCACACTGAGCTTTAATATTTAATTAATGAGTTAAAGCTTCAAAAACTATTAAGAATATAAAAGATCTGAAGGAAGGACCTCGAACAGTTGTTTTTGTAATTCGTGAATTGGAAGAATCAATCAAGATTAAATCTCTGGATCTTTTTTTTATGCAAATCGAAAAAAACGTCGTTGGGTCCAGCTGACCCTACGCTTGCTGCACAAACGTAATTCATTGAAAAAATATTTACTAATTTTTTTCTAACATTAGCAACAAGGTTGTTGTTGTTGTTGATGCTTTCGTTAGCCAGAAATCAATTAAGCTGGCCAACAACAAGAAAGAACACGAGGGTGGTTTTCTATGCAGCCCCGATGTTTACAGTGCGTTGATGCTACTGAAATGCGTCGTAAGCTGATGGCATTTGAAGAGTTTCCTTAAATAATTAAGCATTCTTTTTGCTCGGGGTGCTTTTTTTACCCTCGGGTTGTTGTTTATACGTGTGCACAATCACTTTCATTGCGGTTGTAAAGAACGAAAGAAACCTTTTCCAAGAAATTCAACATGTTTTCGTGAAGAAGTTTCTTGAAATCCTCGTAAGTGAGCAACAAAAGAAGAAAACCACTCGATTAGGTTAGTACTCGTAATTTCGAAATTGCATTCATTCCGTTTCTTGGTATTCCCATGTTTTTATGTTCACCAAAGAAATTAACGATTCTCTGTTCACGGTAAGCAAGCGTTTGCCGTCCATTCAGCAGTAAAGAATACAGAAGCTTATCGAAAACATACTCGCATTCAATCGTAAAATTTGCATTTTATTACGTGTAACTGGCTTCGGACTGAACAGGAACCGAAACAAGTGTAAAAACAGCCAGGAACTTATTATTGCTGAGCTGCCTGCTGTAACAGCAAAACTCTTTCAAAGTCGAAGTCCAGAGAAGCGACTCTGAAGGCGACCGTACAGGATCTACTTCAGGGATTTCAAAGCCCCGTCTCGTGTATTTGCGACATTGTTTAAGATCGAAACAAGATGAAAACTTGAAAATACGAGTAACTCGTTGTTACTCGTATATCATAAATGAAGATAGTGATTCTTGATAAATCATCATGTTGCATGTAATCGTATCCTTGAACCTCTTTTTCCATAAAAATGCAGACCAGAAACCCTCTAAGAATTTTTTCAAGCACCACTCTGAGAAAAGTAGTATATGTATTTATGTGCTTATGTATGTGTGTACAAATTCCATGAATGAACGTGAGACAACAACAGCAACAACAAATGATTTGAAGCCTTACAGGAACAACAAAAGCTTGCAATGCCACTGCAACACTGTGTTTGTGGGTGTGTGTGTATGAACTTCTCTATATATGTATTTCTTAGCTCACAAAACTAAAACTAAACTTTCTCTGGTGATTTTATTTTTATTTACATTCTTTTGTTGTGCTCACTTCTAGTGTAAGTTTTGTCTTCGGTTTGCCTGAGTACTATTTTGCGGTCGACTTCGACTTCGAATCTGTGGTGTAGATAAATTGTTCGTGCCTTCAGCTGTGTTGCTGGCTGCTGTATTCAGGGCTACTATGGGCGAATATTGAGACTGTAGCTATTTATTGACAACAATTTGTGGTGGCAATTGGCTGAAATGTTGTGCTTTGACGTTGTTGTTGTTGTTGTTGTGTTTTTACTCCACTCCGAACGCAGACTAAAGACTCTGTTTCGAAGTTGAACTTTAGTAATTAAAGTTTAGAGAAAATTCCTCAATAAAAATGCACCGAATTCCGCAATGAAAGGAATAAATCGAATTTAGGAAAACCCAACAAAAGGTTTTTTTACAGTGTATCTCTGATGAGGTTGATTAATACAGAGAATGTGTGGGAACAGGAAGAAAATAAGTAATTTAATTTTAAAGCTAAGTAAAGTTTCACTTTCAAAGAAAACAAGAGGAAGCACACATTTTAGAGAAAAAACTTACTTAAATTATCACTCAAGCTTTTCATATGTTTAATATATGTACATATATACGTACATATGTATGTATATATGCATTTTTTCCGTGCACATGTGTATTTTTTTCTACATCTGTTTTTATAAAAAGCTGGCATTCAGGAGATGATTTAAAAAAACTTAAAAAGAAACTTAAAACAAACAAAAAGAAACCGAAAAACTGTTACAAACTCTTCATCATCTGAATCCTTTTATTCCACTTTCGTGCACCACGCAGTGTTTCAAAAGAAGTAGTTTTTAGTTATTCATACTTGCTACTTTCTGCTTTCCTTTTTTGTGTTTTCTGTGTTTTCTGAGAATCTGCAGAACGATGTGTAAAAAGCATACATAACAATTACACTCCGGCACAAGTGCTTTGTTTTTGTAAAGCAGTCGTTTTTCATTTGCATACGCGCAACTCAACACTCTCCGGTTTTCCGACTCATCATGAGCTGCTCTGTTCTCCTGCTACCAGCAACAGGGTGAAACACTTGCAGGACGTGTTGCCTCACAAAATCACACACACACACACACACACACATACACACACATGCAAATAATTTATGTCCTTCAGCTTTTCTGCTGAATCCTTTAGAAAACTTCTAGTTGAAACTTGCAGTTACTCAGCTTTTCTTGCTTTTTATTCACTTGTGGATATTTGATTTGTGGAATGCCAACAGAAGAAACGCAAAAATTGCGGATGTCCAACGGGAGAAGCTAAAAAAGCCAGCTACATCCTTGCAGTTGAAAATTACGAGGTGTGGCGGAATTGAGTGAGTGAATCTGAATGTAAAGCATGAGTTTCCTTCACTTTTCTTTCATTTAATTTCGGATTTCGAAAAACGGACTCTAAGCTGGGTATCTACGTATTCGTAGAAATAATTTAAGGACACTAACAACATTCCATCTCCTGCTTGTGTCCTTAAATTATTACTCCAGAAACATGGATATGATTTGTGCGGATCTGTTGTGGAAGTTGTGGAAAAGTCAGTGACCAGGCTCGAGGAAATCAAACACTTGAATTATTGTAAATGAAAATAAAGCTGTGAATGAATTTTCTCTCTTTTCATTTTCAGACGCTTAATTGGATTGAAAACTGGTTAAAGAAGGCATCATCGTGCGATTGGAGTACTGATTTGTAGGAGCTTCTTTACAAACAACGCTTTGATCTGTATCTCTCTCTCTCTCTCTCTCTCTTTCTCTCTCTCTTTCTCCCTCTCTGTATACAGTATGTTGATGTCTCGTTAATCTATTTTTATGTCTCGTTATCTGGAGTCATGCACTTCGATGTTAAAAAATTCTATTTCATGCAGCTTTTTACGTTGAAAATGTCATCGAAACATCAAAGCAATCGTCATCACTTAAACTGTGTTGCAATATTAATTAATTTCCACTTTAGTAGGTATCACTAGTAACTTCTTTCGTTTGATTTTAAAGTGAATGTTTCCGTCGCTTTAAGAATCGAGTGAAATGAGCTGATTAAAAGAATTACGATCCTATTATCAACAAGGATGCGAGTACCCCAGAATCCTGATCTAGTAAACAGTTTCCGCCATTTTATAGTCCATTTTATGTATTTGCTTATAGGAATATATTTTGGCAATAATAATGTAATAAGAAATTTAAAATTAAAAGCTTTTTTATTTAGGATCCATAACAAACACAACCAAAAATTAGTGATTTAAATTGTAGAGGATTTAGCTATTATATTATTTACATACATATACAGTAAATATTTAATAATATACGAGTACACACAAAATATGGCGAACGAAGTGCAGCATTTAATTTGGCGTTTCCTAAAATCGTTGCGAAATGGAATTTAATTTTAATATCGCGAACAAATAACATTGCAGCGATATTTATTGCGTTTTAAGGAATTTAATTATCATATGTTTGCGATATAAAATTTTGTAGGTCGTTACTTTCGATAAACTAACGAAGTATGGAAACTATAAATAATCGATCTGGCACTTTTAAATGGTTTCAAGTACGTTTGGAATATTAAAAATACATAAAAAACAATAAAACAAAAGATAAACATTTAATTTTATGAATTTAATTAACAGCAAGGAACCCTTATTAATATTATTACTCTTTCTGACTCTATCCAATAAACTAGAATTTTAAAACATCGAATGAATCACTAACACTGTCATTTGTCATTACAATTAAATGCTTAGTTGAGGTAATAAATAATTAAATATTAAACTATAAAAGGACTTTAAGACTCTAATTCAAGTCTCCACAATATACGAGTATGAACTATAATGAACTCGCTAAAACCCTTCGTTTTGAAGAATAAACTTTATCAATGAGTTGAAGTATTTGACACCGAATCAATAACTAAATTATATCGAAATTGTAATTAGTTTAAATTGTAATTAATAATAAAAAGTAAACGATGCCAGTCTAAAGGAAAATTATTCAGTAATATTAATCGACTTAAACCCAATTCAATTAAATTTGTTCACTTTTTCTATAAATCAATTCAAATCAATTGTGTTTCTAAACTATTCAAATACACTCAGACTTCAGAAAAGGATTTCAGCACCTTCGTACTTCATCCTCGCTTCGCTGATCACATCCTTCATTTTTAATATGCTACCACGGCAATCGATGGTTCGCAGTCGAATTGATGACCATTGATTGGTGATGCACAGGGTTCGGAATATATCCCTCAAAGGAACAACTTTTTTTATATCCCTCTCAAAAGATGAAAATCTGTTTTGACTCATGAGCGATTTTTATTTTTTCATCTTCGTTCAAAAAAATACATATCGTTAAAAAAAATACATCACTGATGAATTCAATAGCTGAATGGATGTCAATGAAAGGAATAAATCACTTGAATTCTTGTTAATGGATGTGCTGCGTTTCCAAATAGAACCAGAAACCGTCCTATCTTCGAATTGGGCGAAACTGAAGTCCTTTAGTCGGATGTATGGCAGTATTGATGCTACGACTAGTGATTGGTTTTGGTTTGTCGTAATGCTAATGTCACTAATGTAATTGCAAGGATAACAGATATACGAGTATATGTTCATAGAAAGTGATCTAAATTTGAAAGACTGATTGAGGACCTATTTAAGTGCTCAGTTTACTGTAAATTTATAACTTTACTTTTTAGTTTTTTCTTCGCGAATTCATATCAATCATTTCATATCACTCGTCTTTAATAATCTCATTAAAAGTAACCGCACAACCGCCCCAAACACCTGCTTCTTTGTGTCAACGTCTTTAGGATTGAACGGAGAATCTTTTCTTAGTTGGGAAAATTAATTATAACAACAACGATTTTTGTAGCTCGAGGGGGAAAATAAGGAAATAAAGGACGAGAGCCCGGAAGGCGCACAAACCGTTGTAACTCCTCTATATTTGTCTGTGCCTTTCACTCTCTTTCTCTCTCCTGCTGTTCTTTTCTTTTTCTTCTTTGCATTCAATTTAAATCAGTTTAAATAGAGTGGAAATTGTTATCATATCACCCACGTTGAAGATTATCGAATCGCCACTCCCAGACGATAAAATCGCATAAAAACATCGACTGCGTTTACAATTCTTGCGGAATGATGCAGCGATTCTATTTAATTAGATACTTCAACCGATGCAGTTTAATCTACCAACGAGACAGTTTAACTACTGATAACATCGGGTGGCATCGCTGCTCGCCTTCGTTACTTCGAGTAGTAAAGAGAAGAATCAAGTAAAAAATCTATCTTCAATTAAATGTTATACAAAAGATAAGATTCAACGATTCAATTGAAGACAAGTGCTTCTTTGAGTAAGACACGACATTCTGATCGATTATCTAAAAATTCAACTCTTTCCGAGTTGCCACACAGCAATAAAAACCCATCCTCCATAATGGATGATTATGATTATAATCAATCTACTAATAAGTGTATTTGTTTCTACTAAGTTTAATGTTTTTATTAATCTTTATTGTCTATCGTACTAAAATAAAATACTGATGATTAATCAGTGGTCAGTATAAATAATAAAAGTATTAATTTCGGTAAATAAGTTACTGCAAATTCACATGAAACCAGAAGATTTATTTATAAACATACACTATATTTTTATTATATGCTCGTTCTGAGTAAGAATGAATGAATCATCATGTTGGCATTGTTTTCACTTTCATTTATGCAAATTTATTCAATATACAGTGCAGTTAGTATAGCGTTCAGTGAGCTTTGGGATTTTAATCCGAAAGTAGAGAAGCTATTTCAATATTTATACGTTTCAAATATTTGCCAAACCAGTGTTCTTTATTAGCACTTCAGTCATGCGAAATAAATTTGTTCAAATATCCTGGATATATAATGGAAATAATGAAATAATAAACAATACGAGTATGTAGATGGTTACAAATCGACGTTGGAGAGCTCATATGAGACACATGTATGTAGCTACACATGCTTGTTAGGTTGGACATGCTTCAAACATGTCCTTAAAAGTACTGAAAAATTAATTTGTCTTCTAATAATTTCTTTGTAAGTCACTGCTTATAAGTAATACTATAAATAATAGAAATAAATTACTTCGATCAATGTTGAGTTGAGTTGGAATGAGTTTTCCACAGAACACTAACCCTTTCCAGCTGATTAAGACAACCTAATAACCCGAAATATGTTACGTAGTCATATGAATCTAATGTATAGGATAGTAATTAAAACGTGTTCAGATATTTACATGTTCTTTATTTATTTTGTATTTTCTGATAGTTTGTTTGCTGAGAAATTCGAATTTGATATTTATACTTGCTCAAAGTTTTGGATACACATTCTATACACATCCACGAGTGTTTCCTGTAATCGACGAGTACATTGTTCTATAGAAGAAATGTGGTTCACATGAAGCTCATGTAAGTAATAGTTTCTCTGAGAAGTTCGCTCCAAAGACAAAAACAAAGAGATTTCTGACAGCTGATGGTTGAGTGGTTTCCAAGGAGAATCAGTAACAATGTGTAACTTTCTTTGGAAAGTGACAAACACAGTTCTCAACACGATGTGACTTCCACTAAAACAATCAACAGTTTCGACAACGTAGACAATAGAAGTATTGTATAGTTCCTAAATCAGTATTTATTATTTGTCAGATCGTTGATCAGTATCTAGAAGGTTATTTAGAAAATTTCACATTGTCGTCGGTAGCCTCGACTCTTCTGTTACATTAAAGATTTAACATCATTTAAATACATTTTATTTCAACTTATTGTTAATAAAATGAAACAAGCTTTGTTCGTATTTAAATTTTAGATTCGAAATTATCACCAAACATTTGGCTCAAAATAAAGGTTATGCACAGCTTATAACTTAACACAGCACATGTTTGTGTGTGTTTAGTTGTCAATGTGTTTACTGAGACTAATCTTAAATCAAAAGCGAACATTTAGCGAGCTCTATGATTTGTGTGGAACATGATACATTTGGCACTCGTTGGTTGTATACTCGTATATGTACGTCGAAAGCATTAACGAAATTTTTATGGGGCCAGCCTAAAATTAATGGCGAGTTAAATTGTTATGCGTGTCTCTGTTGCATTAGGACAAAATCCCTTTTGGGTCAAACATTAATGAGTCGGTGGAAACCAGCCAAAATTGTTATCTTAAACTGGTCCTTCGAGCCAAGTTTTTATTTTTACTTTGTACTTTGTACTTAAATTATATTGAAAATGAGGACCTGCAAATTTCAGGGTAGGTTGCTCACTTATACAATAAACGCTTTTCCTGGTGCTCTCCAATTAAGGCACCACGACAAATATTTGCATTCCTTGGATAAAACAAACAACGTCGACGAATTTAAGGCGGCGATAATCCGACGGATCAGCAAAAATCTGCCAGATGGAAAATTTTTATATTTATGTCAGTGTCTTGTGTAAATGAAAGAAACGAGCAGCCATCAGAACGTGGAAGAAAGAGAAGAGAGGAGAGGAGAGAAGGAATGAATAAAGGAACAAACCAAGGATGCCTGGAAATCGTCATTACGAGCAAAAAATGGCACACTTTATCTCTATTTTTCACACTTTGAAGGTTGCAGCACCTTTGAAGTCCATCGTGCTTTTAGTGACATCAAAAGCGAGTTCTTTAACCCGTTGAGCACATGGTAGGGTTGCTTGAGAACCCGGTTTTAAATGACTCCTTTTGAATACAATGAAATATTCATCACTGTGAAATCAGGTGCCATACATTATGAAGTCATGTGCCACTTTAGAATAGAAAGCTTCTTGAAATTATATGTGTAGAATGAATATCGGTTACAAGTGCACAATATTTATGCCGTTACTTAAAGAACTCGGTTCCTTGAATCGGAACATCTGGCATCTCCAACTGCCGCCGAGGTCAAAGACAAACATATTGCTGTAGGTCGTGACATGGCAGCGACAGTTGCAGGAAGTGCGCAGCAGCCATGAAAGAGATTTCAGTTTCATTTCATTTTCCGCAACGTTCAGGATGACAGACTGGCGTCTTCTTCAGCTTTCAGCCAGCTTTCGATGGTTTGACGAGTGAGGGAGGTGGTGAACTTTGTTTGTATGTAAATCCTACGTTCTTCTCTTGCAGATTGAATCTATTGCTTGTTTTCGTGGCTCCTTCCCTTTTTCCATTATTTCTGCGGATTTAACACGCTAACCATTAGTCAAAAGCACGATTTTAAATGTGATCAGAAATTGATTGCACACTGAGGATAGGATGAGATGTAGAAGGAGGAGGGGGGGGGGGGGTGGGGGGTCGCCTTAGTATTGAGTGACAAATGATTTCAGGAGGCTAGGAATTGTAACTGAAATAAATTTCGGGCGGGAACCAATATTTATTATATATCGAAACGATGAACGAACTTTGGTCATCATTTAACTTTTATGTAGAGATGATTAAGGACAAAAAAATTGTTATTTGATTTATGATAGTGATTTCTTGAGCTTTACAGAATTCAAGTTTAGTTTGAATCTAATAAAACTCTTACTCAGTACGTCACAATGATTTTATTTATGATACAACAAAAATGTATTATAGAGCAATTCTGGAACACTTCCCAAGCGCTTCTGATGGAAACTCTTCCCTGACCGTCATCCTATATGAATAATGTTGTCTCCATTTCCTTTCGTTTGTTTGTCCTGTTTATCTTTTATTCTCAGTTCGATTTTTTACGCACATCTCGTTGTTTCTTTCCGATTTATTCTTCTTTTCAAAACTTCCTCTTCACGAATGTGGTATTTGAAAAAGTGCAGTTAACTCTTCCGTTTCCTGCTTTCGACGGCTTTATTTATCCGTTCTCCACAAAATTTGACAGTCTTCTTTGCTGCCGTTTTGACAGTTGTAAATCCGTTCTTCATCAACATCCAGTGCTTCTACTTGCGTCGCTTCTGTCCGTCCCAACGTGACTTCGATTGAGTGAAGTTTTCCAACTTCGAATATGATGATGATGCTCGCTTTATGATTGCTATTTCAAGTTGCAGTGGAGAAGCTCAAGCTTCCAGGAACCAAAGTGTGCTGTTGCAATTGTGAGAATGCGAAAAGGATGCAAATAAGCACTTCCGCTTCGAAAGTTTGCAAAGGCTCCAAAGGACACAACTTTGCTTTATGAAGTGTTGGGAGTGTTGAGGTCGACGATGCTAGTTAGCCTCGGCTTTGATTGGGGACTGACACATAAAAAGCTGCACACATTTTTTACACTCTCTAAATTAGTGTAAAGAACGAATTGCAAGCCTCTTTCAGAGACTTCTTCATGAGAAAGTGTTGGATTCATTGAGAAGAGAGACTCTTATATTTCCTTCTTTCTTCTAGAAGAGGTGATGGGGCTGTGATATGCTGTTCTAAGGGCCCTTAAAGGCCTGAACATACTAATAATTCAAACCCCTGGATGTCCTGAACTACAAGAATTCGTAAAATTCCGATCCTAGATTTCAATGACCTACATTCGGGGTTGCACCAATTTTCACTGATCCGACGCGTATCACTGATTAAAAATGTACCATTCTTTTGTATACCATCCACTTTTTGTCGTTAATTGCTCTAAAAATTAATCAGGTTTGCGTTGATTTTTCACTTCTTTTACTTTGTTCTTCAAACAAACTTATAGTTTTAATTAAAGAACTTGTTTCTTGAAAGAAGAACAAGTGTGCGAAAAAGAAAACAAGAAGCGGGAGACAAGGAGAAGGTGTCTTTGAAGTCGTAATAATTTCAGGTGGCAGCACGTAATCCCAACTCGAACTTTTCCAAAGGACGACAGTGTTATGCAGTAAACTACTGTTGAAAACAAAACTTCAACATGCGGCAAAAGTTTTCCGACTCCTGCTGCATTCATAGGTTGCTCTGTAGCAGCGCATGTCGTATACATGAGTACCCATGTCGGTAAGTCGGTATGTCGGTACCCTACCTACTCGTGCTTTATTCTGATGTTTTGATTGCAATATTGAAGGAGTACCTCTCCTCCGTCCTGATCACGTCCAAAATGCCATCAGCAGACATTTGAATGCCAACATAACGGTAAATGTGACTGACGTCTGTAGACTATTCGTGACATCCGTGTTCAAAGGCGTCTGTGAAAGCTTGCGTGTTTGTGGGGAGCTTGATTATGGAGGGGGTGGGCTAATGATAACGTTGATGTCTCAATAATTTATGTTCTTACAGTTCAATTAGGAATAAAGAAAGATAAGGCAAATAAATTCAATGTGAAGCCCGAAAATTGATTAAAGAATTTAAATTCAATTTAACTGAAAAAAATATACAATACAATACAAACAATATTGGGCATCATATCAACAATTACGATACACCATCAGATGGTAACAAATCCACAAAAACTGTTAACCGATATCTGACAGCTGTCACTGACTATATAGAAATTTGAACTGAAATGAAATTAAATGGCTTTCTAAAAGGGTCTTTCATTTAAAGGAATTTTTGTAATAAAGTACTTAAATAAGTATTAAACTGAAATAAATATTAATAATAAGAAGCGAAGAGAACATGAGGAGTTAACCAGCAACTTATCCCTCTATCTACGCCCATGTCTGTCTGTATCTTATTGATATCTGTCACACGTTATGCTACAGGGTTCAACAGGGTTATTAAATTAACTACGTACTCGTGCATACGGAACAGTTTCTGGCTTTTATGTGTGGATACTTCAAGTGAATTGAATACTATACACAGTTGACTTGTACTTCAGTATGTAGTTACAAATGTCAAGCAAACATTCTTCCAGAAATAGTTTGAGTGTAAAAAGTGAAACAGTTCACTTTTCACTTTTAACTCTTGAACTGTAAGAATAAATATAGATGAAGACTCCAAGCAGAAACAATAAACTGCTTCCATGCATAAGTTAATCTATTCTGCAGAGGAAAAAGAAAACACAGGTTGCTCTCATCTGAAACCAGATACCATCAGCTGCGTTTTTTACTCCTGCTGCGAGGAAAAGAAGATGGAGAGAGAAAGAAGAACCTTGTGCTTCCTGCTTCCAGTATTTTTATTAGCACAGGTTAGTGAGTTCCAAGAGTTCTGCAGCGAGCGGATGTCTCTAGATTTAGTAGTATCTCAGCTTTTGTTTGATGGTATCTCTTGTAATGGGAAAAATCAACAATAGTGTTGTTGTGGTGGTTGTTGTTGGTGGTGATGGCAACAACAAACCGTTATTGTTATTGTTGTTGTGTTGTTGTTGGTGTGCTAGATATCTGAGGACTTTTGCACTCACAAATCAGTATCGATGTCCTTTTGTACCTTCGACAACATATCGATTTCCGAAATTTTTGCACCGACCGAGTTTACACAGCAGAACTTCTTGCTTCTTCTTCCTCTTCTTCTTCTGCTTGTAGTACCTCCTCTTCTTTTTACTATTCTTTTTATTATTATTATTGTTATTACGACTGAAATGTCGTTTCGTTTTCCAAATCGTCTTATTTCCTCCATTTTGTTGATTTACTGCAGTGCGGACAGACTTGTTTCCTTGCACATCCTGGCGAGTGTCCTGCGAAAGGTAGAAAGGAGTAGATCAGAGTAGAGTATTAATATTTAAGCATTTATTTATCCTTTTCGAACGGAATCGTCGACTAACGACGTGGCTAACACAAAGCCATGTACCGCATTATGACGCATAACAGACTAAATCGAGTTGCTCGCGGAGTACAACCGGGGATCGAACAATCGACTGACTGTAAGGAGACTTAAGACTCCAACGTGTTTGTGCCGTTCAGAGTTGTGCGGTGTTTAACACTTTAATCTCGATAAAAAGTAGTCCGTTAGCAAGAGCAAAAGGAGAGTTCTTAAGAAAATCTCTTCAAAAGTCCTTGAAAATAAGAAGGAAAACAATTTTAGTTCATAGAATCGCTTTCAGTAAATAAATATTTTTGCAAACTATTTTCAGATTGCTTTTCATAATTTAATTAGGTTGCATATTCTTCGAATTACATACTGTATAAACTCGAAAGTTTATTAGTTTTTGTTCTTTGCGTTGTATGTTTTCCCGTTTTCTTAAAGTAGCTTTTCTTGTCTCGAACTAATTAATTTCTTATCCTGCTGTTTGCACTCGTGTCCCGTTTCTGTATGTTGCATTTTTGTCTTTACCAGCTATTATCCTCTCTTAGTTCCGATTAAAAATTTCTTTGTTTTCGCCCAAGAAACTGCAAATTAATTCAGCTATCTTAAAGTTAGAAAGTGTTTGCAGACACTTCGTAGTAAAGAGTTGCTTTCCTTGGGTACCAACATAAAAATTACTCATCCTCCGTTAAGAGTTCTCCGTATTGTGCTCTACAGAGAATGCTTTTGTGAAATCTTTGAAGGAGATTTCATGTCCTTCTAATAGCTTGAATACTTAAAATGAGTTGATGTTGCATGCAAACAACTTTTCTTCATTTAAGTTTATTAACTCAAACAATTGATTAATTGCCTTTGTTCTTGGGAAGATTTAAAAAGCTTAAAGACTATTGAACATAGATAAACGTTTTATTTTTAACACTTCGGATATACGTATGTATTAACTGATTGTACAATATTAAAGTATTAGAATATTAGAAAAATTCAACATTAGAGAAATAATGAAAAATGAATTTAAAAATGAGTTGATTGCATGCTTAAAAATTTGTTAAATGTGATGATTATGCTATAATTTTATATTTTTAATTGAGTTACGTTAAGTTACATTACGTTACGTTGCATGCATTGTTCGTGTCTGTTCGCAAATAAATCGAAAGTGTAGTTTTTTACGATATGCACTCATCATCAACTATTGTATGAACTTCGTGATACTAACAAGCATTTTGTGCACTTGACGAGGCACAAAAAAGGGTATAAAAAGTGCAAAACAGAAGTATGAAAACCCATAGATACTACTTTTTCTGCCGTTTGTTTTCGGTTCCGTTGACGCGCGACAACACTCGAAACTCCAATTTTGAGTTGCATGTGATTCTTACCGAGCAACCGCAAGCCATTTAATAGCAAAAACGTTGCTCCATTTTGTGTCCTGCTTCTGCTGCGTACAGCGAACTGCCGAGCAACGCAAAGCTTTCAACTTTTTTATTTCAAAGCACAACCAAAGCGTGGCTCAAATGAAAAACTTCATAAACATGTATAGATGTGTGAATGTGAATATAAGTGTATGAGTCTGTGTGTGTGCATAGATGTATAAGGTATGTTTAAATGTGGAAAGTGGCGAGGTAAGCGTTGGCAATAACAAAGCAAGGCTAAAAGACGAAAAAATAACCTTTAGTTAAAGCGTAAAAAGCGAAAACTTTGTTGCGAAATTCGAAGTTGTTTCTCGCTACTGCGTTGTTATCTTTTTTGTTTCCTTGTTTGCCGAAATAATGTCCTTGTGCTAAAAAGGACCCGATCGCGCATTTCGAAAGAGCTTCTGCAAAGAAAATGCATAACGTAAGCTGCTGGAACTTTATTTGGGTCTCTTATTGTTCGGGTCTCCGAGGCACTTTTAAGCATGATCTCGTAAAGGACTTTATGGCGTATTTAGGGGAGTTTTTAGCGTCAGCGTCCTAAAAACACCCCAATCCAGTCGATGCAATGACTGAATTCCAAGAGATGCAGTGAATCAGTCCCACATCTCAATAAAAAATGCCATTGAAAGGACTTTATATTCAGCAAACTGGGTGCAAGTCGTTGACAGGACTTTTTTATCGCTCTATAAAAGAACTAAGAAGAATAAGAAAGTGTAAACTTTTGAATATTTTTCGCTGAAATGAGAACAACAATTTAAGCTTATGTTTTTCTATTTAAAGTATTATTGTTATTATAATATATAAAAAGAAGCTTTTGGACAGTTTTTTATTAAATCAACTCATTTATAATTACATAAATTTAACTTATTAAAAAAGTAAGACAATCAAAGTGACAAACGAGTTTATATCTCATAAAAATTAGGATCCGAATGAATACAGCTCTTTATGATTATCTATTTTATCGGATTATTTGCAATACAATATATATTAATATTATTATTTCTATTTTTTCTTTATTACTTTGTGTCCGTTTGAACCATTTGCTTCCGTTGGATGGAAACTCATCCTTCAACTAAATCTATAAAACTCTACTTATATGTAGATTCATCTTATGTGCTTCTTTGTAAATGTTTCCCCTCTTCAAGTCAGTTCGGGAAAACGACCCAACAACTTCAGCTGCAATAAAACTTGAATACAAGGAACGTCAAGTTTGACACTTAAACGCTTATTGGTCCATAAAGAGGGCGATTCTGGTCGTATCATTAAAGACATGAAAAAATAAAGATTTTGCTTTCTCCTGAAGAAAGTAGATAATAAAATGAAAGATTCGAAAAACCAGCTGTTCAACAAGTGACGAGTGAGGTTGAGGTTGCGTTATTTTGAATGAAGTCGGAAAGGATATCTTCGTGTCCGCGAAGTTAAGGTTTATGGTTGAAGTTGAGGCGAATTTTCCTGTTTCCTATCCAAAGACAATCTGCCGAAATCAAATGACTCAGAGGGTTATAACACTTAACCTCTCTAAGAATATTAAGAATGTTGTTTTGAATATATTAAGAGTAAAGAACTTTAGTTAGATATTCCCTGGAATCTTCTTACTCCAAATGTTTACCATATATACTGTTACATGTCATCCATACTTATCGTATTCCTTGGATGGAAATCTTGAACTGATGCCATTTCATTTTAAGTACAGTTTCTACAAAGAGGTAAAAAGATACTGAAGCAAATTTTGTCTGCATTTCTTCCAGAAAATACATGTGATTAAAGTAAGCTCTTCAGTGAGTTAAGTAAGATGGTGATGAAGTCACCAAGAAAGTATGTTGATTTAACACAATTTATTTCTTGATTTTTATGGACTTCTAACCTGCATAAATTTCTCAATTTGGGTAAAGAACCCAAGATTTCGGAAAGGCCCCAGAAAACAACAAAGTAAATAAATTAAAAGCAAACCCGTTGTCGTCGTTATCCTTTTTTCCTTACACTTTAAGCTTGTTTGTTTGATCCTTCCTCCACTTAAAAAGCGTATAAAAATAATCCTTTTTGGGCAGTATCGTTAGTGGTTGTTGTTGTTGTTATAGGATGCCAAAGTATGTTTGTCTCTTGGCCTGTGGAGTGTTCAACGAGAAACACATCCTTTGTGAGACGGTGCCACAGCGTATACAAGAAGGACAACAAATATTAAGTTTTGCGTATGATCCCTTTTATACTTCTGCCATCCAGGTTCAGTGTGAGTACATTTTCTATAAAATGAGCAGAATAATTTTCCTGATAAATTTTCAGCGCACTCTTTTAGAATTTTTCTTTCTTTCTGTCTTTTGATCTCTTAAAATCGCTGCAACCATCTAAAGAGTTCTCTTAAATCTCTGTCGCCATCGTCTGCTTCTCTACCTTCAGTTGCAGTTATGAATTTCTGACGTGATGACTTCCGTTACTGGTTATCGAGTTAATAAATTCTCCGTCAGCGTCACGGTATGCGTGTTACGTAAACTTACGCAGTGTTAAACCGCAACACGAAGCGTTACGTCTTCGCATGTGGAAATCATTCGAGAGACTAAATTTTCACCCGGTAAACCAATAGACCAAAAACTGGCGCATATTCGGCTCTGAAGCAGGACTCTTTGCTCTTCTAAAGCAGCCATGCACAAGGATAATAATACAAAAAATATGCTGCAGAGAGGGACACACTTCGTTGGTAGGGTCGCAAGGAGGGATACACTTCGTAGGTAGAGTCGCACAGAGAGCGAGTTACTCTGTGTGGAACCTGTGTTAAATCCGGAGAAACTTAATAAAGCTTTTAGAGAACTTTTTTAAACTCTTACAGAAGCTGATGGTGGAGTGTAAAGCATTTATTGCCCTATAAAAAGCCCATTAATTTGTTTTGTTGCAGAGAATCATTTCTTTCGATGTATTCAAATCCATGGAAAGTCGAAAGAAGTGGTTCACTAGAATTTCGTACAACTTCTTTAGTATCTATGAAATAAACAGTTTATAAGAAATTTGATGGTTTTTTGTTTTTGCAAAGCTTGTCGTAGCTCCCGAATTGTGTCTCTTGTACGTAATTCTGAGAGCCTGTACAAGTTGGACTCTCTTTTCGATGGTACGAGTTACTTTTTCACTCTGAAGCTGGACGGAAGAGCTTCGGCGTGTCTTCAACTCGTATTTCGAGTTCAACTAACTTATGAGAACTATTTTAGGAGACTTCTTTCATGGGCTAGAAAATATAACATTGTTAATCAGATCACGCGGAAAGCTTAACAGATGAAAACAATCTTGAAACTCACCTCTTTTAGTCGCCTGTTTCAAAGTAATACGAAAAGAAATTTAATGAAGTTATAAATTCTTTATGCCCACGCTTCTAAGGATCTTTATTTTGTGTATATGATTTTGAATGGATGATTTTAACCATTTCTTTTTTGTGTATACTATGTATGGTTTTGTATATACTATAAAGCAAGAAAAGTAGAATCAGAATTTACTATCTGTTGGCTTGTCCCAGTTTTCTTTCCGCAATTTTTCGATATACGTACGGCAATAAATATTATCTAAGGTTTAATAGGCTTTTCGAAGTCTTTTAATCCTATTATTAAAATTTAACCCATAATAGACTTAAAAGACGCGTTCGAAACGCTTTTACACAACACGCTTTTATCAGAGGTTAAATAAATATGAACCCTTCGCCAGACAAAAAATCTAAAATGTGCTATGAAAGCAAACCACTGTAAAAGTCTGACGATTGTTACTATGAGAATGGAATTTTTTTCACCTTGAAATCGAACTCTTATATTATACGAAGCTCTGTTAAGTTTTCAACAGTAGTGAGAGTCTGTTAATAACAGGGTCGCTGTTGCAAAATTATTTACATTAGATGCCATCTAAACAATCTTGTCACCTCTGCTTGATAAATTAATGAGTAGAATAGCTAACATTTTATTTAAATTACTGCTACTGTGAACATAGCTAATATATTGTGTATTATGCTATCATTACTTGGGCTTTCACTTTGGTTTTCACAGCCTTTCATTGCATTCGTATTAAGTAATTTGTTTCACTGATAAATTTATTGGATTTCTTATGTAATCACAAAACTTTGCGTCAAACACGTAAAAAGACGATTAATCATTGGCCAAGTTCAAAATATTCGGACTGGAAGTCTTGAAGGTTAATTCGAAGTCCTACAGCTGAGTTATTACGTTACTTGCTATATAACATTCGTGTCACATGTAAGTGTGACGTAATACACGAGATAACTATATTTAGGGTGAAAGAATTTATGATATAAATAATAAATGATTATAAAAGCTGCAACAATTCGGGAGCTAAAGAAAACTACACACCTAAAAGCAAACCCATTTAAGTGACCCACAGTATGTAGCCGTATATGTAAATGGCGACGATACCCTTTTGTGATTGATTGACATTTATTGAAATGGTTTGAGGTTTTTGAAAGATATACAAAAACAGCTAAGAATAGAAATAAATGAATATGATTACAATATATTAAATCCAACTTCTAGAAAAAGAAGAAGCAAACAATAACAAGTGAAGTTAACAGTGAGTATTTCTTAACGTTTCCTAAAAACCCTGGAGAATCCTTTTGTTATCGACTAAAGAGACTTAAACCAAATCAAATCCCTTCACATTTCTGAAGAACCTACAAAACTCACAACATCGCACTTCACATTTCTCATAAGAATCATTTTATAATCACTTTCATCTTTATTAAAATATAAATTTTATGTATACGAGTACAGAGTAGTATTTCGGATTTCCTAATACGTAAGTAATATAATTTATTCTATTAATATATAATTAATATATTATACCTGTTGTAAACGTGGATCTAAATTTTTTGTTAAAACAACAAGATTTGAAAAAAAATTCAAAATACTGGGAATACTTATAATCTTTTTACAGACTACTTTTAAATCGACGTCCGACTTCACTAATCTGGTAAATAGACGAATCTCAACAAGTTTACTATCAACAAACACCCCAAAGCAGTGGTTCTTCATTCTGGAAAGCTCATTTCAATCAATTAACTCCCTAAATAATGACATAAAATGAACAACAGACAAATATTTGATTGAAAGGTGGTCGGTCGGAGCCCGTAATTGCAACGCACGATAATCTTGTGATAGCGACAGGTTTCAATGACTCCCACTACGTTCACGTCTGCCAAACACCTGAGTACCTTCCATGTTCGAGTCCGAAATCAGTGGCAAGCAGCCGCTGTACCACAAGACACCGGTTATTGACTTCATCGGCCTGCTGCTCAAAGGTTGGATCTGCGGTCTTGATAGCACCAGTTGGTGAAATCGAGGTGGGTCAGGCTGATCTAATTTGCGCTCTCTACACTCTCCATAAAAAAATGCATATACGTTACAAACACTAACATATGTAAATCTTTAAGGAGAATCATTAAGAAGAATCTTTCAAATCGAAGGAAGATCTGTATATTTAATATTAGTTTCATCTGCCCTGCAAGTAATGGGCACGACTTCATCATCTTCATTACTCATTCCACAATCTGCATTGTGAACCTGCCTTCCTTCAGCTCGTGCTCATACTCATAATTGTACTTAAGTCTGGCAACTCATTCTTTCAGATGCTTATGGAACTCTTATACAGAACTCTTGCGGAAGGGAGGGTGTTGCGGTGTTGTTGTGGAATGGAAAAAGGATGAAAACTTTCGCAATTTGGTGCGTGAAGTTGAAGGATTTATTGGCTCTTGCATGACATTCATTTAGTGCTTTCGTTTGGAATTGTAAACTTTTCAATTTTCTTCTGGTCTCATAACTGGATTGAAAACTTTCTCTCTAAATGCAGAAACCCAAATCTAACTGAATACGAAAGCAATAAAAGAATGAGCGGAATTTATAGTAATCTACGATAGCTTCTCGGAGGTTCTCTAATAATGAAGAAAATATGTTTTGTTCAACAACTACTTTGAAATAAAAGACTGACAATAATTTGAATTCGATGATAATTTTGTGAGAGAGAGAAAAGTACAAGGGTGTAAACAGGCCCACAAAAGAGTTTTCGAGAGCGCAATACCAATAAATCATCTGATGAACCGCAGATGATATTTGGAACCAAAGTTCCAAAAACCGCAGGGCTGATAGAAGTGGTTCAATGTTGTTGTTGTTGTTGTATAATAACAATAACACTGGAGGTTATTTCATGGATAATTTTTATATAAAATGTAGTACTTGTTTACGTATTGCTTACATAAACGTCTCCAACATCTATAAAAACATGATTTATAATCTTGTATGACTTTTATTGAGTTCATTCAGAGCACAGAGCCACAGACTCAACCCTGTCTGTCTGTCGTGCAAAATTTTGTAGACGGGTCGCTGGGTTGGTAGGTCGTTTGTATGCTAAAACGTCCATTCTTACGTTTAGCCAGAGCACAAGCAATTTATCACTTTCTGGGTGCTGCGTTTGTTGTCACTTCGACTTCCAGGTACAGTGAGTCACTTCGTGTGATGCTAATCATGCACCCATGATTTTATTTCCTCCGGCGAAGTTCACCATTTGAGGTGCCGCTATCATTTGTCTCCACTCTACAACCTTTATGATGTATCTCAGAGACGGATTGGAGTTGCATGTGATGAACATGTCAAGTTTAGTCTATGATGAGAGAGTTTTGAAATTTTTTTATAGAAATCAATAAATATATCTTACAGGATCTCTAATATTAGAAGACTCAATTAAAGTTAGTTTTCTTGCAGGACTTCAGTTTTCGTTCGGTTTTAGTTTTGGTTTAATATTTGTTTAATTCGAAAGCGAAGTGATAGTTTTCAAACAAAGCAACAACATCAGAAACAAGGACCTTTTAAAAGTTTTAAATAAAAGAATATTTAATTAACCTCAACATGAACTGCGTTAATTTTGAAAGAATTAAATTCTCTTCTTTTGTACAATATATTTTTATTTTGAAATTAGCAAAATGTTAAAAACGAATCTTTGGTTTCATTATCTTGAAAGCGCTCCAAATTAAGCACCAGCATCCTCCCCGTCCTCCGCTCAATCTTCCTGCACACAATCAGATCTCCCGGAGGTGCTGTATTTTTCACTTACATCGTTTTGCTTTGTGCTTTTAATTCTGTAAATCCGCACAAAAAGTACGCTACAAATTGGCCAAAAAGTGCGCAAATTTGTGTTGCCACGGGGAAGCGTCATGCGAATTCGCCGCTCATCTCTGCTCTGTTCTGTTCTGTTCTGAGTCCACGATTATCAGCTTAAATTGAGGCAACTTGTTCTGTTGAATGTTGTTGTGGCTGACTACAAAAGCCGCTTAGAGGGATCTTTGTTTAAAAAGAATTGCATCTAGCAAAATTTTGGATAATAAAATTAAATGAAAGGAGGATTTAAAAACAATGACTCGAAAATCTACGAGAAGGAAAAGAATTCTTTAAAAATCTATTTCAAAAGTTTTCAAGTTATCCAATGCTTTTAATTTATATATAATAAAAAAATTACAAATCCCAGATCCCACAGATGATTGATCTTTTATTCTGACAAATTAAGCAGGTTAACAAATAATTTAGAGTAGTTTTTAATTCTTATGGTGTTCTTTTCTCTTGTAGAGCGTATACTTTATTTTAAAACCCAACTCCTTTTCACGCTATTTTTGTTTTTCAAATCTTCCAGAGTCAGTCGCTATTCCTCAGCTGACAGAAGATGGTACCACCTGAATGGACCATCATTCATCATCATTTCCAGAGGAAAAATTAATTTGTTTGCGCAACTAAAACTGTCTCCGTTTTTGTACTCGTAATCGTTCTGCTTGTGATGGCTTAATTCCGAGACTTGCGAGTATTTTGTTTGTAATGTCGTCTTGTTTGTTTGTCTAGCGCAGGATTAAATAAGTTGGTCGAGTGATTCTGCCGGAAACGTTAGTTGATGGGAGGTGGTTGAATATTTGATTGGATGCTAAGTGAATCTGAGTTGGAACACCAGCGTAAATCGAATAGCCGTTAAAAAAACAATTCCTCAATAAAGTTCAGCAGCAACTTTTTATTGAATTTCACTCTATTTCTATGACAAAGAAGATGTTCTCTAGATTCTATGACAAAGAAGATGTTCTCTAGATTCTAACACACGGTGTCACATACGAATATCTTTAGATTCTGATGAAATACTTATCTCAACAGCAGTTAGTTAAAAAATGTAATTTAATTGAAGATCTAAGGAAACGGCAGTAATTCAGGTTTTAAAAAACCTTTCACAATATAGTAGACCAATTTAAATAAAACCCAATCAAGCACTTGGAACTCTTCTTGAATTCGATGATATTTTTATCCAGTGATGATGATGCTTGAGAAGCTTAAGTCTAAGCTGAAGCCCATTAAAGTAAAATATGTTACCAAGATACAAATTAAAGAGTCCCTCGCATGTGAGATTCTTGCTTTTTAACCCTTTCTTCTGAACTCATTCCATAAAATAAGTCATCCAGAACCATCGTCACTCTCTAGCAACATCTTCAGGCTTGAGCTTGTAATCCTCTTTATCCTAATGGTAATAGGGATCAGATACGATTATTGGTAGTTAGGCTTTAATACTTTGATTTCCTTTCACACAAGCTACAGACTCTTTCCGTATTTACCCGAATGTGGGAGGACAAAATCGATATCTAATTTCGTAACAACTTAAATTGAACCTGCATCCTTTTCATTAAATCTCTACCAAAAGCCGTTAGCAGAAAACCTCACGCTTTAAGGATTCTCACCAAAGCGTAAGATGGCCATCCACGTGCTTCATTTTTTACGAGTTGCCCCGGAATTAAGTTCTTTATTTCCGATGGATTTAATAAGTATTTGTTTAACAAATTGTGCACTCATTTGTTAGCGGATGCTCCTTCGAAGTGCGTCTCCTCTCGAAGATGTTTTTGCACACAGACTTAAATAGTAGATGTACCATATCAGGTTATATCAGGTTTCTATGTAATCCGAATCTTAGGCGCAGGGTTGGGATCTATTCTCGGACTTAATGGCCAAGAGAAATGCTTCTTTTTGTTTACCTTTTTGTTTCTTCTATTTTGTACTTCTATTGTTTGATGTACTTTCCTTGTCTGACATGCACGAATGATATCACTTCCAACGACACTTGAGGACGAAAGAAAAATAATTAATGATTCTAAGGAACTGTTTTTTAATTCAAAGTGTGCTAAATTTCTTAATTGGATTTTTTAATGAGGGTAATTTTTACATTAAGGCCTATAAACAGTGACATTATTTTGAGGAAGTCGTTGAAACTCGCAAGCGAAACATGCGATGATAGCGCTCGGGGATGTTTAAGAAATGGTACTTAAGTTGAAGTTTTAGCAGTACACTTAAGCGGTGGCTAAAGACAAATGACCAATTCTTCAAGACTGGAGAAGCGAGTGTTATAAAAATGTCTATAAATCACTCTTAAATTTGTCGTTAAAACCACTTCGAAGACTGTCCAGTAAACGAATTGCAGGTTTTCATTACTTACAATCAATTAAGCGTATGTGCATCGTTATCAATTGATTTGATTTGAAACAATTTATTTTGTTGCGATTGCAAATCAATAGTTCACTGAGGTTTTACTTAAATAAGTTTTACACAAATTAGTATATAATATATCACATATAATTATTATCTGTGATAAGATATTCTTATAAATAAGGCATTAAACGACTTAAATTTAATATAAAAACAACTCGAATTATGTTCTTAAATAATGGTTATTGTTATTGTTGTAGAAAGTGTCTCACTTCTCTTTAAATTTATTTGCTTATTTTAAAATACTTTGATTAAAAAATACTATTTTAAATACTTTGATTAAAAAATGCTCTGCTTGTGGAAGGACAAATATTTCGGTCAGCAGAGAATTATTCCGACCTCGTTAACAAATTTCAAACTTTATACGAGTTACTGCAGAAGACTTGTTCTTCTATAAACTGCGAAATTCGGTTTTTTTCGGTTAGGATTTCATTACTATTTATTTTCAGTTATTGTTGAATTGCTATCAGCATCCACACGAGGCTCTCGTCTGTAGTCTGCAATCGGTTGAGGTGCTGATTCAAGTTGGCCACTCGAGCTCTAGGCAACAAACGAATATTCTTTGGCAACGCAACGCAACGCAAAGTCAAAGGCTTAACGTTTGCCCTTGTTTAGGTTTAACGTTATGTTGTCTTTGTTGTTCTTATTTTTTAGATTTTAATTAAAAAAGCATTTATTCGGAAAAACTGCATTCTTTGGATTTTGCTGCATTTGCAGTAATCGCTATTAAATTTTGGCCATTCTTTTATGTGTTGCGAGTCAAAATTGCTTTGCAAGGGGAATTCATAAAAGAAGGATATTCGATGCGTTGTTAGCTGATTTTCTGAATTTTCTCACTTCGTTAAATTATAATAAAAGAAACCGCAAATAAAACAAATCTAAAGCAAAGCAAAACAAGGCAGCAGCAAAGATATTCTACTCGCTGTTCATCCTTCTTCATCATGTCGTGTGTCCCATTAGAAGTCCTTTCAGGATTGTGACATGAGTATGATTCACTATCTGATGAACACACTATAATATTCTTTTCTTGCTAAAGTAATAATTGGATTGTTCTGAGAACTCAGAGATGAAATACGAGAAGCTTTCAGATGGAAACCAAATTTAAAGTCCTTTTTTCGCTCACTTGCAGTAGAACGAAAGCTTTTCCTGTTGTAATTCATCATGAAGAAAAACGATGTGAAGAACATCCGCAAAAAGAGAAAATAAATGTGATATGTACAGATGTCTGCCGGGAATCGATACCATGGAATAGTTTTGGGCTTATACTTGTATCGAAATATTCATTCGTATTAATTAAATGGTATCATAGATATTTGATTGGATTCTATGATTACTTTAGGCCGAAAATATTAATGAAGTAGAATACCTGAATAAGAAGACTAAATGTCTCATATATTAATTAATTCCCCACATAGTTTTTATTCCTTTTAAAAGTTTCTTTTATCTTGTAGACTTCTTTTTTAAAATATCCGCTTTAAATATGTATTCGTAATTAGTTTTAAACTCCAACAATTGTAGTAACTTCTTGAAGATTTTCACAAACTTTCACTGATGTGATTTCTTTACGATTTCAAAAGCATCCTTGTTCCTCCTCCTCGTTTACCTGCCAACAATTGTTCATTTTTGCCATGATTAAAATGCATACAAGCTCAACTTTTTAACACATTTTTTTGAAAACTTTTCCATAAATCTTTAGAAATCGAGTAAAACTGAACACCGCAAACTTTTCTTTTATTCATTTTATTTTTCTTCTCGTTCGTGTTTTCGTTTTGACAGCATTGAATCCTTCTCTTCTCCAACTCCGTCTCCTTTCCCTTCTTTTTCTGTTGTTCTCTTCAACTGCGGCTCCGAATCCATTCATATCTGGCCAACGTAACAACCAATTAATTTAATTGGGGCGCAATCAACGCCACCGCTACTCTTAGTTTTCGAGTAGCAGCACTTCGAAGCGGGCTCGATACGATTCTTAATCTTGAATCAGCATCTTAAATTTTGTGCTCTTAAATGGATTGCAACAATTATGATTATATTAGTAGTTTCTTAATAGTAAAGATAAAGATGCATCAGTGTCGTGGTCACTGAGGAACTTTCATCTGAAGAGAAAGACAGGGTTTTCGGTGTAGGAATCCAATGAGATCTAACAGATTCCAGATGGCATTAAGTTTCATATATATTGTATATCATATCATAAGAATCATCACAAGAATGGATCAAACATAAAATTATTTGTTCAATCAAGAGATTTGAAGTCTAAATAACATAAAAACTATTTCTTTGTACAAAAAACTTTGTCCACAAATCAAATTTGACGAGGGACGTCAGAAATTAGTTCCGGAAAAGTTTCACCTTGCTTCCGTACATAAATTCGAAACACACTACATAAGATTGTACAAAAAGTAGGCTATTTTTGTAATAAAAGTCGATTGTTCGTTGTTAATTGACAGTCAGGCAGACAGACAGACAGATACTGAAAGCATCCCCGAAATTGTTTGCCTATGCAGCTTCTGTGAAATGACGGCCCGGTTAAAGGCAATTTTTTATTTCTACCTTTTGTTTGCCAAAACTTTAGCAAAATCTTATTACCAGAAAAAGAAAGAGAGAAAATAATTTTATAATTCTAGAAGTTATTCAAAGAAGGACTCACCAACTGAATGTGACTGAAGTTAGGACTCGAAAGGATTCGCTAATGGAAATCTACCGCAGGGTCTAGTCGAAGTTAATGTTTACTTTCACCTCGACGCTGTGAGGTGATGTTTTCACTCTAAAGGATAATCACCGTCTGCTTTCCATAAAAGCTAAACTTTTTAACACACAAAACTTTATCGCGTTAATTAAGGTAGAGTGTAAAGTGTGGAGTGTAAATCACTGCTGTTCCAGGAAAGAGGTAAACATGCTCTCTCAGGAATCAGGACATCGGGGACGTTGGACGAAAAATAAAAAAGGGGAAACCATTTTGTATGTGTAAATATGCAGATACATAAATAATCGTTAGCTGAAATTTGGTTAGAGACATCTTAGTTAGTGACATCTTTATTTTCCGCTATTTTCCTAAATATTCTCAAATACTAATCTTGGAACAATGAATAATAATTATATTATTCTAAGTATAGAGATATTAACTTTTATTTTCGTACCTCAGTCCGTTCTATAGGGTTGTAGGGTATAAAAGAGAAAATACAATATGAAAGTGTGTACAACATCTTGTTTTGTATCTGATTTCTGATTGCTGATTCCTGACGGAACTTAAGAAGGAATCTTTTGGGAATCTGCTTGAGTGCTTTGACGCTCTATAAATAATTCATTAGATTTCCTTCTAGGTGATCAAAGAAAACGATGACATTCGATTAAAATAAAAGTTTCATGGTTTGTTTGTGGACCATGAAGTTACGTAACGCAACGATTCCGAATTCCGTAATAAGATTCAATGTAATGATAATCGTTACTGGAAGCTGGAATCAAGCGAAAGGTAAGAGACACAAAATGTAACCAACAACGAATTCAGAATGAGGGAAACTACGAATGTAAGAAATATCAAAGAAAAAAGGTCCCCCACAATCGAGAACCGCACTCTTCTTGCTAATCCCAAAATATCCTTCCAAGTTGCTCTATTAATGCTCCTTAAATAAAAATGGGTCCGGCGAATTCTCTCAACAGAAATCTTAAAATTAAGTCTATATACATTCTATAGACTTTTTACTCTGCAATATTATATTTTTAAGGACTTTATTAGTTTCTTGTTCAGTTTAGTATTTAGAAGAAACTTAATTAAAGAAAGAAATCCATAAAATAGTTTTTTTTTTGCAAATGCACGATAAGTAGAAAAGTTCGTTGGAAATATGTACTTGAAAGTTATCTAAAGAAATTATATCTTTGAAGACTTTAATAATTGGAGAATCAATTTCTTTCCTCAATTAATGATTGTATAGAAACCAAACTGCATTGAAAAGAATAAAATACTAAGAATCCATTAAATCGAAACTTGCAACTACAAACTTGTTAAACTCTCCCTCTGATATCTAGTCCCTGTACCCTCCTATAGGTGAAGCAGTCTTCTCTTCCATGCACTATTCTATCCCCTTCATAAGATCCTCCATGGAGTCCACTGAAGTTCTTCACCTTCGCTTACCTTGTGGTACCTCGATCAGGTATAATTCTCCCTTTGGCTCAATTATTACCTCCTAATTCTGCGATTCTGGAAGGAATCTTCGAGCTTATCACCAGCACCTAAGGAAACAATTAAAATTCCATTTAGATTTAAACAAAGAGCAAGCCAAACAAAAGCAAAGCAACGCCATAAAATCCACACAACAGATCAAAAGGGAGCGGCGCTGAACACACGCTTCGGTTCTGTTGTTTAATTAAAGTTTTACGATTTATTGTACAACGGATTATTTTTTCATGTTCCTGCAAGTCGAAGCAGAACGAACTCCACAACATGGGCAACAACAGCAACAGCAGCGGCAGCAATCATATTGAGAGCAACATAAATATGGCTGCAGCGCCATCTGTTGGCAGTGTTTGTGTGAACAGGAGTTCGAGTGCGAGTGCAGAAAAATAAAGCGCTCCATAATACGAGCTACTGAAGCAGACCTCTCAGTTACCTTGTAAGGATTCAAGTCCGCATTCGCAGCTGAATTTAATTCCAACTTTTAACGCCATAACTTCAGATACTCGTACGTATTTTTAATTTACTACAGTGGTTATGATATCCTCTGATTGCTATGTATTGCTTAAAACAAAAACAAACAAACTAAAAAAAGCATAAAGCTGCACAAATGTTTCCATTGCAACTCTTTCCAAGGATTTGCAAGTTCGATTTATGGCTGGTTTACAATTTTTGCTGTGAAGTTATTAGTTTTAGTTTATATGCAATATTTTAAGCTACACTAACTAGGAGTTGAATTTATTGTAAATTTGATAGCAAGCAACTTTGAGTCCTTTGATTAGTGACTCAATGTAGCTATTTTCGGAGTACGAAATGAAAATGGACTTCGACACCCCCGACGAACTCCTCAAAATATACATGAGCTGCAGAAACCACCACTGTAAGATGGTGATGGATGTAAGATTGAGAAATTGGAAAGAGTAAATAATCCGGGTGTCTAAATCTGGCGACTACATGGGAAGCAATGCCAGTTATCCCAAAGGTTGACCAGTCCATTGTTTTGAATGTCATGCATGATTTAAAGACTGATTTCGTACAGAGTTCGTGTCGTTAAGACTTTACCCATAAATTTTTTATTTATTTTCTTCTCTTCAATTATCTGATAGAGTATCATTAGAGTCAAAAGCTACTCAGCTACTTCACTTACTTTCTTAGTTTCTTCGATTAAATGTATAGATTAATTCTCAAGGAACTCTTTAGGACTCTGCGATAGTAACCGACTCGGATTTGTTATGTGCGCTGTACTGAACCCTTCAAATTGTCAGTCTACGAGACTCCCATTGAACGCTCGCGGTGATTCATTATATCAGTTCTGAAATCTTTAATAAAACTTTTTCTTTATTTTGTGTCTGCTCTCAGCTTCCACTCGTAAAAATAGTTTCATTCCTCGTTTTACACTTTCAGCTTCTGTTTTGTTGTATTCTCGCATCTGCCTTTGCTGAGAGGTTTAATCAACAGCTACATCGCCATCATTCGGCCATCGAGCCACGAAAGCTAAGCGAAAGGACGCGAAAGAATGCGAAAGGAGGCGAAAGAATGCGAAAGAATGCGAAAGGAGGCGAAAGGATAAAGTTTTGCATGAGATAATGAAAGAGTACTTCAATCAGTTTACAAATGAGGGGGAAAATCTAGCGAAAATTATTAACTTTCTTTGTTGATGTTGATGCTTCTGCAGCCTCTGCTGCTGTCGCTGCTCTGGCTGCTTAAGTGACTCGGCTCGAGGTTCAGGACTCTATTGAAATTTCTCTCCTACGCTGTAACGCTGCGTATATTATTGCGGAAAACTGACTTATTTGCCACTTAAGATGCGCAGTACGAGATTATATTGGAAAAGTTTTATTGGCTATTCGGAAAAGTAATTGTAATGCATTTCAATGAAGAAGTCAATACATCTTGAGCGGGATAAGAAAACTCCTTGGAAAGCTTGGATATTTTTTTAATATAAAGAAGAAGAAGAATAACAATTATGCGAACTCTATCTTTTTTAATGTATTCCGTGGTGAGTAGCGAGAGGTTAACAGTGTCGTCTTAAATCGAAGCGAATGTTTAGAATTTTCAACAGAAACATATTAAAGGCTTAGACTTGAGGCTACCTATTCTCATATACAAACATCTATGTGTAAAATATGTACATAGTATCTACACATGTACACGTACCCTTATATAAGTACATTTATTATACGTCTACCCGCATTAATCATGCAGATCCTTAAACCATCTGCGCTTCTCTCAAAAGTGTGCCAGCAGAAGATCCAAATGAGTTAACTTGTTGGAACAGACGACAGAAGCATATAACAAAAAATGTCACTTCGTTCCTTGCAGCGTTGTTGGTCGGATTGCAGTGCGAAATGAATGCATTTGCAACACACACCGTTTGGATAAATTGGTGCACCTTGACAGGTGTTGTCTTTGTTAGTAGGTCCTCCACTAGACAGTAATTCATGAAAAGACAACAAGATTAATTCACAAATGAATTGCGAAACCAAAAAAATCCTCTATCAGGAAAGAAATCTATGCCACAGACATCTCATTGTGAAATTGACTTTCTATGTAAAGAGTTGCTGCAATATTTATAGAAACTATTTACTATTAATTTGCGAGTACTTCGTTTGATCTCATAAATATGTCTTAAGTTTTACGTAAATGCTTACCATGTCAGCGACGTACATACGTACGAGTGCAATAAATGTTTAATTTAAATACTGTATTTATTTCGAATTAAATTTTGATTATGAGAACCGCATTGGAAGCAAATCAGTAGATAATGCTTTCTTATTGGCGAGGAAACTTTAAACCAACGCACATTATTAAACCTCGCTGCGTTCTGATAATCGACTCGAAATGAATGGCAACGCTTCCCCAATCTACTCAGCTCATCCGAGCATAAAACGAACGTATCCGCAAATTGGTATTCGCTTCAGCGCGCTTTTCTTCAGCACCGAAAACACAGATTGATACGCTTGCAATTCTTAGAAATCTGAGAAAATTCGATAGATGCATGAAAAATCGACAAGGAAAAGTTAACCACATTTTAAAGGATGGATTAAAACCCGATATTTGAGAGAATTTCAGAACTTTAGTTTCATGATATTCGAAAAATAACTCAGTTGATAGTTTCTCTATCATAGTTTTTGAAATAAAGTGCTGAACTTCATAAGGTTTCGATCTTTTTATAATCAATTGAAAAGACTGCGACTCAAAGGAAATGTTTAAGATTTGTTACACGAAACTGTGTTTGTCAGTAGTTCAATTATACGAGCATCTATAAATCTCTCATTTATATAGACTGGAAGACTATTCTAAAGAGCAAGCGACAAAAAAAGATGCACCCTTTGAAGTTAATTTATAGTCGACAGACACCCTGCGATGAAAGCAGCTCCTTCAAAGAGCTCATCACGCGGCGGCTCTTTTGAAGAGCAATTAACGCGTAATTGTAATTGTAGTTGCTCAGATTACATTCCGTTTTGTTGCTAATTAATGTGTCTATTAATAACTACAATCTAATGCGTAAGTGCGAAAGAATTTAGGGTTGCGGGGGTTGACTGAAATGTCCTCCCCTTTAGAAAAATCTTAGAACGAAACAACTTGTCATTCAAACTCGAATATAAACCTACAAGTTAAAAGTGTTACTTTATAAAATCTTACCCTAAATTAAATAGAATTGCAGATATTATTTATTACATGGACTGTTATATTATATTGTAGAGTGTATATAATGTCACAATTTTCTGTTATATGAAAGTAAATACTAATAGCTACCGAACTTCGCATCTGTCAACACGGTTGCTGTTTAATTCTCTTAGCGGCAATAAATTTTAATACCTGCTGATTTATTTTAAACACCCTCATCGCGGTTACAGAAAGATTATGAAAAGTGTCAGGTTTCTTGAATTAAAAGTAAATTTATAGCTCGGTAAGAAATTTATTGTACAATTTATATCCGAACTGACTGTAAAACCGAATCAACGTTTAAATTTTAAATCTTCAATTGAGTTCTTACCAGAAATCATTTCAACAGAGATGCGTGAAAAGCAATATTTTTTATATAATATATTATTTATAGTGAAATGTGAAATTCGAACGAGTAAATAGGTAATGGGTGATTATCCTTCTGTCGACGGAAAATGGAGACGGTTTGGCAGCAGCGAAGATGGTTCGGGTAATATTGGAGATGATTTGGAGGAAGTATTCAGGAGTTCTAAGTGAGGCAAAGTTCTAGAAAGAAAAGTGCTTTAAATTCGGTAATTTTTAGGGCGATAATTCAGGATGATTTCTCTTTTAGTGTTTTAGTTCTTACAATGCCATCGATTTGATGAAATAATATACGTATATATACCATAAATATACCTAAATTTCTTTTAAAATAATAAATAATACCAGCAGATTACTATTTGTTGCGGTTGTTATAACTAGCCAAGAAATTTTGCTAAAATTGTGCATCTATTGAATTTAATTACATTAAATTACAGCCGGCTTATGACTCGTCAAAGTTTGTAGATATTATCCACGAACTGATTTCTATTTTATTTAATAATATAAGTTAGAGCAACTCAAATTTTGAAAAATATTTTTAGGTATAAAATTAATAACTTTCATAGGAAAAATTTATAGAGAAACAAAAGGGTTATCGTAATGTTTGAATTAATTGTAAACGCATGTTTATCGTATATTTTTATACTGCTGTATTTTGTTTGGATTTGTGTGCTGTTTTCATTTTTAGGCACGCTTTTATTCTGCATGAATTGATGCTTGTTTTAATACTTTACTTCAAGTATATTTTCAATATTTACAGTTATTCAACAATAGGAATAAAAAGTGGATTAAATATTTTTATTATCATGAAAAATATTTAGAAAATGAAGGACAAAAATAAATGCATTTCGCTATAAAAGATAATTACTATAATTGTTAACTCTAGTTTACTTATTTATCTAGCTATTTTACAATAATTTAATTTATTTTCTGTTATTGGTATTCGAAAATTAATTCTCATTGTAATTAAACTTTAAATAAATAGCAAGTTTCAATGAAAATTACCTTGACAAAATCGAAAAGTATATAAAATAAATATAAACAAATATATTGAAATTAAACTATTAAATATATCTTGTAGATTCCCAAAGTTTACATTTTACTGAATTTGAATATACGGATTTAAGCAATATTAAAATTGCACTTAAATACTCTTTCTTTTCTTGATGACAAACAAATAAACTGTAAATGAGTACAAGGACTTAATCGAAATAATAATTTTAAGTTAAGTATAGTGTATAAGTATTGAGGTTAAGTATTGTACACAAGGATATGATAAGCAAGTTTCACAAAGGAGCAAGGAAATGAATTCGCCATTTGGTCCATGCATCACCTTTATGCAATAATCGCTACAATAAATTACGAGTCCATTTAAACCTGTCCGGCTGTATTGGGTCGGTCGATGGTGGAACCGTGTGGACACACTTCGTTACGTTGGCTCGCCACTTCGCCAGTTCGTAAGTTCGGAGAACGGTTGCTGATTTATGCCCGAAAACATGCTTTACATTGTAAGTTGCCAGTGATTAATTTAATTAGTCGCACGCATGCCGACGCCCAGGCACGGAAGTGATGAAATGAACTGATTTGTGAGCTCGTGTGTGAGGCCCAAGAACGGAACTGCTACGGAATGCGGAATGCCTCTAAAAAAGGAGAGCATTAAATCACGTTGCCAGGAGTTTTTGTTTCGTGGCTTTAGTTAAATAATTACGGGATCCTATCAGACGGCGAATCTCACAGGGCGCCTTAATGAGGTTCGCGGCGCTTATTATTGGTGGCATGTTGGTGATAGTGATGGCGATGGTGGTACCGGTGATGGTGCCATCACATCCGACACAGATAAACTTTCTTTTTTGGCAAAGAAGCTGCTCCATCGTTTGACGTTGACTAATGAACTGAAAAATATTAGATCCCATTTTATATATTAGTATTTCATGGAAGGTTAAAAATCTCTAAATGAATGGTTGGAAGATTAATAAAATGATTTCTTTATTTTTGAATCTCTCCCTCTTCTTAAAAATGTCCTTTTTCGAAATTAATTACAAACTTTATAAGAGTTTTTATATATTAAAAACAAATCATTCAACCAGAGAAAATTCTTTATATTCTTGTACTTTTGCAGCGTGATAAACGCTATAGTTTATCCACTAAATTAGGCTGTAATTAAATACCGGTTCATAAAAAACACTCAATTCGCCTGAAACATGATTTTTCACCCAATCAATAAAGAAAAAAATACACATAATCGAACAAATTATCTTCACTGGTTTTTGTGTGCTGCAGAAACAAAGCCATTAATTTTAATTGATTGTTGTTGCAAAATGAATTGACAAATTATCCTGCCATAATTGAATTTGTATGCGCCGACAAATTGTGGTTAAAGCAAAAAATAGACGGTTTTTGTATTGACGGCTTAAATGGATTCAGTCGTTAAGGTATGCAGGCCATGACTACTCATCCTCGCAGAGGAGAGCGCAGATGTTATGCATGGCTTCATTAATTAGTTCAGCGATGATTCATTGGGTAAATTGTCAGGGAAGATCACAAAAAATGTGCAACACATCAGCAATAATGGAAGAAGCAGCTTTAATAAAAGAATTCAACCATAAGCAACTAGTTTTAACCATAAAGAACCCAGACCCAGATGACATGTTTAAAGAGTACTGTAATTGATTGATGATGAGGATGGAGGCAGCTCCCAAATTGAAGGATTTGCGAGTATATCTAGAGATACTATTTAGATAGATTTATTCAGATAGATAGAGATTTATATTACCAAAATAATCAAGAGGTTTTATTTACTATTGAATCGGAATTATCTCTGATTTCGTAGATAAAATAAAATTGTTTTAAAGATCATGTTCTCTTATGTTTCGATGCAGTTCTTTGCATCGATTTTTTTGGTTTAAAATAAGGCGTTGTTTTTGAAAACTTATTACATAGTTTGGAACTTATGAAAGAAAGCTCTAAAAGCTTCCAAGTCGTTTAGTTTTTGGTATAATCCTCCTCTGAAAGTCCTCTAAAAACAAAACCTCATAAAATTTAATGAACTCTAACTAATGAAGGTTAACCACAATGTGAGCAAAACCCTGTTTAATATTTTAATGTTATGCCAAGGGAACTAAATACACAAAAACAACAACAAAATCTTCATACACACAAGGAAACGACGCCCTTCGGTGCCAAGCTATGAAAATATGGCCACGTTAAGGAGAACTATTCTCTGTACATATCGTATACAGAGTTAAGATAAACTGTAACATTAGCTCACTGATTGCTTTCCGGGGAGCGAAAGAGGAGGGGAAAGAATTAAAAAATGTGTTCAACTTAAGTGTTAATCGTGTGGAAGTGAATCCAATGGAAGCGTCTATTAATTCAGTTTTTTTTCAGTTTCAGGAGATGAAAATGAAATAGTTTTAAATTATTATTAAATAGAAATTGAAAACAAACATTTTTAATGGACTACTAATCCTTTTATATTAATCTTTTAGTCGCTTATTTTTATTCCTTCAAGACACGCTGCCATGCTTAAAGTCTCCACCTCGCACAGGGTTTGTAGAAAAACTAATCGGCGATTCGAGACTTGACTAATGCAAATGGGTAACCTTTGTAGCTGAAACACACGCCGTAATCCTCTTTCTGTCAAACATTCCTCCTCCTTCTCCTGCTTATCGTAAGTTCATAGAAACATTGTTAAATAACCGAAAATCTTTTGGCTTAAGCAAAATGTTTATGTGTGTTTGCGTGTGTAGATGTTTATGGGTACATTATGACCTCTGTTTAATGTGACATAAAGTGGCAACGCCGACACTGCTGCAGTAGTGCCAAAGTATCTGAGGTGTACTTAATGTCGAATAAAGATGTCGCTGTCATTCAACCTGACTAGAAGCGAACAGCTTAAGTCGTGATAAGAGGAAAGCGCGCCTTGATGCTAACTGATTCCTTAGCATGTGTGTGAGTATGAGTCTGTGTGTGTGTGTGTGAGTATGAGTGTTTGTAAGTGGGTACGATATACATCGTATATACATATATACAGAGCCGCATTAAAGTCCCGCCCAATCTGAGCCTTATATTTGATCTGATACTCATCTTTTATTGTATCATATAGAAAAAGAATAATAGTAAATGATGTATCTAAGAAACTCGCTCCCTTTTCTAATTATAACTACACTCAGGAACAAGCTGAAATCCAACAACTTTGGTAAGAAAATTAAACACTTTTCGGTCCCCAGAATTACCACCTCTGAGAATGATTACGTCCCTGTCTTTGTTCAGATATTTACGACTACATAAGAGACAGCAGCTTAGATACTTGTATATCTGCAAGATGATGTGTTTGTTTCAACTCGAATGATCACACAAGATGAGCCAACTAATTGACTCTAAGGCTATTCAATGCCAACTCGAGGATTTTCGGTGCTTAAGTAGCATGTGCCACGCTACGGTCCTCAATCTCAACATTTGCGTTAGTCGACTTACAAACTGTGTGCCTTGTCATGCAAGTAGCGAGACAAGACTAATCACTAAACTAAAGCAAATGTTGGCAACTCTGAAAATGGAATTAAATTCATTTAAATAACACTTGATTTGTTTTTGCAATCCATAAACTGGGCTACTGAAGTTATTGATTGAAAATCTAGATGATTCTCGAACTACATACTATATACATATGTACATATATGTAAAAACTTACCCCAAGTTACTCCAATAATTTCCCTGAACACAACCTGAAGCTGTTTACTAAGTCTAACATTCTTGACATTCTCTTGAGTATTCTTAGTTGAGCTTAGATATCAATCTACTCATATATTCATATATTCATATATTCATATATTGTCGTCTTCTGAATGGGCGAACTCTGTCGCATCCTTCAAAGTCCTCGTTGAGAAACGCTGGTCGTCATTTCATTCGATTGGATGTGGTTTACAAAGGCAAAGATTTGTGATTAAACGTCATTTGATGACCTTAGCTGGGAATGAGAAAATGTCACTGCTAGGTTATAAAATTAATTATGACTGCATCACTTGGGTTCAGAATAATTTCCGTTTTTATAAATACGCAAACCAACTCGTTTCAATAAATAGTCCTCAATTTGTAGCATTTTTTAATCTTTTCCAAGTTCAGAAATCGGCTTAGTGACCTTTGAAGCTACTTCAGTATATATCAATGAGTTGTGTTCACAGCTTCAGTATTTCCAGGACGAGTTTCTGCTGGAGATGCGATGAGATGCTCCCACAATAACTGGGAGATTTCTTTTGTAGAAAAGACCCACATCTTAAATACAGTCCAACCGCAAATCTGCTGTAAGAATTTGCTATGAATAAAGCTATGAAGTATATCTCCATAAAACACAACGCAACTCATCTTGTAGCTTGTAGATCTGCCCTCGGATTCACCTCACTCTACTGTGACTCCAGTCTTGTTTGCATGTCAGTACAATGTACAGACGTGGGCTTTGTTTGTGCCAGGGTACACATTCCCATGCCTTCAACACCAAATCTGAACTCATGCGGGAAGCAGGCATAAAAAGATGTCACATGAAGCATGTTTAAGTTTATGCATGTGACACAAAATCGTTTATCGGAGAGGCACCAGTTTTTGTGCCTTCGCTCGTAGCCAAAGAAAAGAGCACACAAGGGGGCCATTATTCAATTTAAACCACCATGGATCGATGCAGCAGCTCCCCAGAAATTTCATCCGTGTAAAGCACTTCTTGTTTTTGAGCCTTAATTGATTATTTCTGGGTATCGGAGCAATAAAATTTGGGTGTCTCTCTCCCCTCTCTCCCCCTCACTCCCACAGAATTCACAGCATTTACAGAATACGATAGTCAGTACCTCAGCATAGTTTGGGTACCATTCTGGTCAAAGAACACGCAGAAATCATTGGAATTAAAAGCAATTCTATTCGAAAGGATGATTTTTGTATTTGACAGAATGTGATAAGTTAGATAAGAAAACGGGAAATATAAATTATGATGAGAAAGTAAACTCAGTAAGGAAAAATTAAGCTTTGCAGATATCAAATGTAATTTTTATCATAGAAAAATTGTGGTTAAATCAATTTCAACGATTTTCAAATAGAATGTGCAACAAGTTTTGCACGAATGAAGCAACAACATTGAAAAGTCTTCGGAGCAAATGTTATTATGTATTTTTACTATATTTCTTTTCTATTCTAGAGAAGACAAAACTCATTCGTGCGCTCCACGGAAAAGAATCCTTCCTCATTCTTGCCATTCATCTTCATCACCAGCAATAATCGTGCGGCACAATAAATGGTGTCTTCAATGAAAAGTGAAAATAAAATAAAAATTCGCCAGCTCACCCTTCGTATTGTTGCAGTTGTTGTTGCTGTCAGCATTCTGTCCAGCTTCAGCTGTATCGCTAGTTGGCTTCTGGGGTGGGCGTAAGTGAGTAGGTGGAGGAAGGAGTCTTCAGACACAACGGATGTAATACGTCGGCACTGCATTTTTATATTAAAATCCAGCAGATCAACTCGTGTGGGTCTCATGAATGCGGGCCCTCAACATTGAAACATGCTTTAAAGACTGCTTGACTGAGCCGCTTCGCTGGCTGACTGACTTATAAAAGAATGAAAAGTTGTAATAAATACAGAAAAGAACACTTTTTCTCTTTTATTTATTATTGTTTGTTGTGTGGGTTTTATTAATTTTAAAATCCTTTCAATCCTCCGATACAATAAACTTGCCAAGGATCTGACTGATGTATGTACACAATAAATTTATTGTTTAATGCACAAAAGTATGTACGATCATTATTCATTATTCCTTCTGTGCTGCTTGCTGATATCCAGAATCCATCTTAACTTAAGTCTACTTTCAATTCGCGCTCCCGATTTGATCAAAAGGCTCAATGAATGGACAGCAGTATTTTTACCTTAATTAATCGGTGTGTTTGTATGCGTTTGTTGTGTAACTGTGTGTGTGAATAAATGTCCATTAACATGATGTTGTAAATCCATGGTACATATGTATGTATATTAATATGCAGGCTGTGACAAACTCCAGTGAAGAAATGTTTGTTCAACTTGTTGATAAACTTGATGCAACACAACAAGTTTTGAATAAAAAATGTGTTATTTAAAAATCGATTGAACAATATTCGATAAGAGTAAAATCGATAGCGATATAATAACCAGAACTAAGATAAGTAAACCAAGGAGACATTTTTATCAAGGATTTATTTACAAAGAATCCTTAAATTTAGTGTTCCATTTTTTACTATAGACTTCTTATACTCAAACTTAAATACTATCGAATTGGAGTGGCAAATTAGACCCCCAATTTAATGTGATATATTTTTAAGATCAAGTGTAATTTCACATTCAGATCGAGTTATTTTTTACCTTCAGAAGCTCTGAAGAACACATGTTCTCATTCATAATCAACTTTTTAATAGAAACTCTTTCTACGTAATCAACTCTTAATTCATATTTATTGCTTATGTAATCAATCCTCGATTCTTGTCACTCTCCATTGTCAACATTTTACTCTTAGCTTATGTTGAGTTATTGTGAAAAAGCATTTCAATTTGTTTCCTTTCATTGCTGGACATGACGTTTTTATATGGACGAGTTTCAGAGGGGCGTTCAAGTGATTGGAAAAAATTGCCTCTTCTGATATTAAGATATGTATTAATAAACATTTGTACACATGTCATTTGTTCATATCGACCTTCATACATACATACGTACATTTATACATGTTTATTGATTCTTTTGTACAGTTACTCTTAGTAACTGTACAATGATTACTTCCAATGAAAATACTCTTGTATTAAGTATTGAAATTGCACATTCGATGGGTTACAATTCGATGGTTGACAATTGAAAAGAGAACATGGATAGATTATTACGGAGTGGATTATAATATCTATCAGTTTGCAATCAGTTCTTTCGTTCGTCAGGTATTCTTGTCAATGCTTGTCAATTCTTGTTTTTGTTCTGATAACAATACAGCGAATAAAGCCACAAATTAAATGTAGCTTTAGAAGGACGGAGATAAGTAAAGTGAAGTAAAGTGATGAAGCTTTTCATCCAATGAGTAACTGTGTTTGATGATTAACAATGAATGATGTTTGATGAATGAAATTGAAAATGACGATGAAATTGAAAATGGACTGTTATTATAGAAGCTTCGATATAGAAATAAACTAAAGGTTTTAATAACATATCTAATGTCATAATAAATAAATTAATTACTCTTCAGAAAATGTAATTAAATGCTATTATATGTTATGTTTTTGGTCCAGTCAAATCAAATCACAAGATAAAGCTTAAAGTTTTAAAAATAAAAAATAAAAATACCAATTGAAGAATGAAAAACCACTATTTAAAGGTCAAATAAAGCCCAACCTTGCCTCAACTTAAGAGTCTCGCCCGTGGTCATAACGGATGCGAGGATGCGAGGATGCGAGGATGCGAGGATGCGATTCATGAGCAGGTTGCCGGCTTCACGGCTGATGAAATATTTACTGCAAACTGAATCATAAAAGTTCACACTCACTTTCAGAGCACACATATAATTTGCTGTTAAATGAGTTAAAGCGGCAGCCGAAATGATTTTACTTCATACTCGCAGATAAATACGAGAACATACTCATATGTATGTATGTATACAGTATATGATGATGTATACAAATGTGCAATAAGTAGACACACACAGACACACACCTTCGCGATACCAAACGCATTTATAATTACGTCGCCAATTAAATGCGAAACGTAAGCAAATTTCTTTGCAATTAAGTTATTTTTGCAGAATTAAAAGGTCGGTCATACTCACAGTAAAAACTCTTAAAAAATATCCACCAAAAAGAGAACCATTCAAGGTCTTTTATCTTTCAAGAAAAGTGTTAAAGGTAGACTAAGAAAGACTTTAATACTTTTGGGGATTGATAAAGTGGAAGACCGATTGAATGCTTGAATGTTGAAATTGTAATAAATATAAATATCAGCACATGACTCTTAGTCAAGAATCAAGATCAAATCTTTAGCGATACATGAGCTGATTGCCATTTTTAGAACGCTTCTGTCTTTAGGTAAAAGAGTATCCTGGACTATTTCTATCCACAAAATCACTTTAGCAATTCTGAGTGTGCGTTTAGCATACGAACCGAATCGATTGACTTCTTTACATAAATCGGATCCGTGGTATTCTCAGTCTACTTCAGTTAGGTTGCGGTTTAGCAGAGTAACGTTTGGATGACAGCTTGTCATGACGACAAACGATAAAAGGAAGTCATGGTTCGGTCAATTATTTAAAAATATGGACTAAAAGGAAATTCAATCCTGTCAAATAGAAAGGGGTTCCAATTTTATTTTCCATTTATATGTAAACAGATTTGAAGCACTTTTCTGCAATAAAAATCAATTGTTGCCACGAATTGTCGATCGTTTGATTTAATTGGTTTTCATGGCAAACGAAGACCACTTAAATTGCCATCGCAGTTAAAAATCCTCCAAAAACCAATATCCGGCAATAGCTTGGTTTTATTCTCCAGTCATGTTCCTGCATCTGGCCACTCGATGACAGCACGACTCACACGAACACACTCCTCTACACCTACAACAAAGGACACCCACATACGAACACACACACACTCATTCACACAATGGAACAACTGTCAAATAAAATTTCTCAGTGACTTTACGTGCCGAGACATTAATTCTTTGATTCTGCGGTTCTACAAGTTCTCAATTCGTTGGAAGGACTTAAGAGCAAAGGGCACCAGCGCCAGCAGATAGACGATAGGTGGACAGGAGACAGAGGAGAGGAACAGGGGACAGTGTGCAGATGTGGTCATTTGCTTTTATAGCCTTCTTGCTGACCAACAGCACAACGGTTGCCCTCAATACTTCAATCAACAGCAGAAAGGGTTGCAGCGCATGCGGAAATGGTGCGGAGTTCTGCCGAAACGGAAAATTGGCTGTAGTCGGTGGCAGTCTGAGTTGCCCCTTGGGTTTGCACTTGTCCACAATTATGGCCCGCATTGAGTCGTCGCATCGGTGCTCGTGCTGCTTTGTTTGTTGGCTAAAATGTCGATTTGCAACAATAAGCATTCGATGTTCCAATTCTGAAGAGTCATCAGCAAATATTACATAAAATGCTCTCAAAATTCCATGCCTAGCATCAACTCTTGCGTGGAGTATAAAAGCGAGATGCATTAATTTGTTGGCTATATTATCCTTTATTGCAAAAGAGTGCAGCATTCTTCTTTCACATCAAATTTTGGAAATATTAATACAAAACTCAGATAAAAATGTACAAAATTGCCTTTTCTATTCAAAAGAATCGACAATTGTATCATGATACGAGATCTGAAAATACCTTTCACAGAACCGATGAATGACAAAAACAGACTGAAGTCAAAAGAAGTATCATTCGAACTAACTATTCGATTTCGAAGTCCCTAGAGATCCACATACGAAGCTATCCCAGAAGTACCCAAACAAAGAAAGAAAAGAACAAAAAATGTTGGAAAAGATATCTTATTTATTTCTCAACGTAGTCTGTTTTTAGTTCGATACACTTTCTCCAGCCATGTACAATAGTTTTGATACTCTGTTCATAATGAGGCCGTTGCGGTCTTTCAGTTGACGTTCATTCAGCACTATTTTGTAGATGTTCCTTGCGATTTCTGGGGTGGTCATCTTCGTTGTTCAGCCTCGTTTAAACTCTGCCACTATTTATTGTAAACGAAGCAGGAGGGCCTTTTAAAGGAAAGATATTTAAGTCCCCTATATTACCCACTCATACTTCATTGCCACGTAGCTAAACCCCGTTGAATAGCTAGAAACACTGTTATTTTAGGGGTGTAGCGGTTAATGAATCAAACTTGCTCCAAGGTACACTCACGTCGACGCGGCACGCATTCGTCTGTCCAGCTGTTTTACGACAAACACACTGCTGGATATCCGCGAAGTTATCTTCAGGGTTTATGGAACAAGGACGAGTACATTTTTTTTTCCTGTGATGCAAGGAACTCATCTGTTGTCTTTCCCATTGCTGTAGTTGTTGTTGTTATTATTGTAGTGCAGCAGCTGCTCGTGCGGCACACTGACACATAATCTTGGCAGTCTGTACGTTTTCAGCTGGTTTTTACGCTGATTACGCTGGTCCCTGTCGCTGCGTCCTCTCAACAGCAGCCTTTCGAACTTTCGCACCTCGTCACTTCAAGTGAGTGTTGCACCCTACATTCGTTGCACCGCATGCGTTGCATTACCATAATTAAGGCAACGCAACAAGTTCGTGATTTGCATTCAGATTTGCATTCATTCTCCATCCTTTCTGGAGATTGCACTAAGCTAATCAAGAACAAGAACAAGGAAATCCAACGAAGGACGAATGGACGAAACGTGAGCCTCTGTAAGAACACGAAATTCTTTATTAGTCCTTTACACAAATTAATACTAATCTAATTTTCTGGAAGTATAATCTAACATTTCTTCTTCTAGAACTACGCTAGTACCTAGTATAAATTTAGAAGTTATCAATAAATCTGATTTCGGAAGGACTTAATTATTAATGCCTCATCCAGGATTCATTGGGCACTGTAGTGAATCTTTTAACCACACTACTTCATTAATTTCTACTTATTTAATATGTATTTCCAGAAAACCTCTAATTCTATTGTCTAAACGGAAGCCGTGATCTCGTGATATTTCAGTGTAAATTCAAGCCAAGTAAAGAAGAATTCGGAAGAATCTTTTAAAACTTTCCGTTCGTATTTTGAGCGCTCTTTGAGTAAACTCGATTTCTATATCGGAGCATATATTCTTATGGTTATTTGATGTTTTTGCAATTAGAATAAAATTTAATGCTACACACGGTCGGTATTCAAGACATGACAGAAATCTGAGCGATGTTTACAATGGTTTGCAAACTAATAAGATAACAGTAAAATTTTTACGATCAGCAACCGTTACGTCGCCTCCCCTCCCCAAAAATGTGTAGACTCACTTAAAACGTGAACTGCCCGCAGAGTAACGAGGCAGCCCACACTGTAATGGAACACGGATTTCGAAGAGCGTGATTTTTACAGTGGAACTCGCCATTGTTTATAAGCTGCTTCAGCTGCTGATGCTGAAAGTGGTACAACAAACTTTTGCATGCTGGTGGTGTTTTCAGACTGGTGTGAGCGATGAACGCAACGCAACGTGTTGAAATTTTGTCTTCTGAAGGGCCATGAAATTTATGGCCCCGTCGGAGTTTGCGAATTGTTATTGTTATCAAATTACATCAACGAGATACATAAAGTTTTGCGATTAAAAATAATTACGAATACATTTGTCGACATGGAAATCCAAATTTATGGCCCTTTAATAGCAGCCATAAAATATAAATGTTCGATGGATCATGTGGATACAGACATACATATGTACGTATATACAAATACATATACGTATTTAATTTGTTCGAAAGGGTCGGTCTATCATTTGTCGTGTAGATCTATAAAATCCTAGCGGAAAATTTGTCATTGTGTATTACGTCACAGATGGATGATAGATGGGTTTATTAAATTTATACAATGAATGCTTTTAATATCGATAAAATAACATCTTTAACCCACTTGCTCAAGCCGTGAATGGATGAGTTACAGACCAACGCATGCAAGGCGATGTTTAGGTATATAAGTACATATCTCGAATATTGTATTTTTTGTACACATGCATATGTACGAACTATTGTATGTATAGTATGTATCGTCTTAATACCTCAAACGAGGTGGCCACATTCAATCCGTTTCATTTATTTTAGTCACCCAGGCAGGGTCGGAAAATATAAAATGCCATTTATTGTTATTTAATTCGTTGAGAACTTTGCGTAACTCCAAAACCTTAAACTTAAATAGCAGGTGCGGAACCATTACTCGGAATGTCCTCTAAATTTAACATACAAATGGAAAACAAATAAGAATTAATGCAAAGTAAAGAAACAGCTAGAGAAAGAGAGGGAGACAGAGAGGGAGAGAGAAAGAGGGAATGAGTCCATGCTAATTTAAGTGCCTTGAAGCCTGAAGTTTTGAAATGGAATGAGGAATAAAATGAAAGAGCTCACAGAAGAACTGAAGAATGGAATCACAGTCTCTCTTCGTCAAAATCAACCAAATCAACATATCAATTGATCTGATTTTGAAACCAATCCATCAATCGAATAGTGAAACTGAGAGCTCTGACTAACTTCGGAGAAAAGTGTGTCGATATTCTAAGCATAGAGATAAGCATAAAAAATTATATGAAAACCAGGAATAATGAAATGTTCTACTTTCGGGCAAATGAAATGTCCTACACTCTCGTGACCTCTGGTGAAAGATTCTGTTACTGAGAACCTGTAGAAGGAAATACGGTTTCCTTTTCGGTTGTGGGGTACATAAGTTGGCAACGCCTCCACTCCCAAGTCAAGTATCGCAGATCAGCATCATTAAAAATGCCCCAATAATACACAAGTGAATCTTAGGAAAATCGCAGAGTTACTTAGATCTTTTATTTATGTAATGAAGAAAGGATTCAGTTACTATTTTTAGTTACCTTCAATAATTCTCGTATCTTCACTTCGTACTTAAAATTCTGCACCGAAATCATTTAACTTCATAGCTTACAGCGAAGTCCACTCTGTTTGGCTACTTAAAGCCTAAAAGTTGAGTGCCGCTGAAAATAGGTCCTTTTATACACCAAACTTCCGACTGAGCATCCTTCCTTTCTTTCCTCTCAGATCTCAATCAATCGTTTGGAAAATTTATAGCATTTTCAAGTTGGCTTCAGAAATTTTTATGTGATGAAAAATTGAGAGTGTGTACGTATGTGTGTGTTCAGGAGTGTGTGTATACGCATGTTGATGGTTTGGTCAGTAGTGTGGAAAGTATTGAATTGATCTTGGTTTCGATTGATGCAGCCATGAGTAGTGAACCACACCAGGCGCCTTCAGTAAGGGCGACCACACGAGGTGGCAACCTCGTACAGAAGTAAATCATCTATAGTCGTGAAATGAGTCGTCCATCAGTCAGCACCACCGAGCAAAGCCTTTATGCAGCATAAGTATCTCAGGTAAGCTAAGGCCCTGCTGAGCCTTAATTAAATGTAATTAAATGGAAGAGTAGCTGATGTCATTTAAATCCGAGTCTCACATATACATATATCAAAAGGGAACCCAAAAAATGTACAGAAAAGTCTCTTGAATAATTAAAATGAAAAAGTGAAAAAACAGTTAAAGAAATGTTAACAAATGAGGAATGAGAAGTAAGAAGTAAAACAAGCGTTAGATATTATTATTTGAAACCTAATTTTGATAAATCTATAAAAAAAATAACATGAGGCGCGTAAATTCCGAAAAATTAGGTTTTCAGGGCCACGCTTGCTGACGAACACAGTTGGCCTCATATAATGTCTCATTCTGGGTGAACCAAAGTGCATAAAGACATTCCTCCATCCGGCGGTAGTGCCTAAAAGAAAGACCCTCCTGAGAGCCCCTCCCCCAACCAGGCAACCTCATTCTACGTAAAAGGGGACTGAAAACTATTGCCGCTGCCCATTAAATGTTGTCGCACGTCTTTTATAGCACGTCACCGTGACGCAAATTTCCGCACGCACAACAACAATAAACCCAACATTTAATAATTAATTTGCTTCTTTTTCCTGTTGTGTGTAACGACAACAAAGTCTGACTTCCGCTTCCGTTTGCCGACACGTTTGATGCCGTCTGTTTGTCTGGCCAACCGTCCTTTAAGGCTTACTTTACACATTTGTTTAAGGAAACACATTCAACCAAAAAAGTCGAAAACAAACTCATGCTTCGCTACTTTCTTCGAACAAAAATAAATGAAAATTAAATTCCACGAAATTTAGTTTCTGCCGAAACTCGAGACACACGAGTGAGCGAAAGGAGTGACAATCGGGTGTAATATCCTCTCATTGTTCTAGATATCCATGATATGGTGGGGATAAACTATTCTATTGATACATATGTATATATTGATTCTAATAGTACTTCAGGCCCGAGTCGGATCAGAATCTGAAACTTACCCCCTTATTCAGAGAGTCATCTGGAGTGAGTCCCTACGTCGTCGTCGAAAAGTCACCTGAGTGGAAGACGTCGTATTCACAGAGTCATTTTTTTAAAGGTGACTAGCTCTTGCGTCGCGCTCACCTCAATTTACGTTGTGGTCATATATGACAGCTGGTTTGTGTACTAGCTAGCATTTTTAGTGCTATGGTGTTTATGTTGAAATAATAAAGTTCTTAAAAAATAGATTTTTTTTTGCGAAATTAGATTTGATTAACTATCACAAAGCCAGAGTCAGCACATACATATGTACATACCTCTTCAGACTATTGTCCGCGGCATTTATTTGATAAGTTATACTTTTGTAGATCCACGAGAAGTCGGGTACTTATAATTCCTCGTTGTGGATCCTTAACCCATTAAGTACCGAATTTTTTCTATGGGTTTAACTATATGTTTTACAAAATATACGCAATTCTAAACCCATTTGGGAACATTGGTACTGAATGGGTTAATTTCGTCATGGCTATTTTTGATTGCTGCCATTAGGCTATGGAATGTGCTGCCACGATGTGTAATAAGGTGTTTCCATAAAATTTTTTTTTCCAGGTTTTTGGAATAAACTGTTTTAAGCCCCAAAACCACTCGTAAACTGTTTTAATTCCCGTGAAATTGTTGTTGCTATTCCAGCGCTAAACCAAAATGCGTTTGGTTTTTAGCCTCAGTTTTTAGTTTGCAAGTCTGTTTCGAAGTTCGGAATTGCAGACACACTATCTTTCTCCTTTTCTAGTGCCAATAAGTTAGAAAGAGATAATTTATGTCACCAAACTATTCTGCCAAATGCCAAAAAAAAACTCGACATACTGAGAGGAGTTTGCTATTTACGATTTTTCGTTTTCCAAATTCGATAAACTTGCGAATTTCATCACCATACCAAAATACATTTCAGCAATTTTGAATATTATTGTTATTTTATTCACTGTATTATAAATTAAAGCGATGCACAATTTTAAAAATATCTGCGTAAATATACAAACAAAACAACAGCTGTTTGTTTCTTCTTTTCGGTTTGACAGCCCGGACCGGATTATGTATGGAAACACTAGATCAGATGATCGATTTTCGAACACGTTAACCGGATTAAATATTTTTATGGAAACAGGCTATAAGCGAGACACCTGGGGTGGATAGGTTTAGGCAATTGGTAGTCCGCTTCCTTACGATGCAGTAAGTCAAATGCCTTCTCCTTTGCGACCCCTTCTTTTACTCCTCTGTTCTTCTACTTCTACTCATTTCTATCTTCTCCTCCACAGTCCTTTTTTTAATATAAGCTATCAATTTAATTATTTAAATTTTGTAATTACTATTCCTTCTTATTACTTGAAATTGTGAATCTTATTATACTATAAAAGATTTATTATCTTCGTATATTATTACTTTTAATATAAAAAAAAAATATTTATTTTGTTTTTCTTTTATATTTTCGTCATTTAAATTGCATAAAAATATACATTGGTTTTTCTGTTGAAAATTTGCAACACTGTAAAATTGTGAACAATCGTGAATTCTAAACAATTGCAAAGTGCAAAATTTTAAGTTGTGTTTATCCAGTGCCTTTTTTAGTGAATTATATTTTTTAAATATTGATCCTTTAGTGGAATTTTTAGTTGAAGAGGATGACAGCGATACATCCGACAACAGCATCCGTATTCGGAATCGCCATCTGAGGGACAAATATTTACGATTTACCAGAGCTTGGGTAAGTTTTTAAATTTGTTATTATTATCTGTATATATGTACATATGTATACATACATTTAATATAAAAATAATACCTTTTCATTTTATTAGATTCAGCGGAAATTTCCGCATGAGTAAAGAGTGCTTTGTGCAAATTTTAAGCGAAATCGACCCTAAAATGAAAAGCACTTGTTTGGCAACAGCAATTTTTCCAGAAATTAAATTTGCAGCCTTTTTACGCTTTCTGGCATCGGGCAGCTACCAGAAATGCGTTGCCATTTCCTGCCTTCCGCTGATGGTCCAAGCCACTATGTCAAGAGTTGTTTCCGAATGCCTTGATAAGTATATTCGAAGAGCATTTTTGTGGAACGTGGATTTCTTTCGAAATGACGTCGGAAGAGGAAACGGTGATCAAAAGAGATTTCTACTCGAAATACAACATTCCTGGTGTGATTGGTCAAGATCTATTCGCCAAGACAGTATGTGAAACATTTGTACTATAACCGTAAAGGATACTATAGTATAAATGCGATGATGGTAATTGTGATATTTTTATCTTAATTTATATAATATTTTTAGTTTTAGTTTTTTGTTTATTTTACAATATTTCAAAACTACAAAATTTAAATGTTTCAGATCTGCGATGAAAATATGATCATCCGATATGTAGACGCTACGCATCCTGGAGCCAACCGCGATGCCTACGTATGGAGGATCAGTGCGGCCAATGATTATTACGCAACAGCATATTACACAGGCAGAGGAAATACGTGGATATTGGGTAATATGCATTTTTTTATCAATATCGTATTGATGTAAAATACGTTGAGTTTTTTGCAAAATTTTGGGCGACTCTGGGTATCAGTTATTACCATATCTTATGACCCCTTACAGGAGCCCAACTGTACACCATGCAGTAATTTATAATGAAAAACATTCCAAGGCACGCAATGTAATTGAAAGGAGTTTCGGTGTGCTGAAGAACCGCTTCCGGTGTTTACTTCAAGAACGAGATTTCCATTATTCGCCCCAAAAGTGCACTAAAATTATAAATGCGTGTTGTGCTCTCCACAAGAACTGAATTTTTTATAAAAATGACTGGCCGCACCTAGAAAGTGAAAACGTCAGCGAAGTTGAAGAAAGTTACGCTGCAGTGCCACCATCTGAATTGTCGATAGGTATCCGAGACCGGATAGCTAGGAATATGGTGTCAATTAAAGTAGAAAAAATCTGTCCTTTTCAGTAGAGACACTTTGCCAAAACATTTTAATTTTATAATTTAAATGGTCCCAAGTCCTTTTCTCTTTTTTTATTTTTTTTTGAGGCGGTTCCATCTTCTCCTTCTTTATTTGTTTTTAATTTAAAATTTATTTTTTTGTTATTAAATTTAAAATTATGTTTTTTGTTTGCCTGATTTTTTTGACAATTGTAATTTGACAGATTTGTAATTATTTCCGTTCAATTTCCACGGTTTTGTTTTGGGATTTTATTTATGCCTACGACAGACTGACTGTCCAACCACAACGCAGCGACGTCGCAATCGATTGCGATGTTCCTATAGAAAAATGGAATGGAACACGTCGTTGAGCTCTCTCACGTCGTCATAAAATTTTCTAATTTTCTGACAACTTCTTCCGATTTTCTCATTTTTTGAAAAACAGTATGCCCTACTTTTCGATGAAATTCTTCAAATTCCCCAAAAAATGTAAATAAATTTGATAAACGAATTGTCAAACAAGGAAATTATTCAATTAATTTTTATTTAACACAAAATGTAAATAATTTATGACGACAGATGTCACTCATTTGAAGATTTCGAGAGAGCGAAATCGTTATCGTTTGCGACGTCGCATCGTTGCGTTGTGGTTGGACAGTGATTCAAAATATTATTTTGCTTCGCATTTCATTCGCATTTCTCTCAAATGCGATGAAATTTATTAAATTTGATTTCTCAAATCGTATGAAAATTTTTAAAATTTCGCTTCGCATTTGGGAAATAGAGCTCAAATGCGCATTTGAGGTCGGTGTAAACGTAGCATTAGATCTTAGTAGGTAATTTTGTGTATTACATTTTTTTTTTGTAATAAATTCTTAATTGACAAGTTTTAGCGGTTTAGCCCTAAGTCCCCTCAGGTCTAGTCCTCTTTGCATATACACTGCTCTATTTTCGGTCTTGGCTACCTTTGTACAAGCTACCTAGCAGAGTTTCGCTCAATTCGCGACACAACCTTATATTGATCGCGTCAACTGGTCTAGACCTTAGGTACACATGTTCCTATATATATAACTATCAGATTACATATACATATATTATACTTATGACTATTTATATATACTAGTAGTTTTTTTTATATAAAGATTAATATTATTTATCGAAAAAAAAAGGAATGAATTGGCAGATTAGATATACTAGTAGTTTTTTCAACCAAAATTAATATTATTTATGGTAGAAAAAGAATGAATTTGTAGACTAGATCATATACATATGTTCACGTTCGTCGCCGGTCTACTTGCGGGCGATTCTCTTCTCCGTGAATCTCATGCGGAGCGACACACTGCTCAGTTTGCTGCTGCTGTGCGGCGGCAGAGCTAATCGTCCAACCATCAACTAATTGTTCGCATGCTATTTTTCTCGCTATGTTGAATTTTATTTCACGGAGGTAGCACAATTAGGTGTGTATAATTATTCCTATAGGTTTAAAATAGAGCCGTGCTGCCTGTGGTGGATTTTGACGGGCCCCTTCTTTTTCTTTCTAATATACTTCCTCTTTTATGATCTGCTCGTCCACCAGACCCAGTTTTCTAATATTTTCTCCATTTAGCTCCTTAAGTTATTTCTCTCGACGGGCAGTTGACTGGACTTTACTTTTCAACAGTAGCATGAAGTTTTTACTTATCCGCATTTAAAAATTTTGTTCCGCGGCACGACTCTAAACGGTGGACTCTCAAAGGGGACTTTTCTCTGATCTCGATCACTGTTTGCGAGATCGAAACCGCCCAACCTTCGTAGCCTGGCCTTGAACTTATTCCAGCGACTATCGGTATTTACATATATACCTAGTTTTCGTTACATATTTAGTTTTTTTTTACATAATTTAACTAATTACATATCTCTCTATACACATCTTCTGGAATTTTCTCTTGTTTTCCCGTTTCCATTATTTAAATACATATTGTTTGCTTTATCCCGACCTCAAACCTAATCTAATTTATCCCATTTCTCCCACCCACATACCAGGCGATTAAATTTCGGAGGCCGAGTACCTTCTTATGTTTCCCGCCTCTTTAATTTTCTTTCTTTTTCGCCTTTGCCTTTTCCGATGCAATGCTTATGAATGCGGAGTGGTGTCTAGCAACTCTCTTAGGTTAGGTTAGGTTAGGTTGAGAGGGCGTGTGGCCGCAAAGCGGCCACTTCCACCGAGGCCTTATGGCCCATTGTGAGTGCCCTCGTTTTGGTTCTGTGGGAACCTCACTGTTCCGGACGGCTACTCAGGCCGAGCCCCCTCGAGTGGGTGGGGCAATGGCCGTGTGTAGGCCGATCTGGTGCTCTTTATTAGCTTTATGAGACTGGTCACCGGGCGCTCTGCCAACTCTGTCAGCCTCTCGAGGTACTCCGCCCCCACACTGCAGAGGCGGCGGTATGCGAGGGCTGGGCATTTACAGAGCAGGTGGTGAATAGTCTCCTCCTCGTCCGCGTCGTCACAACATCTACAGTGATCCACTCTGGTGCCTGGTTTCCACCTGGTCACCATAGCCCCTATGGGGCAATGCCCTGTGATCACTCCTGCTATTACTCTAAGTTGGTCTCTGGGCATTGAGAGTATCGTCTTAGAGTTCTTACGGTTGAGCTCTGGCCATAGTGAACGGCTGGTAACACAATCTGACCTGGATTTCCAGTTGTTGTTGGTTATGTTTGTCACTATGGTGTCAATGGAGTTCATCTGGTTGGAGATAGGTGTCTTGACAGAGGAGTCCGCCTCCTCAGCCCCTAGTGAGGAGCCCGTTCTAGCCAGGAGATCTGCTCGCTCATTGCCTTCGATATCCGAGTGGCCTGGGACCCAGCAGATCCTGACGATGTGGGCTTTCATTAGGTCCCGCAGTTTACCTCTGCATTTCAAGACAATCTCTGACTTAACTTGCGTCGAGCCTAATGCTTTTATGGCAGCCTGGCTGTCTATGAGGAAATTTATATCAGTTTCAGATACCCTTTCTTCCAGGACATAGTTTGCTGCTCGCTCGATCGCAAAAATCTCTGCCTGAAACACGCTGCACTCATCTGGCAGTCTGTATGATCGCTGTGCTTGCAGCGTGTCAGAGTAGAAACCGGCTCCTGTCCCTTCATTGGTCTTTGAGCCGTCCGTGTAAATTGAAATACCCTTGAGCCGTACCTGCTCTGCAGCCGACCACTCCTTCCTGCTGGGAAGGAGGATCTTAGGTATTCCATCAAATTCGGTCCTCGGAAGAATGTAGTCCGTTTCCGCGGTCAGCTTCGTCCGAGTATTTGTGTTTCGTTGTTGAAGCGTATGTAGCACATTCGCGTGACCAAAATGAGCTTCTTTGCAGAGATTGAGGCCTCGTAGTCTGAGGAAGCTTTTCCCTGCTGAGCTCATAATGAAGAGGTCCAAGGGAAGGAGATGCATTATCATCTCCAGCCCAGACAGAGGAAGAGTTTGGCCGTTCAGGCTTGGTCTTCTGAAGTCTGGTATTTTATACTTCCTGGTGAAGAGCACAAGTTCGGTCTTTGAAGCATTGATGCTGAGTCCATTCTTGTCCGCCCACTTTGAAGTTTTTCCAAGTGAATGCGACATTAGCTCACTAATTGTGCCGAGGAATTTCCCCGTTACCAATATGGCTACGTCGTCGGCATATGCTGTTGCCCTGACTCCCGTACCTTGAAATTCTCTTAGCAATTCGTCTACCACTATGAGCCACAAGAGGGGGGACAGAACACCCCCCTGAGGGGTCCCGCGTGTGACGTTTTTGCGGCAGTTGCTTGCACCCATGGCTGCATTGATAATTCTGCTGTCTAACATGTTACCAATCCAGTCACTAATGATGCGGGGCACTTCAAAGTACTTCAGGGCGTCACTAAACGCAGTCGGGTTGACATTGTTGAATGCCCCCTCTATGTCCAGGAATGCCCCTAGGGTAAACTCTTTTACCTCGAGGGACCTCTCGATTGTACCAACCACGCAGTGCAGCGCACTCTCAACTGATTTACCTTTTAAATAGGCGTGTTGAGACTGACACAGCCGGTGAGTGATTTTGTTTCTTATGAACAGGTCCACCAGCCTCTCCAAAGTCTTTAGTAAGAATGATGAGAGGGAGATGGGTCTGAAGTCCTTAGCGGAGCTGTGGGAGGGTCTACCTGCCTTTGGCAGGAATAATACCCTGACTTCCCTCCACTCCTTTGGGATGTACCTTTTCATAAGGCATTCTTTGAACATGTCAATGAGCAATGGTAAGATGGTGGATAGGGATCTCTGTAGCATGGCCGGGATGATTCCATCTGGGCCCGCCGCTTTGTAGGGCTGGAAGGATTCGACCGCCCACGAGACTTTCTGCATTTACCATGTCATTCACATCTATGTGGGATCCGTTGTAAGTGCCGTCGTCGACCGCCCTCGAGATTGCTGATGGCAACTCCGTGGCTCTGTCGGTACAGCCTGGGAAGTGCGTAGTGCACAGGAGTTCCAGAGTTTCGAGGCTGGATTGAGTCCACGAGCCGTCCAGCCGCTGGATGCTACTCGGTACTGCCCTTTCTCGAGCTAGCACTTTGCGAAGTCTTGCGGCCTCGTTGACTGCGCATATTGACTCACAGTATGCCCTCCAGGAGTCCCTCTTGATTGCTCTGGTTCTGTTTTTGTAAGCTCTGAGTCCGGCTTTGTAAAGAGCCCAGTCCGTGTCTGTACCTCTGTTGGTTGCTCTGTTGAAGAGCGATCTTGCTGTTTTCCGCAGCGCCGATAACTCTGAGGTCCACCAGACCGGTTTGGCTTTTTTGCGCGGTCGGCTGATAGGACATGAGGCATTGAAGGCGCTGCGGAGTCCTTCCGAGAGAGATCTGACTAAGGAATCGGTGTTCTTGTTTCCATCTCCTGGGTTGACCTTAGACAGTGCCCTAGGGATTAGACCCGCGAACTTTTCCCAGTCAGCCCTCTTGGGGTTTCGAAAAGGTGGTTCTTTCTTGGGTTTTATAGTCCTAATGTTGAAGAGTATCCTGTAGCGATCAGAGAAAGAGCACTCAGTGGATACTCTCCAACCCTCAATGGTAGTGTCCCTATCGTTCTTCAGGGTTAGGTCTAATACCTCTGACCTGCCTTTGTTACGGAATGTGGGTGTGGTCCCCCTATTGCATATAACAAGGTTATATTTTAGTATGTAATCAAAGATCGACTCACCCCTTTTGTTGATGTCACGGCTTCCCCACTGGGTGTGATGACCGTTCGCATCGCATCCCATAACCAACCTCAACTTGCTCTTATTGGCAAGGTTTGTTAGTTCCCGGACTTGATGCGATGGGGGCTCTTGTTCTTCGTAAGGGAAGTATGCGGACGAGAGCAGGAACGAGCCGTCTTGCTGGGTCTCGCACACTACCGTCGTAAGATCAGGTGAGCTGTAATGTGGGAAAAGAAAGGCATTAATGTTTTTCCTTACCAATATACATGTTCTTACCTTCATTGTGGTGTCCGTTGCAAATAGTTGGTATCGGCATGACCTGCCACCCTGCCCCCCCTCACCCAGGGTTCTTGTACTAGGGCCACGTCGATACCCTCCTTCTCCATGACCAGAAGGAGGTCGGCCGATGCCGCCTTGCAGTGGTGCAAATTAATTTGCACCACCTTCATTAGGCTTTGGTCTGCCTCCCCCTCCCGCCGCCCCATCAGTCGACTCGCGGACCCTTAGGGATCCAAAGCCGAATTTAATGGAGCCTCCTTGCTTCCTTAGCATCTCTAAGGAATGACGGTTGACGGCCAGCCAGAAGTTCCTGCCACCGTTCTTCGGGACGTTGGACGAGAGGATCTCCCAGTCCTGTGCCCCTAGCGAACGGTTTTGCCTACTAATAAGACCTAGCATGGCCGCCCCTGATTCCGGAACTGGAGGAGGGATCCACACGACCACGACTGGTCGCAGTGGTAGGGCAGAGCGTGGCAGGGTCTCCAGTTTTGCCTTTGGCCAGATTTCGCCCAGGCCCGCAACTGCGGCGGTCAAGAAGTCCAATGACTTCTTGTTGCCGCAGCTGACGACTTTAACTCCCCTCTGCCACCCCGCCCCCTCAAAGTCCACGTCGCTCCTGTCCACCTTCATCATCTCGGCCAGCAACTTCGCCTCCACAAGCAGCTAGTTCGCCGGTTGGATCTTCCCGTCTGGGTTCGATCTGTCGACGATGGCCACCTGCAGCTCCTCCTCGGCCTTGAAGGTTGCTGACCTTCGAACTTTCTTGGGTTCGATTGAACCCTCCTCGGTGGACCTATTCCGCTTGGCCGCTTTGCTCAAAGCGAGTAGCGGATGTGGTTTAGCCTTGGAGGGTTCAGCCGTTTTAGGTACCGAGCCTTGACTGACCGCCTGTGACTTCTTTGAAGTCGAAGGTTGGTCATCTGTGGCTCCAGCGCCTTGGCATGGCAGTTTCTGCAGCGTGGGGGTGGGTTTGGAAATTGCTTTCTGTCCCGCCCCCTCTTACGAGGAGGTGGCGTTGGCTCTTTCGAACCTGGCCACCTTCTTTTCGTTAGCTCTCTGCAGGTGCCGTTGACGGTCGGTCAAGGTGGATGGGTCTACCTTGGACAGCTTGCGAAGGGATTGCTACGCGCGCTTATATGCCCTTTTGGCTTTCTCATCCCTTGACCGGGTCTTGGCTGCCAGCTTGGTTGTGCTGCTAAGAGGAGCCTCCTCCAACAGTGCAGCCTCGACCTCCAGATCGATCATCGTGACCTGGCTGGATTGAGAGAGAGTCACTGACTCGCTCTCATCCGCCTCGTCGATGACTAGATCCACTAGCCGGGTGCTGCAGTCGTCTTCGTCGGAGACTCCTGATGCAGCAGAGGGAGTTCGATGATTGTCACTGTTAGTGACGCCATCAGGCTCCCTCCTATTGGTGAGGTGGGTGATGGGGTAGTCATCACCGTCGGTCACCGTCCGTCCCTTCCCGTTATCGTCCTTGGTGTTTTTGTTATTTGTGAATTCCATTTTGATTCCCACGAGTATAGGACAAGGAAAGGCCCACCCGCACAGAGGTCCTTGTGTGCAGGTAAGGCTGGTTAGTACCGAAGGTCGCCAGGTATTCGGTACGCTTCGTTAGCGACTGAGCTATTTTTAAAGCCTGGGTCCTCAGTCGCATGACATGAGGGTCGCATGACACCTTGATCCAACCCAGAAAGAGAATAGTATAGCGTAGAGACAGAGTAGTGGGAGTGAGGTGTAGTGAAAGTATAGTAGTGTGGAAAAAGAGGTCTAGTAGGAAAGGTGGTGGGGTATACCGCCCTCCGTCGGTCGCCAGAGCCTCTTTGGTGAGAACAGGGGACACCACGAGAAGGTGCGGATGGCAGTTGCCAGGGAGAGGCTATTTGTTGCGCATACCCTGACCTTACCCCCCAGCAACTCTCTTAACTTTATCTTAATTTTTGACGTTTAATACTACGTTCCCTTCTTTACCGACATTTGCAGTGCAGTCATTGTATTGTGTAGTAATTTTTCATGTTTATTTACTTTTTGTTTGCTAAATTTTTTTTTTTTTTATTATAGGTGCTACCCCACATGCAACATATACCAATCACTTGAATTTTGTTGTTGTTGTTGTTCTTAATGCTCGTTACGACAACTTCTTTTGTTCCCATGTAGTTGTACCGCTATATCTCCGAAACGATTTGAAACAATATTCGGCTGGAGCCAAAAACAGGTGCACCTCTAGCCAAATCTGGAATATTTTCCATCTCTCGCACCAGTACATCGCAGTACAAGTGTGTCGTTGTAAACTGTTGTAAATTGTACGCTATACCTTAAGAAATAAAAAAAAAAAAAAAAAATAAATATAATTATTTATTATTTCTTTAAAAACTTTATGGTTTTACCTTTTCTTTGTTGTATCTATTCATATCTATCTATGTATTCATATTCTTAATTCTGTATTTTTTGTGTATTATTAATTTTCAAAGATCACAAGAAAATAACGGGAAACAACGAATAAATAGAAACCAGAAAGAGTGCTATATTCGGCCTGGCCGAATCTTAGATACCTTATGCCTAAAAGTTTTGAAAAATTATCTTATTATTAATTATATTAATTATTAAAATTTATTTACTAAATTTTTAATTTATTTAGATTTCTCATTGCAGAACAATAGCATTATAGAGTGAAATACAAACTGAAACTAGAGGAAATATGCGGTTATAAGGAAAGCTACCTTATAATCACATTTAATCACAGACGGGTATAAATACAGTGGCGTCGCTAGAGGGCGGGCGTGGCAGTCCGCCCGGGGCGGCACAATTTCGGGGGCGGCAGTTTTGGAAATTAAGTATTGATTGATTGAATTCTAGGAATTTTTGGGCCTGCAAGTTGATTAACCGTCCCGCGCTCCATGAGTCCTAGCTACGCAACTGTATAAATAGTAGGCGTAGTCGTTACCTGTTTTCAAAACAAAATAATTAGCTTAGTGTTAAAATTTAAACTTGAATTACGTGGTAATAAATTTGTTTTCAAGAGCTATACTGTATAAGTAGTGTAAAAGTGGGCGGACCGCGCCCAGTTTTGCTGTTATATTGTTTTATTGGAAAATAAGTTGTTATGTAAAGTTTTATTCAGGAAGTTTATATACTTAACAATATAACCATTTAAGACCCTCTTTTGCCTGTGTAACCTAAAAGTAGGCGGATCAGGCCCATTTTTGGCATATTAAGGGATAATGGTACTCTATACCCAGGAATGAAATTTTTTGTCATAACTTAAAAACAAACGCTGGTATCACATTTTTAATAAAAAATAGGCGTGGTCGTGTACCGATTGCCCATTTTCAATACCAACCAGCACACCACAAGAAACAATATTTCTGCAAAATTTCATCACGATATCTTCACCGGTTCTCCTGTGATCGTGATTTCAACAGGCAGATAGACGAACATGGCTAAATCGACTCAGGTGGTCACGCTGATCAAGATTATATATACTTTTCTATACATATCGTCTCTATTTCTATGCGTTACACATTTCGTGACAAAGTGAATATACCCTTAACCTTACGGTTTAGTGTAGAAAAATAAGCAATAACCTGCAAAATATTTCATTTTTAGCAAGAGACGACACCTAAGCTGTTGTCGTATTTGACAACTCATGTCGTTGGTTGTCGTCTCTGTGAATAGAAAAAGACGAAAAACAGCTGTTTTAGACGACGACGACAGCTAACAGTGAGAAGAAATATGAAAGATTCGTGCGGAAGTCTTTTGCGACCGAGAAAATATGTTTTTTTAACCCGCAGAGCCAAAAAACAGGTAATAAAATACATCGCATCCATTGAAAGCTAGAGGGCCGCAGTAAAAAAATTTTCGAAATTTGAAATTAACGTTTTCTCTACCATTCTTTCCTTTTGTTGTTCTCTTACTGTTATAATGAGTTTATTTTCAATTATTTATATAATTAATAAAGTTTTCTAGGGTTTGTCATTTATATTAGCTACGTAATAAATGGAAAAAGTAGTATTTCAGCATGATTTTTTCAGGGCATACATACATTTATATTATTTTTACTCCATATGAATTATAAGAGTACAGATAATATTTCTCTTAAAGGAAATTTCATTACTTAAAAATTTATTTTATTTTCTTAGTCCGGTTACGTGGCTAGAACCTGTTCCACATACATACATTATGCATCCCAAAAAATGATCTGTATTACTAAGTTGCTCGAGAGGGGAGATTAAGGTTCCCGAATAGGCATTTTATATTCTTACTGCGGATAACCAGAGCAGGCATGGCTTCATTTGAAGATACATATATGAAATAATAATAATAAAAAACATATAATAAAAACGAATAAGAAAAAACACCTTTTCCAAAAATTCCCACCTGTGGTTGGAAAACGTACGCTAGATTTCATGACAAAGGAGGTGTTTTTACCGCAAAATATTTATTTAAGTATTTATAACATTTTTAAGTATATTAATAAAATTTTTTATTTTCAGCTTGAAATTAATACATAGAAGTACCGCTGTGGATTGGGCTTCATTCCATCGAGAAGTCGTGATCTATGCGACGGAATGAGACCTGGATCGGGTTGGTGGGCCTGATATGGTCTCCGAAATTGACGAATCGAAATTTGGGCACCGTAAGTATCATAGAGGACACCGAGTTTAAGACCAATGGCTTTTCGGGGGGTGGAAAGGGGTACCGGTCTCTAGTTCTTGGTGCCAGTCGAAGAGCGATCAACAAAAGTGTTGCTGTAATTTATAAAGAAATATATAAGGCCGAACACAACAATTATTTATGATTGTTGAAAGGTATTTTAAAAAGATTTTTTGTTTTACTTGCATCTTCTAATAAAAAATCTTTCATTTTTAGGCTCACAACTACTTGAGTGAGGACGATTTCAAAATTTAACCGTGAACCACTCAATACAGTTCAAGAACCCGGCAACAGGAGCCGACACCAACACCATTGAAGGGTTGTGGAGGCATGTAAAAGCCGCACTACCTCAGTACCCCCCGAAAGAAAGACTTCTTTCATCGCTATCTGGCGAAATTTTTCTTCAAACGAAAATGTCGAAGCAACAGCCTTGATTTTTTATTCGAATTCTTCAAAATTGCTGGCGGATTGTATAATCCGTCAGTAGCAAGAAAGTCGGTAGATTTGGATAATTTCGAAGAATCGTTTATCCTTTAAATGAAATAATTACCATCTGTCCTTTTCAGAGCAAGCAAAGTTACAAACAAAGGGATGAATGGTTACAAAACAATTCTATAAACTGAAAGAAAAGAGAAGAAAAAAATATGTTTTCTTACAATCTAAACAACATAATAAATACACCCCAAAATTTAAATTGAGGGTCGCAATTTCTACGTAGAAGCAACACCTTTTTGATTCTTCAGAGATAACCCTAACTTTTCAAAAATGGTGGGTGCTTTAGACATCGAAGTCCAACCCAATCCCTTTTCCCTACACAACATACTAATTAAACAACATATACTCTCTCTGACATATTTACCGAATTTCTTCCCAGAAACTAAACAAGGTTTACGACTTGTACTGTTGAAACGTTTTGTTGCACCGCATCCCACCCGGTTCTTTACCGCTAGTTTGCTTCGTTCGCATATCGGGAATATCCCAAAACCTCATCATATATGTCTGCAACATCGCTATCCCCTCAGAAAAATCCCCCAACACTCGCAACCATCTAAACCCTGACCTATAGACTTCATGTTTTTTAATCTCAAGACAAAAAATCTCAGCCACAACCATTTTTGGATAGGAATTCATAAAAAACTGCTCCTCTATATAATGCAAATCTTGCATTGAAAATGATTAGAAGCACGTTTTAAAGTTTTACTAATGAACTGATGCAAAGTGGACAACTTCCAACTCAACTTATCTTGGGAGAAATAATTTATTATTCGGGGTGACTTAATGGGTTTTCTATAAGCAGCAAAGTATAACCTAGTCAACAATACATCCAAAAAAGAAAACACTTTTTCCCCAGGTAAAACGACATCATACCCTCCATTCAACCCTTCCTCCTCTCCCTCACCAGTCACCTTCAATTCTGTTAAACCCTCAGACTTCTTAACAAAGTGACTTCAAACTTGTTAGGCATACAAATTAAAAAATCGTCAACGTACTTCCAAACTAGGTTATAGGTTATACCAAACTGTTCAAAAAGCTCTTCATGATACAACTCTAACAAATAATCCATCAACAACGTAGCCAGTATGGGCGAATCGCAACCACCTTGGGGTAAACCTTGAACCTGTCTAAAAACTCTAGCCCTAAACATAAACAAGTTAGCATCTTCAAAACAAAACTCTAGGCACTTGAACAATAACTCTAGATCCAATCCAAAAATTCTATCATAACTAGACCCCCTTAACAAATATCTCACACAATTCACTATGTGCTCACGACTAATATTCGTATACATGTCTGTTATATCGATTTTAACGAACTCATAAGCTGTACAAATTGGTACCAGACTCAACTGACGAACTACGAGGGGTATATTCCTAACATTAGACTGAATCAACCTATCATGGAAGATTCTGGATAACAGATTGTTTACCATTTTTTGTATAGGATAAGTATACCACTCTTGCGTACTACAAATTGGTCTACAAGGTTTTTCAACTTAATGAGTTTTAATAACTCCATACAAATAAGGAATTTAACCTCCTTCTCTCTAAACCTAGAGAAAATCGGCAAGACCTCATCATTTAGATATTTAGCCTCTCAACCTATACCCAAATTTTTTTAATAAGGTTGCAACAATTGTTCTCGCAAACCCAAAAATGTTTTTTCGCACGTTCAAACGTTCTTCCTTATAAGTTTTTCCTACCGTTTCATATACACCACGCTCTTCACAACTACCTATCCATTTTAGCGTCGTAATCCTCTACAGTGTAGAGTCTACACGCATCAATACGCTACTACTAGTTCCCTTAAGTTCCTTTATCACTTTGAACTACTACCGAACTCGAATGCCAATAAAAATCCGTTTAGCGGTGACGTACATACTGTTAAAAATCTCTTCATTTTGAAGCAATTGTCTCTGCCGCGAAGCGAACCATCCAAACACCAACAATACCAATGCTGTTCAACGCTGTTCCGCTCCTTTTTTCGATCTCTACGTCGAAATTATTTTCATCTTCAAGGGTCGATTCTGTGCCTGCGCAGCCTTTTTTTCATCACCAAAGATCGTTATGGTACGAAAGCCGAAGTTTTCTCATTTTTGCCATCGCTATTCGCCAACAAACGAAATGTTTTCAACTTGAGGTATCGAAATATTTGAAGATAAGAATTTTTTTCATCCCAAGTGATAGTTTTGTTGGAAGATCAAAATTATTTTGAACGTGACCGCTATGTATTTTTTTGAACTTAGATGAAGACATTTATCAATGAGGGTGAAAAAATTGTTATCTTCAGTGAGGGATATGAATTGAGCGATATAAAAAAGAAACCCTTATTTCAATTGAAGCGATATCTAATGCGCCTGTTTACAGTTATAACAATTTTATTTTTTATTGATTACTCAGATTTATTTAATTATTCAGAGATTATTTCAGATTATTAATTTCAGAGATTTTCATCTGTTTTTGTGGCGATTGGCTTGTCCGGAATCTTATGGACGGATCTTATATTATGTGCTGATACTTTCAGTCTTCGTAATCGTATTTTAAAACTTTTTGTTCTATGTTTTAAGGTGTTCATTATTTCTTCAAAATTTTCTGTAAGGATTCTTCTTAAGAAGTCCTGATCCTTCTCCCTAGTGGGGTTTAAAAATTTTCTTTGCTCGGCCACTTTCCGATATATTATTGGTTTGTTGAAGCTCATCTCGCCAAATCCTTTTGCCAAGATAGCCCTTATAACTAAGTCTACTAACAATTTTGGTGTAAAAGTTTTTTTAAAGTTCATTTTGTCCTAGGGGCGTACTCCATGAAAAAATTCCTTCCTGTCTTTTTTATGCAATTTCAGATTCTTTTTGTCCCTTTTCAGCCATATTTTTAACTCAACATATAATTCCTAACAAATCAATTACTTTTACTGTTTTGTTTTTCAATATAGACAGGAAAAACAAAAAAAACTGAGTTATATTATAATTGATAAAATTTTTGAGTTAATCCCAAAATTTTCTGATGTTAGAAAATTCTGCCCAACCACGCGCTTCTGCGCATAATCGTAGAGTTCGCCCCCCCCCCAAAAAAAGTCATGCAGTCGAATGATACAGAATTTTTTGAAGAAACTTTTCAAGAGCGAATTTGCAAATGTTGTGCGAGGAGTTGAAGGGTATTGGCAGGCAGAACAATAATTACCGTCAAGCGAAACCTTGCGAAAAAATGGTTGCAATTGGCGTGTATGCGCTGGTTTCTCGGCGGAATACGGAGCCGTGGGTAACCTCATTGCTGTCTCCAAATCAACCGTTCGTGTCATTATGAAGTATTAATTTTGGTAAACTTGTCTCTATTTATGCATTTTATTCAAAATTCGTTTTTCCAAATTCTGTCCATTGTGAAGTGATCGTCCTCGATCATTGTCCCAATTTGGTCACAACACTTTTTTCTTTTAAAACAAAAAAAAAACCGTGTCTCTCTGCACCTCCAACAATTCCCACAATCCATCAATAGCGTGGCCTCGGTGATAATTCCGCCGACTAAATTTTGACTCCTCAATTTGAAAAATTTTACCGATCCCTTCCAGCTGCTTAAATGAGGAAGATAACAACCTCTCTATGGAAGGAAGATGAATCAACAGCTGTAGTTCCAATATATCGAACTGAAAATTCAAAAATATTATTAATTAGTAAGAGTGCTACTTTCGGCGTGGCTGAATCTTAGATACCATACACCTAAAAGTTTTAAAAAAATTTAGTTAAATGAAATAGTTTTATTTATTCAAATTTTTAATTTATTTAGATTTTCAATGCAGAACGATAACATTATAGAGTGAAATACACACTGAAACTAGAAAATATGTGGTTATAATTAAAGCTGCCTTATAATCACATTTATTCACAGGTATACAGGTACTCGCGGATATTAATATAGAAGCGTAGCTAGGGTTGGGTGGAGGTGGCGGCCCAACCCAGACGGCATAATTTCGGGGGCGGCATTTTTGGAAATCAAGTATTTACTTATTGAATTCTAGGAATTTTTGGGGCTGCAAGTTGATCAACCGCCCCAGGCTCCATGAGTCCTAGCTACGCCACTGTATAAATACGAGGCGTGGTCGTTACCTCTTTCCAAAACAAAATAACTAGCTTAGATCGATCTCCTGTTATCGTGTTTTTAACAGACAGACAGACAGACGGACATGGCTAAATCGACTCAGGAGCTGACGCTGATCAAGAATATACATACATATGTATGTATATACTTTTCTATACCTATCGTCTCTATTTCTATGCGTTACACATTTCGTGACAAAGTGAATATACCCTTAACCTTAAGGTATAGGGTATAAAAACAGAATAAAGTCTTTTGTAGTAATACAATAACTGCTCTCTTGAAAAGAATTTCAAAGACACGTTCTCCAACCATAAGTACGAAAAATCAATTATCTTGTACAAAGATAGCTGCGATTTCTCAAAAAAGGTTGTAACTCTCTTCTTGCTTTGATTCTCTGTATACCTCCAATGGATGTTGTCCCTACATCAGCATAGAAATATGGCCATTTGATGTGCTATCAAAAGCAAATTTAATGATCCAAATCAGAATCCATCTGAATCTCGTAACTGATGCGAAATTCCCTCCGTGATCGAGCCATCAATATCACAGTTAATTAATAATTCGTAGGTTCTGGGTCAAATTTTTACAGAATATATTATTACAAAATATAAAAAATACGCGAAACCACAGTGAATAATCACTAATAGATTTCGTAGAACCGCTACAATTACATCGATATGGATAACGGTAAGCGCAGCTCACAAAATGTCGATCATTTTTGTAGTTCAATCATTCCGATTTGAAGACTTTACTATGTTGGATATTAATTCTCATTCTTCTACTTTTGTCCATTCTGGAGCTATTGTATTTTATTGACATACAATTTTGTCATTATCACAGATAAATTCTCGACATTATTTTGACTAATTAGTTTACCTTGTGATTTATTTTAACTTATCTTTTGACATATACATACACATTTATGGCCATCCTGTAAAGAGGCTTCAGTGTTAATTCGTAGCCGCCCCTTGACTGCATTTAAAGGTTTCCTTCTTAATTACGATAAAAGCTTGAACAATCTTTTAGAAGCATCGTTCTTCCAGCGCTCTAAGCGTAGCTTTTGCCAGTCGTAACAATTCAGCCACCATTCGAAAGCATCCACCACTTGCTACCACTCACCAGCCCTCCATTTCCCCCTCCCTTCGCCCTGCACTATGCAAATGTGGACAACGCCTCAGCGTATTAAGACAGACGGCTTTTCATTTACATGAAAAACAAAACCGCAAATACCACAAAGTCTTTGTTCTTCGCTTTTCCGAGGATTTAACAAATTTGCACACTTTTGAGAACACAGACTTTTGCCGAGCGACTGAAGACGACTTCAATCCCCATTACCGTCGTCTTCTTGCTCTTTTCATTTCTTTCTAAATACATTATGTGCCGCGTGTCCGTACTGAACATAAGACGTGAAGCTGCTTTGCGGGATGCCTTTGAAGGTGCCACGTAGTGAAAACGTTTGCTAGAAGTGAAAACAATGTTTTAAGATTTGTTGCCTGAAATGGAAAATTTTCATGACGATAACATTTGATGTTAGTGAAGAAATCGGGCAGTAATACCATTACGAAAGTATGTTTCAGGTTGTATATAGTCATATATATAGTAAGTATCAATCATTGTTCTGACTTTGGAGCTCCGTTTTATATTGAAGTATCGAAGTTCCTTTGGCGACCAAACATAAAATAATTAAATATAAAAACAAAAAACAAGTCTTAGTCTAGAGAGTTGAATTTTTATCGTACAACATTATAAATGATAAATGCTTTCATCGCATAAGAAACTCCGGTCGAGAGGTTATAAGCAATCGAGGTCTTTACCATCCTGGTAATCCCGGTTTACCTTAAGCGGTCAACCCTCAAAGGGTACCTTTACCTCTTCTACGTGCTTCTTCATAATTATACATCAAATACGTGTCAATCTTCAATGCTATCCCCATTTCAGGTCGCTTTAATTTCTCACTTAATGCATACATAAGGCAGGACGTATTTATTCATGAATATTGAATTACGCATCACTGGATTATTTCACCGTCCCGTCCTCCTCACAAACACGGTTTCGGAATCAGACCCAGAAGAACGGGCGGACACACCGCCAGTAGCAGTTGCCTCCTTGCTCCACGTCCTTCCAGAGAATGAACAAATTGCGAAACACACAAAGCTGTGGAACTGCGTATCCTTCTGCAGGATCAGTGAAACTACCGAATGTCCTGCCGGAATAAAGTAAATAAAAATATTTTCATATTTATGCCGAAATCAGCCGGAGAGCGAGTCGTGTCGTCGTCGTCGGTTACCAGAAATGGGAATTCGGGGCACACCGTTGGATGGGTTGAATCAACGTTGCGGCGACCAAATTAAATGGTTGGAGTCCAAGCTGAGGCGCGTGCAGACCGCGGCCTGGATCGGTTGGTTAAACTGTTTGTTCGCTGAAATGGCTTGATTGCTACTCGCAGCTTTCGCACGCAATCAACGATTTCCCTTCATTTTATTGAATTTCATTTCATTTATTTATTCATTGGTAATAATTCAAGCGTTTAATCAAACAGCAACAAAAACAACAATGGCGTCCTGGACGCATTGTTGCCGCCGTGTAAACTCAGCCAACGATTCTAACCGTGTTTAAGCGCTCTGCAGACCGGGCGTCATTTAAATGCGCTGCTGCCAGAGTTAACAAAAAAAAGTACAAAAATATCCTTCATTAGTTCATTATTCCACACATGTGCTTGTGCTAGCAGTTGTGTGAATGTGTGTGAATGACTCGCTTGTACGCTTCCTTGTTTGTATTGGCCTTTAAGTAAGCAAATTTATGGTCGAAATGGTTTAAAAATTGTTTAATGAATTATTTATTGTATTTTCTCTGCATCGTAGTTTAAGGTAAAAATAAACTTATTATTCTAATAAAAACAAGTAAAATTATGTATAAACGATTTTCATGAAAAGAAAGTCGTACATTTCAGATGATGAATAATAGCTTCTCTAAAAGTTTCACCTTCGAAATCCAGTCCTGATGAGGTTTTTTTATTTGAATTTCAACGAGTTTGTTTTTAAATTTAAGTTGTATGTACATACATATAAAATATAGGTTTCAATTTGTAGTGCCACGATTCGTAATCCTTACAAGAGTACAAGAAAGAATTCAGCTTTCGCAGCGAACAGCGAATGCGGAATGACGACGCGGAGGCTTAAGAATACCGCAGGATATTAAATAACTAGGAATTTCTTAGAAAGCATTTGTTACGGAATTAAAAAGCAACTCTGGCAAACTTTTCCAACTGCGCACAGCAAAGAAAGAAGCTTTCCTCGAGCCAAATTCTGAATTATAAACTTTTATACTCTACGCTGGTTCCGTTGCAGATCCTGTTGTTGTTGCTGATGCCTGTTGTGCAACTCTGTACTGCATTTGATGATTGTATCACAACGAGGACACTTTTTGGGAAATCATCAACCACAAAGCTTAAGTTTAAAGAGCTTCAAAAAGTGCACCCAGTTCGAGTAGATACTCGTACACAGAGTTGCTTGAAAGTAGAGCCTCAAGGACAAATGTTGAAATGAATTCAGAGCTTAGAGATTCGATGATTCGAAATTTGCGCGATGTTCCTCTAAAAGAGAGCAGGGAAACTCGGTGGCATTGAAAGGAATTATTTTTATGTATTCGTTGAAGTTGCTATGAGGTAAATATTTAATTAATTTAAACTTCCTAGCTTCGAAAACACGTTGGTGGGACCTAAAGAAACCCTTTCTTTAAATTTTTATACTTTCAGAAAATATATGTACGTGCATTTATCAGACTTAATTAATCTGTTTATAAATGTGAAGGAAGAAATTTAATTAAATTAGATTTAATAAATTTAATTAAAAATTCAATTAATTAAAAATATTAATTAAAATTTTAATTAAAATAGCATTGAACTCAAGATATTATTACTAGTGCAACTGTTTTAATTAATGGTCATTAAATCGCCTTCCTGAATAAAGCCTCAAAGTGTTGCCACAGCAAATTGTTAAAGTTTCGAAGAGTTATCCAGGACCCACAACAGCAGTCGTCCACTCGTTAAAACTGCATGATCTTGAAAACTGCATCCTGCTGCTTAGATGTGCATCGTCCGCAGCGTAGTGCTAAAACCTTTTGAACTTAACACTTCAAATCTAGCAGCATTTTAAGTATCTACAGCATCGGATTTCGAAATAACTTCGAGTGCTTCGAGCCGAAATGCCAAAAATTCAGTTTTAATGAAATACGTGCGTAAGTGTTGCCAACACTTGCACAGACTCGGCTAGCAGCTCGAACGCCAGATCGCTGCCCTCTCCCAGCCCTCTGCTCCTGGAGTGCTCTCTGCAAAAGAACTACATAGCACACATACGTGGCATGCAATACGAATTTTGCACATTTAAGTAGTAGTAGAAAACAATAAGTCAAGGGGACTTAAGCGGAATAAATTTTGTGGATTCGTTCAAATTTACGGCACACATGAGCAGCAACAGCAGGATGCAAGAGGATAGCATGATGTGTTTGTGTGTGCACCTTGTTGTGTACTATGACATTGCTTTGGACTGTTATTAGGTCCCATTAAATTGAGATAATTAAATAAAAAACCTTGGAATTTAGTATGCGATGAGTTTAATTCAATTTTAGATCCAAATATATTTTAACAGACAAATCATTTTAATTCAGTTTTAGTATCAATAAACAATATTAAAATGAAAACTAAAGCTCGATGAAGTTTAAGTGCAAAATTATGAAAATCGCCGTAAAGTATGTATGTATATTAAAGCTTTGCTAGTATACATGATATGTTGAAATTTTATTAGTAAAACGTTTGCCAATTGTATTATAGGTATGTTTAAGTATTTAATATTGTTCGGATGATGGAAAAGAGGGTGAAAATTAGAGAATATTCTAGTATCAGCGTCAAGTACTCTGCCGAGCATGGGTGTGATCCGCGCCTCTTAAGACACCTCATAAAAGATTTTCGTTTATACATTTTTCTATACAGCAGCGATTTACGCAGAATAACATCTAGGATCAAAACTACAATATATACTCATTCAACCTTCAAACACCGCAAAACTCCTTCAAAAGTAGGTGTGATCCGCCCACTTTTCCATGTGCCATACAAATAGCAACAAACACCCAGGCCGAAAATTTCCCTGTGAAGTTTATTATGCTCTTTATATTATTAACAAGAATATTTCTATGATTGCTCAATACGAATATATGTAATTTTATTCTAAATTCTATGTTTGTCTATCCGAAGGTAACACATATTGTTGCAGATAAATTTATAGCTGTTGTCACTCCTTTTTATTGCCAAAAATAATTACGGACGATTATTTCAAATTTGAATGGTTTATTTTATATTAAAATTATAAACAAATATTATTTATGATTTCACCATCAGGGATTTATATTTCGATTATTTTGCAGAGATTACTTTGTTCGTCTGCAAAGTTTACTTTGTTATACAGTCGAGAAATAAAGCCATCAAATTGATGTACGACAGATTAAGATTAAAATGAAAACCGAAGAAAAGCAGCTGTTATCAATATCTTAAATAATGTCGTAACGATGCAATATCTAGCATTGTAGATGGAATAATTAAATTGCTCCATAATTCAATATATGTGACTAATGAACAATCTGTTGTGACAGCTTTAATATAAAACAGCAACAATGCAGAAAATGTAGAAAATTTCCATTTTATTAAAATACAGAAATTGTTTCACCTTCCATGAAGGAAATGTTCACCAATATATACATATACATATACGTACATATATGTATATATTTTTTTGTATTTTTCCATCATCTGTACGAAGGCATTACATTAAAGATGACAGCCAACTCCATCAACGGCGACACTTGTTGTTGCTTTGACGTCATCGCTTTTGTTACATCTACTTTATCATGCTATTTAATAATCTCATAATTGTATTATAAAAACTTTATCCTTTCATGAATAAGTTTACTAACCTTTAAGTCAGAGTTTTTAAAACTTTACTTTGAGATTATTATTTTCAGAAGTGAATTTAATAATAGAAAGTCTCTAACTAAACCCAATAAGTGAACAACAATTTAAAATCACAAATTAGCCTTAAGTTCCTTTGAGTTCCGAGTTCCTTTGATTAGAATTTAAAATTAGAATTTAAAATTTATATATAATATTCACGAGATTATACCATGTTCCCAAAGTACTCGACATAACAAAGAAAACTCGAAAAACTTTGAAAACGTGTTTAAAAAAAGTTTAATTATTATTCTTCTATATTATTATATATCTTCATAATTATTAAAAATTATCTATTTAGTCAATAGATAGCTTAGTATTATTAATGACTATCTTGTTATTATTCCTTTTTTAATATTATTATTATTGATATTTGCTAATATTTTAGTATTAATATATTTATAATATATTTTTATATTTTTTATTAATATTATATTATATTATCAATATTATTATTATTATATTATTTATTTGATTGACTTTACTTTTTCAGGGAAGGAAACTATCAGTGATTATTATAATATAATAGTAAGTTTATTAATAGAGACAATAAGTATTAGTTATTATTATTATAATATTAATCCTCGATTGCTACATTAGGTTATAAATCCAGTTCCATATATCGTTCAGATATTTCACACTTGAAGATTATTGAAGATCATATCGAAGTATATGAAGTGATTTGGGTAGATCTTAAGCTCTTCTGCTTTAAGATTCCTTATTCCTTTTTTTCTATTTCTATATATACTTATAATATAATTTAAATGAATAAATACATACGTAATATGTTTTAAAATGTGTTCTTTATTCTTTTACATCCTTTATTTCAATTGGAACTGTGGACACAACTTGTTTTCTTCTGCCATTTTACAAGATTAACGGCGAAGAAAGAGCTAAGCAAAAAACCGTCTCTATGACGAATAATTTGTACCCATTTCAGTTGCAGTGGAGAAACATTTAAATGTCTGTCTGAGCATTTGAAATTTCACAATTATTTCCATTTCTCTAGAAACACAAAGCAGACGTTAAGAAGGTATATGTACTTGATAAAGTTCTGGCCTGAGTTGTAAAGTTTTTAGACGAATTAAAAAGTTTTATTCCCACCAGAGCAAAAGAGAAAGTATAGGAAGAGTTAATTTCTTCTATAGAGATCTGTGGATTTTTAAGATTTTTTTTTATGTTGATCTAACTTTACGAATTATAAAGGTCGATGTCTCTGTCCTCAGTATAAAAATTAATATGATATTAAAATTTTCTTTTATACATACTTATACTGATATATATGTACTTTGGTAAATGTATACCCTTTAAATCTGTAATATTTAATATACATTGAGGATGTATACAATTGAATATAACTTCTTTTTTTATACATCGAAGTAGAAAAGCAAAAACGTTGACGCAAAACCCGCTGACAAACATAATGAAGCCGTGATCACGTGCAACTAAATGGGGAGTAATTATCACCTGACTCAGTCACGCTACAATTGGGTGGAGGTTGTGGTGCTTTTTGCCATCGGACTTGACGGTTCTACTACATTCATTATTTTTTCACATTTGAACATTTAGCGCACAAGATTTCTGATCTATTTTGACAACACTGTCACATAAAAATACTCGTATACACGTGATTTAGGGTCATGATATTCTGATTGTTCGGATAAACCTTCCATTATTCTAATGTAATTTGTACATTACGTCTAAATCAGCATTTAAAAAGGTTTTCGTATTATATTTAAAGTCAGGTTTTTCCCTTTTCATTTTTCTCCGAAAGCTACTGCGAGTTTATTGAGAGAATGCAGCATCAGAAGAGGTTTTCGATTTGCATCCCAGCTGAAAATTTTACACTTCATTGAATTTATGCAATCAACTGGAAATCGCATATTTACATTCAATTTACTCCGTTCGTTCATTCACAAATTCTGGGCGAAGGGTAGAGCGACGTGGAAGGATGGAAGACGGAATTGATGAAGGATTCACTTTTCTAGTACACCTCCATACACTTTTCTAGTTAATAGTTTTCTTTGTAGTTCTTTTTCATTATTTGATGAATTCTTTAACTAGTGGCAAATAGTTTTCTGATGGACTTTGATATACTCATTCGAAAGAGGGGTTGGGGGTTAGTAAAGGGGGTGTTTTGGTGGTTATGTCACTAAAGCACATCTTTGCTCTTATTTCGAATTCGATTTTTGGTAGTATTTTTTAAAATTGAAAATTGAAAAGCTTTGTTTGTCGAAAATTATTATTGAACGGAATTTTTATTGGGTTCCTTTTAAAACCCTTTGGTCCTGAGCTTGACCGATTGAATATTCCTCTACTGTTTAAGCATACATACATTTTTATGAAGTTTGTAGAGTGTAAAGTATGGAATTAACAAAATTTTTTATAGGTTAAGGATGACATCAGTTGATGTTGGGTCTCTCCATTGACCCATTTATTTATCGTAAATCGAATACACTCAATTTAATCATCTGTGAGGTTATGCAACATTTAAATTTAATCAACATAACGAAACATTTTTTCAGCTACTGCAAACTTCAGACACATATGCTATATTGTACATATTCATCACCTACATCGAGCCACAACCATTTGGAGTCTATGAAAAATTTTGATATAAAGCCTCATTTGTTATCTTAATTACACCGGCAACAAAGCCAGTAGATGGAGTTGAAACAATGCTGATCTGTTCGGTCCCCACAATAACGAGCACTTTACACATACCAATGCAAACACCACATCACAAAATTAAAGGCGTGAACTCTGTGGAGTTACTGGCAACAGATGTCAGTTGACTGCGGACTCTATTTAGTTGGCTTAGTTGACGTCATTAGGACATAAACGCGTAAGTTGGAAGTACTAATTCTTTTTGTATTAATCCACCGCAGAGTAGGAAAGCTAATATCAGGTTTATCCTAAACATGAATCCATAAAAATGAATTGTAATTCATTCTGAATTCACATGTAAATATATGTATTTAAATTTTCCTTTCAGTATAAAATAAGTTTCTACGACATTTTTTTGGACGAAAGAGAACTGAAGATTCAAAACTGAACTAACACTACTTAATCTAACTCCATATTAACCCTAATCCTACCGAGATGTGACTTTGAGTCACATTTTAATTTAAGATCGCTTTAAGAGGCTTTATCTATTCCTTCATTAAACATCTTACTGTGGATAAATGATAAAATAATAAAAATATGTTTTTGCATATATTCATAACTTAATTATATAGAAAATACTAACACATCAACCCTAGTTTGACTCAGAGTCACATATGAAAAATGAATGCATGTTCAGGCTTTTTGTTGCAAGACATGATTTGATTTGATTTGATTTTGATCGGAACATTGCATTCAATAATTTTTTTACTAGTTTCGAGTTTGCAAACAATTTCTTGTCCAAGGAATTAACCTGTACGGGTACATTACGTAAAAACAAAGCTTGTATTCCAAAACAATTTCTCCCGTGTAAAACATGAAATGCGGAAAGTAGCTTATTTGGATTTCGACAAAAAATTACCCTTGTAAGTTATGTACCACAAAAATCGCGGTTATTTTACTGTCGTCTATGCACCACGATTCAAAAATTGATGAAGTCACTAAGAAAAAACCTTAGATTATTCTTGACTAAAATAGCACCAAAGGAGATGTAGATTTGTTGGATCAGATGGCTCACGGCTATTCCGTAAAACGGAAAACAAATCGATGGCCGTTAGTATAATTTTTCAATTTAATAGACTTTGTGGAATAGCAGCTATGATAATATGGCTGAACTTATATCCTGACGGGAATAACACAAAAACAAAGTGCCGACGAAAATTATTTCTAAGAAATTTAGTTGAAGAAATTGTTACACCACATGTACAACGCCGCAGTGGACAAAGACTGAATAAAGGCACTGTCGCTTCAGTTGGGGCAATTCTTGGAAAAAGTCCACTGAATCAATGAACGAAACTGCATCAAAATCATCAAGCATTCGTCGTAGATACATGCTCCCTACATGTGCCCTTCAAAATTAGGAAGGGTTTCTAAGCAATGCTGTTGTGATTGCGGTAGAAACGTATGCAATGAGCATGCAGATAAAAAAATTATTTGCAAACAATGCATTAATAATAATTTATTATAGGACTCTATTATAATGTATTCTGTACTAATATATTCTAATATACATTTCCTATATTCTGTAATTAATTAATTTTTGTTTTAAAAAAAATATGTATATAGAAATAAAAATTATACACGTATAAATTATTCAAATGTGACTTGCAGTCACATTACGGCTGGATGTGTTACAAAAATTACTCGGTCGAATGAGGGTTAAGGAGGCATGTAAATTAAGACCATTAATAAGATCAACAACTAATCAGATGAGTTGCATTAAAATGTAGCTTATCGAACATTTTTCCAAATTGATATTTTAAAGAGCTAAAAGCACGATTTAAAGAAGTGTTTTTTCAATTCGTTGATTGTGCTTGTCCAAATATTTTAACGATTAAAGTCTTTATTGTGATTAATGATGGATCCTTTCTATACTGAAATTACAATCAATTGTGCACAACTCAACACAGTCGAAGAGAAATTGAACGCAAGTTGGTCGAGAGCTTTACAAATGAATGAATGGAAAAAATGCATTCAAATTTAATTTAACGACAGAAATCCCCTTCATTATGTTAAAAATCAACAGCAATAAAATCAAGTAAAGTAAGTAAAGGAATATGTATGAAAAATATACACATATGTGTGTGTGTGTGTGTGTGTGTGTGTGACTGAGTAGAGTACTTGGCAAGTTAACTAGTGTGTACATATGTTTTTAATTATTCATTAAATTTAATTTGAAAATTCAATAAAAAGCTATTTGAAAATATTCAGAACAATTAATAATCGTAAAGTAAAGATTTATGTATGTCAACTCAGTGCTGTTTTTCAATAGTTTTTGATATACATATGTCATTATAAAAACTGGGCGATTACAAAAGCGGATTTACATTTTATGTAATCATATGTTTATATGTATGTTTTAATTAATAAATACGAAAAAAATATCTATATTATTTATTGATAATAAGTGAGATTTTAATGCATGCTTCACAACTAATGCATCCACCAGCCTGCTCTTTTCATTACCTGCAACAAAAATAAACTTTTTAAACTGTCCGAACAGCAAACACAATACTATTAATCAGCGAAAACTTTTGCTTTTCTGCCAGTAACAATCGTACTTGCATCGCAGCCTTTTATTAAATTTCTTAATCATTCTCATGTCAACGGGCAGCTCGCAGCCAGTGCTGCCAACACTACAGCGAATTGAAGTCAGAACTGCAGAAAGCAGGTCGGTCAAGAAGAACTCGATTGTAATTAGAACAAGAAATTAAATTGCAATTAAAAACATTTCATAGCAACAACGGCTGCAAAAAGCGAAAAGGTTTTCAGCAGCAGTGTTTCTTCGACGGTTTGCTTGGCGATAATTCTAGAAATTCGCTGGATCCCAAGAGTGCAAATCGCTTTGTTGGCGCCTCGGCAGGATCTGCAGCCAAGTCGAACAATTAGAAAAAATTAAAAGAAGTTGTTGCAACTTGCTAGACATCTTTTCAACTTACTGACGAAGTGGAACTCGGAAACTGAGAGAGATTCCCGACACACCCTCCCCCCCTGCATCAACACAAGAGTAAGGGAAGTCTAAAGCTTAATTTTTCATTGAATGAAATCGCATTCAAGACAGAAATGTTTGCGAGTGAATTATATAATTATTATAATATTATATAAATATTAAAGAAATATTTGTGTAGAATAAAGAAAAAGTTGGAATCGATCAGTATTTAAAACAACATTAATTGCAGGCTGCCTTTTCGTCGATCATAAACAAACGGAAGGATAAATTTAATATACTTTAAGCTCTCAGTAGGGTATAAAAACGTATAACATCGAATTCTATGAACAAGGATGGGGACAAAAGAGCAACAACATTGCTTTCATCCGTTTCAAGGACAACAAATATCGTATCGTAGCATTCCATTTTGATTATTCTCATTTCGGTGTTTTTTGCCGAGACCGAAACCTGCTGGTTTCTTCTTGTTATTTTGGCAGATGTTTGCTAAAAAACAAAAAGCAAGAGAACTCAATGGGAAAGAAAGGAAGTTAAGAAAAATAGCAATGCTGTTGTAGATCGTCGAAGGCGAGGGACTCAGACAGCAGCCAAACTCGCCTCTCTGCAGTATTTCATTAATTATTCAAACCTGATGGATGTAACATTGACAGCAGTTTTTCGACCAGAAACCAAAAGTCTCTGTGGTACTATCGGGATCTACGAGTATATGAATAGATTTACAGTTGTAAATCACGTGCACTTCGAATTCTGATTTTTCCTTTTCCTTTTTTGTCGTTTCCATATACATTCAGTTTTTGAATTCATGGTTAAAAAGTGTTGAGCTAAAATAGTGAGTTGGTGAGAGATGATGTTTAAGTGAAATGTATAGATAAAAGAAGAAAAGGAAGAATTATGGTAGACAGATTAAGGAAGTAGAATGTTAAAGCAAGTATTATTTGCTCGTTTTGTGAAGGGTTCCTTTAAATAACTAGGTTCCTTTAAAAAATAGTGAAGACTTCTGACGGACGACGTAGAGTAGAGTTTGAAGATGTCAGTTAAGTAGCTAAACATTCGTACTTCTGGAACAAGAAGGATGAAGAATTTGTACAGAGATTTTTTTAGCAGATTTAAGATCTTATTTATAAAAACTTACAAAAGTATTGAAAACGGTTTGTACAAAAATTTGGAAACAGGGTTGAAAAATGTTTGTTCATAAACAATTTTCGCCTTAAAGAGTATAACTAGGTCTATGAGGTTTGAAAGTCGATAGGTTTTAAAATATGGTCGAATGCTTTTTAAACCTTTAATAAACTGATGTTATAATTTTTTTTTTGTAACTATAGTTATAGGAAGTCATTTAATTATAGTTCTCAAGAATCTGAGGATAATGAAAATGTATTCTTCATTACTCAAATTTCTGGTGATGGTACACGTTAATTTAGTTGCATTAAAAATAAAAAAAGTGTGATCTCAGTTAGGACGGAAACCAATCTTCTACCCTTGTTGACTTTTGACTATAGCTGTCGGATTTCTAATCCGTCTTCACCTTTCCGATCCTTCGATCAGTCCCCTGAGCAGAATTAATAATAAACAACTCCCTTATTGCCTGTTAATTGAGCAAGTTTATTATCTAAAATTAGAGTAAGTTTTACAAGAATATTAAACATCAGACAATTATATATGTACAGTCAGGGACATAAGTATTCGTACAACCCATTTATATCGAATATCTTCAAAACTTTGTAATATATTTAAAAATGTTAAATGCAGTTTCATTTTAAATATACTTTAATTTAAGTAATTAATAAAAAAATATAATAATATTCAACACATTGTTTAAAAAGTACAAAAGAAGCAAAATTCATTGGGACAAAAGTGTTCGTACAACTTGTATATACATATAACTTTTTATATTTTTCTGATAATCACTACTTTGTGGGTCCTCCGTTCGCATCAATCACAGCCTGCAGTATTCTGGGCATCGATCGGACTAAATTTTTTTTACTATCTGAAGATATTTCCTTCCAGGCTTCCTCCAAAGCAGTTTTAAGATCATCCTTGCTCCGGTTTGTACCAACTTTACGCTTCAAAAGTTTCCAACAGTGATCGATGGGTTTCAGGTCAGTCGATAGAGGAGTGAGGAGATGAATTTAATTGGACTTGGTGCATAATAAAGCAACCTCTCTTTGACTGAACGCACAGTATGTTTCGGGTCGTTGTCCTGTTGGAATATCCAACGTTGGCCAGGACCCAAACCATCTACGGAAGCCTTCAAATTGCCTTCCAATATTCGTTTATATTGATGCTGATCCATTATACCATCTATAAAGACCAATCATCCTACTCCACTGGCTGCCATTGCACCCCATACCATGACACTTTCACCGTCGTGTTTGACTGTTGGTATCAAATGTTGTGCATCTGTTTTTGTGTATTTTTTTGGGCCACTTTTACGCTGCTATCATTTCCAAAAAGATTTATTTTAGTTTCATCCGTAAATAATACCTTTTCCCAAAATTCCTCATCCTTATTTATGTAACGCTTGGCGATTCTAAACGAAATTGTCGGTTTTTTTGTCTGATAAGAGGTTTCTTTCGAGGTACCCTGCTCGCATATCCGCAGAAATATAGAATTCTCCCCATTGGTTTTTGTTCCTCTTGTATTACCGAGGTGTTCTGCTAGTTCCGCCCGTATAACTCTTGGATTTTTTTGGACTTCTTTTAAAACCATACGCACATCCCGTCTAGAAATTTTTTTGGTCGTCCTGTCCTAGGCACATTTTCAACGGAAACATTGTTTTTATATTTGTTAACAATATATTGAATCGTGAAATGTTCAAATGCACTAATACATCGGAGTGATTTTCCTTTTTTATGTTCTTCAATTATTAAATATTTGATATCCAAACTTACTTCCTTACGCTTGCCCATTGTAAGCTTACTTATTGCTCGAAACTTTAAAAACAATTAAGTATTTTGTCGCAAAAATAGCTTTACGACGAAAATATAACGGTATTTTACCTAAAACTGTAAACAAGCAAAATAGCAACGCACAATGAATTGTACGTAGTACTGATATTAGGAGCTGTACGAATACTTTTGTCTCAATGAATTTTGCTTATTTCGTACTTTTTTAAAAAATGTGTTCTACAATATTATTTTTTTTACAAATTAATCAAATAAAAGTATATATAAAATGAAACTGCATTTAACATTTTTAAATATTTTACAAAATTTTGAAGATATTCGATATAAATGGGTTGTACGAATACTTATGTCCCTGACTGTATATGATTCCTTTTCTGCCGGCTTACTTTTATCGACCTCTCAGTCTCGCCGTCGGAACGAAAAGAAGGTTGCAAGTATGTGTAATGGATGACGTTTGACGTTCCCTCCCCAGGGATGCTTATCGTTGTATTGTTGCGACGTTGTTAGGAGTTGCCAACATCCCCTCCCCCGTCAATTGACCGGGGGGAAAATTCACCATCCTTCTTACATTCTTCCACGTCTAGAATCGCTAGTCTTGACACCGGTCTCTTGAGTAATCCAGAACTTTTTTGAAGTTCCACGTTCCTGACGATGCCATCTCTCGCTGCGTACACGTTCACCACTCGGCCACGTCTCCAGCGCGACCTCGGCGCGTTCTCCTCGCAGATCAGCACTAGGCTTCCAATCTCGATTGGGTTGGTAGGGAGGCACCACTTCGTACGTCTAGTTAGTTCAGGCAAGTACTCGTGCATCCATCTCTTCCAGAAGCTGTTCTTCAAGTTTTGCAAGATCTGCCATTGCTTTCTCAGTCGAAGTAGCCTAGGTTCGAACGAGGTCGGAGTCTGCGTCGAGTTCGTAACCCCTAGGATGAAGTGGTTGGGTGTTACGGGCTCCGATTCGTGTGGCGTGATCGGCAGGTAGGTCAGAGGGTGAGAGTTCACTATATTCTCGGCTTCTACCAACAAACCGTAAAAAGTGTCCAAGCGAGGAGCGTATTCCACCAACATCATGGACAGGGCTCTTTTTATGCTTCTGACGAGGCGCTCCCAGGCTCCTCCGCTGCTCGGATGCGAAGGAGTATTGAACTTCCAGTCTATGCCCAGCGGGCTCAATCCTGCCCGGATCGTTCCTTCGTCCAGAAAATTCTTGGTCTTGCCTAGTTCCTTGTTTATCCCCACGAAATAGGTACCATTATCACTCCTGATTTGTACACAGGAGGCAACTATCCGACGATAGGTCAGTGGCTATTTCAAGGTGTACTGCCCGCACTGACAGGCACGTGAACAGCGCCACCCATCGTTTTTCTCTTCGCCTTCCGATTGTGACGTTCATGGGCCCAAAGAAGTCTAGACCCGTGTATGAGAAGGGTCTGACGAAAGGAGTAACCCTGTCTGGAGGTAGGCATCCCATTTGTGGGGTGACGGCTGCTGCCCTTCTCAGCTTACAAAAGGCACAGTTTGATTGCACCTTACGCATCAGAGAACGTATCGCAGGTATCCAATAATGTTGCCTTATTTCGGTGATAATGGTGTCGACGTTAATGTGTCGCAACTTACAATGGTAGCTGTTAGCTATTAGCGCCGTAAGCGGATGTCGCCGTGCCAGGATTACGAGAGAAGTTGTTAATATTGGGCACAATACTACTCACGTGTCTGGCTTCTTCGTCTTTAGTTCTTCTAAGCTACGGTCTATTTCTTGGATCATGCTTTCTTGGGCAGGCCACAGGTGTTGTGGTTGTCGCAGAAACTCTGGGCCATTTTTCCACCTGCTTTCTGGATCGTACGTCGCCGGGAACTTGGCTCTCGAAGCCTCATCTGCTGGGTTTAGTGCCCCGGGACACCACCGCCAATCGTCGAGGTTGGAAGCGTCCAGTATCTCGGACACTCTGTTAGCTACAAACTGCTTGTATCGGCGGTGGTCTGAATTAATGCACCTGGTAACCGTCTGCGTGTCGCTCCAAAATGTAGAGCTCCGTATTTCTTTTTCGTGATACTCGGCGCTCGCAGTTCTCAGGCGCGTGGCCATCACTGCCGCCTGCAGCTCGAGTTTCGGGATCGTTTGGAATTTGGTTGGGGCGCATGCTGTCTTTCCCGCGACGAACATCAGATGTGCACCGTCCGACGCCTCAAATCGCCAGTAGGCCACTGTGGCCATCGCCTCTTCGCTTGCGTCGCAAAATATGTGCAATTCTACGCTTTCGCTCTCAAAGTGGGGGAGGTAACACCTTGCTATTCGGAAATTCTCCACCTGCGACAATTCCCTTAAACAACTCTGCCATCTCGCGTATATTGCGTCCGGTAGCGCGTCATTCCACTGTATACCAGCTTTCCAAACTGCTTGTAATAGAATCTTGCTAGCAACGGTGAAATTCTGCACGAACCCGAACGGGTTGAAAACTACCATGGTGAGCGCCAACATTTCTCGCTTTGTTGGTCTCCTCTTCATAGACAAGATATCCTCCGGTATTTTCTTGAATTTAAACTTGAATAGGAACTCATCCGTTCGGGTACCCAGTACATGCCGAGCACACGTTCCATAGAGCCATGGTCTATGTTCACTCCAACTGTCGCTGACGAGCTGCGCACCTGATTTCTTAAGGCGGCCGAATTGGAGATAATGTGGTGCATTTCGAACCCTGCGGCTTTGTGGATTGTAATGATTTGCTTTAGGACCTGTACTGCTTCCTCTTCTGACTGGAAGCAGTCCACATAGTCATCAACTTTTTTAATTTTCACCTGGTGAAACATTTCTTTTATATCACCGCATACTGCCACTGGAGCTTGCCTATATTTAAACAAAATCGAAACTAAGGGTTGGTTCAAATCTGGACCTAACAGAAGAGCTTTGTTGAGAGAAGTTCCAGCTGATTTGGCTGCTGCGTCGATCACCAAGCGTATTCCGGTTTTGTTGTGGTTTTTTACTCCGAAATGTGGTAGGTAAAACGTTCTATCCGATTCTTTGGAAGTCGGTAAGTTCCCGGGCATATCCCTTCTTTATGTATTCGTTTATTTCTGCAGTGTATTCGGAGGCGAACTCCGGATCGCGAGCCATTTTTCTTTCTATGCCCTTTAAACGATTTAATGCAGTATGGTAACTCGCCGGCAGTCTCGTATCGTTGTCGCGCCATAGTAGGCCTGATTCGTACCTGTCCCCTTGGCGCTTCGTTGTACTGGCTAGGATAGAAAGTGCTCTTTCATCTACTGCAGACCATACCTGCTTCACTCCAACCTTGACTCCGAATGTTTCGGTCTCGAAATAGTTTTTTACCAAACTCTCCAGGTCGCCTGAAGGTTCTTGTGCCGCTGTTAATATAGTAACGTGACAGGAGGTCGCTTGTATCATCTTTCCTGACAATTTCAGTATCTTCTCTGGATGTCCGCTTATTTAGCCACTGAAGTTCCAACACATCCCTTTGACCGACTATTCCCAGCTCACGAACTACTTCAGAATCGATCATCGTAGCGTTGGCGCCGTCGTCTATGTAAGCGTAGATTTCTATGTTGTTGCTATGACCGTACAGTTCTCACCTTAATAATCTGGAAGAGGACCATGTCGTTGTGGCGATTCGCCTCAGCATGGCAGCTTCGTCGATCTCCTGCAGCTCTAGCGCCTGTCGATACTGTACCCACTTCTGACTGGCCAACTGGTAGATGTAAAAGGTCATGGTGAAAGTAGTGGCAGTCGTTCGTGCTGCATTTACGCTTGTTGAAACATCTGTTGGACTGATGTCCCCCTCTTGAACACGTGAAACAAATACGCATGGATTTTACTTTTTCCCATCTGTCACTCACGGTCAGAGATAGGAATGCTCCGCAGCTAGACAATGTCTGACACTCGCCGTTACACAGCCGACATTTGTTGGCGATGCTCACTCCAGCAAACCGGCGCCCTCTGCCGTCGCTCGAAGCCTGAATAGTTTGCTTTCTTCCGCTTAGCTCGCTCGTTGTAGTGGTAGCAGATGTCGACGGTAGTTCATCGTTTACCATATTAACCAGCTTACGCATATTACAAATCCATTTCGTGAAGTCGACTACAGTCGCGGCTCTGTCTAGCTCCAAACACTTTTCCGCCCACAGCATCTGCTTCGTGATTGGCAACTTCGCGACCAGCTCGCTGAGGAGCATCGGGTTTACTAGGTGGTGCTCTCCTTTGACAGACTCGATAAACGCTGTCATGTTGCTAACCTTGTTTGCGAACTGAACTAAAGCTTCCAGATTTCTGTCTGCGACCGCCGGTAAAGTGCGTATTTTTTGAATCTGAGACTTGATGAGTTTCTCCGGTCTGCCATACGTTTCTTCTAGCGTTTGTACAATTCGGTTTACTTTCTTTGAACTGGTGAGGAGTGACTCCACCGTCTCTCGTGCTTTGCCCTGAATGGCTTCTCTTAAGCGCATAATATTTTGAAACGCTGAATACAACACTCATCCGTGCTGCTCCTGTACGCTTCGTAGAAAATTTGCCAATCCTCTGGCTGGCCTGCGAATATTGGTAGTGGGTATATTTTCTTTGACGCCTGAGGGACAGTTCACCTGAGGGACGTCACTGCTGGTGGATGGCGACTGCGGCAAAGGGCCTTCAAACTCCCTCGGCGTTCTCATGTTATCATTGCCTATGGACATAGGAGCTGGTGGCGTTTCTAGTTCTGCACGACGCACCTCTTGCCGCAGCTCGTCCACTACCTCATTTGTTTTTGGATTATTAGAAATCATAAGTGACTGCAGTGCGTGCATTTGTCTTTTAAATTCACTTTGAAGCTCGCTGACCTTTCTGTTAAACTGAATCGCTATTCCAGCGGAGTTTAGCTCCATTTTGGACGCTAGCGACTCTGCTCCCATTGGCTCTGTTTCAGGCGGCGCGCCGCGGCGTTGAGCGAGTAAGTGGCATCGTCGGATCGAATTGACGTGTACTAGACAGGCAAATACTTCTCACAGAATATCGTGGCGATAAAAATAATAAACAATTGTTGACTTTTGACTATAGCTGTCGGATTTCTAATCCGGCTTCACCTTTCAGATCCTTCGATCAGTCCCCTGAGCAGAATTAATAATAAACAACTCCCTTATTGCCTGTTAATTGAGCAAGTTTATTATCTAAAATTAGAGAAAGTTTTACAAGAATATTAAACATCAGACAATTATATGTATATGTATATGATTCCTTTTCTGCCGGCTTACTTTTATCGACCTCTCAGTCTCGCCGTCGGAACGAAAAGAAGGTTGCAAGTATATGTCATGGATGACGTTTGACGTTCCCTCCCCAGGGATGCTTATAGTTGTATTGTTGCGACGTTGTTAGGAGTTGCCAACAACCCTTATTAAATATCCTGGTGTCAAAATCGTTTTTTATATTTTATACAGTTAGAACACTTATCTAAATCTGATTAAAATTTAATTTTCTCTTGAAATAGCGCACAATTCACACTAAAAATACACGCAAAAGAACCATTTAAACTCAGCAGGAATGTGCTGCACTTGCATGAGTGAAGCACATTTTGTGCTTTAAAATAAATTATTATTATAAAATATTATTAATGAAATTATGAAACACATTGGAATTTACGTAAGCTAAGAATTTGCATAATATTTACGAAATATTAGTAGTTTTAAAATGAAGCAGTTACAACGAAATTTAGTGTAAAAAGAAATCAATAAGAAATTAATAAGTAATGTGATGAATATGTAGATCGTTACCACAATAGAGTAATGGGGATGGAATGATTATACATTATTACATCTATCGCACTCAACCTTCATAATGGACAACTTATGGACATTAGTGCAGGTAATTTTAAAACAAGAATATACCACTTGACTATCTTTATGGTTCAATTCTATGTTCCATCGTATAATAAACGAAATCATTAAGTTTAAATGGAATTATACTTAAATTAGACCGACTTCACCGACGACTATCGGGACGACACATTCAATGAGGTCTTATTAAATATATGGACATTAGAGGTGAGCGATTCCGTGATTTTTCCGGAGCAGCTCCGACCTGTGACTGTGACAGTACTGTCACAGGTATAAAAACTCGTGACAAGGCAGTCGCTATAAAATGAGTGCGCAAAAACGTGCTACATGCATTCAGAATAACGGCATTATTTCAGATCTGCTTTGGTTTTCATTCGCTATTGCTATAGGAACGAAGTGAAGCTATTCAGCTTGGCTAGACGCAGTATCATTTGATACGGTATCACTACTGGTATGATGATACCAGCGATGGCTAGACACTGTGGTATCACATTTAGTTTCAAAATCCATAAACATGTTATTTCAATGTATGTGTGAAATTTACTGAATATCAAAATGTTGTCCGTAGTTGCCATAATTATTATATTATGATTAATGCGTAAAGGAAAAATAGGATTTCTAAAAATCCCATGTTTAAATTTTAGTTCAATGGAAATTACCTGCTTCACTTTGGTTTTCTTGTTCAGTGGAAATCGTTGTGTTGTGAAATTTTTTTAAAATAGTTAATTTATTTAAAAATAATAATGGAGGAATCTCAAATGGCTTGTGTTGCGGCGATGGCAACAGCTGCTGCATGCTATGTTGTAGTCGATGAAGATTCGCAAAGGAATCGATCGTATTGGGTAAAGAAGTGGAGGAAGAATCGCAGTGTTCGTGGAAACACTCAAGAGTTTTTAAGAACTCTAAGGCCCGGCACATACTATTATAGCTGCTATTTAAGGATGGACGAAATATGTTTATTTAAATATGTCTATTTTTTTACTTAAAACGTTTGCATTTTCGGCTTAAATCAGGCGCTTCTCGACCTAACCAATGTTGTTGTTGTTTCTGGCGCTGACCCTAACAACAATAATTTGTATTGCTCTCGTCTAGTTCCCGAATTATAGCCCTTTAATGTTTCTAAATTCCAGGCCTATATCTGTTAAACTTTAATGATATGAAAAATAAAATTTTAGATTTTTAGTACTTTTTTTCCATTAATTAATGTTTTTCTAATTGTAATGTACGCCAGAAACAACAACAACATTGGTTACTTCGAGAAGCGCTTAATCTTTTCCCCTTTTCTTTTTAATTGTTTTTGAACTTTTCGTGACTTGATATTAAAATAAGGCAAATGGGACAAATAAATGAAATTTCTCCGAAAAAGAGAATTTTTTCAACTTCATTTGCAACCGTTCGAATTTATTATGGCCGACTGTTTGGTTGCTGTTGACAACTGCTTACTTGTGTGCGTAAATGATACCGAGAGAAGCAGGGTAAATTTGGGTATCAAAAATTCTCTACACTTGATACTTGTGTGTAGAATTTTCCCTTTCTTCCCCGTCTCTCTCTCCAACGAACTGAGTGATACCGTATCAAATGATACTGCGTCTAGCCAAGCTGATTCGTTAACTTTAAAAGCATTCATATTTTACAGAAGTATGAATTAATACAGACACCAATTTTAAGTAATTAAAACTACTGATACATACTTATTTTATATGCAAAAAACATTCTTGTATTAATATTTTATTACCAAAATCTTATTTGTATTTTTTCAAAATAATGAAGGCAAAATCGTATTGAAAGTGTTAAGTTATTAATGTTATTAAGTTCATTCAGTATTTTACAATACGCATTTGTAAAATTTTTATTTGAGCTGCATGATCATAGTCTAAGGTTGAAAAAAACAAGTCCTACCTAGATATTTACACATAGCAACTTTCGTTCATGTCTTCAGTAGTATCCAAAATATAGTACAAATATCGCAAAATATCGAGTAAAACAGGTAATCCCACAAAATCCAGACAAGAAATCCCTGATTGCGACAAATTGCACAAAAAAGGGCATCACTGCTTCTAGCTGGGACAATAACTCGTTGTAACAATAACGAAACGCTAGAGCAGCAAACTGTGACTGTCCAACCACAACGCAACGATGCGACGTCGCAAACAAAGACTAAAAGACTGGAAACTCTTCCACTACACTCAAAAATCGTAAAATCAAAAAACATGTACACTATACGTGTAATTTCGCATTGAATTGTTGTTGCCCTTTTGGTGAAGTTGGGAAGAAATTCGTTAACATGGCAACGGGTGGAGGTGCCAACCTGCTAACAATATTTAATTCAATTTATTTAATAACAAAAAGGTGAATAATTATATTTGAAAAATTTTTTATTGCAAATCGTGGGAAAAGGTATTGTGTTTGTCACAAGAATTATAAGAACAACAACAATTCTTCTCCAGCTCATATAGCTTCTAAGTTACAGCCCTTTGAAATTTGAAAGTTTCACGTCTATTTCCCCTAGTCTTTTTGAGATGCACATATAGGCATATTATTATCGTTGAAAAGGTAATCGAATTACCTTTCATTTATGTAAACTATAATTTTTTGGAGTAACTGTTACTGTTAGAGAAAAATAATATGTAAGATTTTTTATATAATTTTTTCTATTTAATAATTTTGCTCTGAATAAAATGTATAATTAACCTATATAATTACCGTAATAACATCATAATCGGTGCATTATTTTAGGAGAAAACCAACAATAACACTAAAAAAATACCAATTTTTGTCAAACATTATAAAAACAAAGACACGCCTGCCAAATCTAAAATTGAATTTTTCTTGAAAAACAAACGTTTTTTGATAAAAAATTGTTTAACATAAAGGATAGGTAATTTGAATAGCTGTCCAATGATACCAATAAAGTACAGTTTGCAGCCATATAATTAAATACTTTATTATACATATATATGTATTACATTGCAAATATTAGTTAGTTGTTAGTTGGTATCTCTGGATACACAAGCGGTGGTGAGCTTAGAAGCAGAAAAAAATATATGTCGCGAAGCGAAAAATCATAAAGTTTTATTCTAAATTGCTATTAAATAACAATAATGATACCTAGAAATTTGTCAAAAAAAGGTGCCTGTAAGGATTTTGAACATATTCTATACAATTAATTAAGTGGACATTAAAATGAATGTGCTCATTTTGTGCTGTGAAAATTCTATCTAAAACGCAATTTTCTAGACACAAAAATCACCACATTTGTTTTGTGTACGTAAAGACCCCGGGGTTTTATGTAAACAAAAATTTCTTAGCAATTGTTGTTGCATTGCTCTTCGTGGCACGCACACATTCATAGCATTTTCAAGAGTTTCCAGTCTTGTAGTCTTTGGTCGCAAACGATAACGATTTCACTCTCTCGAAATCTTCGAATGAGTGACATCTGTCGTCATAAATTATTTACATTTTATTTTAAATAAAAATAATTTGAATAATTTCCTTGTTTGACAATTCGTTTGTCTAATTTATTTACATTTTTTGGGGAATTTGAAGAATTTCATCGAAAAGTAGGGCATACTGTTTTTCAAAAAAAATCGGAAGAAGTTGTCAGAAAATTAGAAAATTTTATGACGACGTGAGAGAGCTCAACGACGTGTTCCATTCCATTTTTCTATAGGAACATCGCAATCGATTGCGACGTCGTTGCGTTGTGGTTGGACAGTGACTCGTGATTTCATTTCAATGAAATCACAGTTCGTTAAATATCGTTCCGCTGTACCTGTGACAGCGAGTCACAGGTTCGGAGCGTTTTCAATCGCAACTGTGACTCGTGATTTTGTGTACCTGTGACAAAATCACAGGTCGTAAAATATCGCTCAGCTCTAATGGACATTAGTGCAGGTAATTTTAAAACAAGAATATACCACTTGACTATCATTATGGTTCAATTCTATGTTCCATCGTATAATAAACGAAATCATTAAGTTTAAATGGAATTATACTTAAATTAGACCGACTTCACCGAAGACTATCGGGACGACACATTCAATGAGGTCTTATTAAATCTATGGACATTAGTGCAGGTAATTTTAAAACAAGAATATACCACTTGACTATCTTTATGGTTCAATTCTATGTTCCATCGTATAATAAACGAAATCATTAAGTTTAAATGGAATTATACTTAAATTAGACCGACTTCACCGACGACTATCGGGACGACACATTCAGTGAGGTCTTATTAAACATCGGCCATTACAGCAACTAGAAAACACGTTGGCTGCACACCAACAGCAGAGTAAACGAGCCAATCTAAACACAAATGAAGCTGAAAACAATTTTCTTCTCTGTTGCACGACTCAGGAATTTTCGATAAATTCACTCGGAATTGAAAAGGATAAGAAGATAAGTACAATGCATACGAGGTGTCATCTGTCTGTGGTCAAGCCAGGCGTTCAAAAAAATATAATACCATGTGATACCATGCAATAACACAACAGTGTTGCAAGTTTATAACATCGATTCCAATAACTTACGCGTCTACTTATTGCAAAATCCTCACTTATTAAAGTAATTTTCATTTTCATTTCATTTCATTTATTTGTTTATTTTACACAAAAGTACACTGAGACTAGGGTCTTTTATAGTACATACATGAACAAGGAGCATGATAATTAACAAATTTTATAATTATTATTGAAACATAACAACTTAAAAACTAGGTAAGGATAGAAGGTGAGAATAGAAAAGAGAGAAGAAATAGGGAGAAGAAAGGAGTCAGAACTGAACACTATGCTTTAGGTAGTAGAAAAGTACTGCAAAATTGGATTTTTGAAGCCGCCCCCCCTCGATAGACGTCTTAAGGTCAACGGTAAGGAATTTTACCTAAAGAGAAAAGATAGTTACTCATGGTATGTCTAGAAAATAATATATCCACAGCATAACATCCATGACCGATATGAGAATCAAAAAAAAAGTGAATCAAAAGGCTACAAAAATTGTGGTTATGATAAAACTAGTAAAGAAGGAAGATAAAAGATAGTAAAGTTGAGCCGTTGCACTAGCGATTTCTGAGTTTTAAAATGCCCTTTCGTCTACAATCCTGCGAACATCATAATGAAAAAAACCTTAAGGTCGTTAGTTTCTTAATATTATCATAATTATGTAGATTAATCATACATATTCTACTTGGAAAAAAATTATGATAAATTTAAAAATTTAATTTTTTCCAAACGTGAGTTATTTGACTCAGGCACCGGAAAAATGTAAATTTATCGTCCTAAATATAAAATCGCTGAGAAGGAAAAAATTATTTTATACCTTTTATTTATAAAAGTTACACACATATTTATTTTAAGTTTTTTAATATATTTTATTTACATAAAAATATATACATTTTAAGAAATTTTACAATATTTCAATCAAATGTCACCAATCAGCGCAAACGAAAACGGCCTCATGACGTTTAGTCTGACATCGACCTATGTCCATCATCACTGAATGAGAATGAGAAATAAAGACGATGCAATTTGTACTGTGGCTTATGCTTGGTGGCGTAAATTCTGGCAACTTGGCTACTTTAGATTTTCAAACAATCAGGAACAACTGAGGCAATGGAAGTTTTCTGTACAATGTGATTAATTTTTTCAAAATAATGAAAAATTAAGAAACTTGCGCCACTGTTTTGTTTAGACATTTTTGACAGAAGATTTTATATGTTTTATTAAATGTTTTAGCCAATAGAATCGTTCCGATTAAGACGATTCTGGTTCCACATGCGCACTAGATTCAAATATTTTTGTGTGATGGCTTAATCTTCTTTTAGCCTTAAACTCAATCCAAGCAACAGCAACAAAAAGTTCTTCGAGAAAAGTTGATCAAAAACTCCCAACGCGAAGCAATTGCACCAGATGTCAAGCTGTCGATAACACTTTTGTAAGTATGGCAGTCAACAACGATAAAGGAAATTATTGACCTGTTCAGTCTTACAGATAGCTGGCGCAAGGTTGCAATGTGCAAATCCTTGCATGCACACATAAACTGGGCTTCTCAACGGTCCGCAAAATTATTTATGAAACCTGTGAAGCGATGTGGAGTGAGCTATATGGAATGTATGTAGCGCCTCCAAGTTTTATAGATTGGGAGAAAATATCTTAAGACTTTTTCATAAAGAGTGGGATGCCCAACTGCTTAGGGGCCATCGACGGGAAGGACATCAACATTATTAGGCCCAAAAAAGCGTCTCGTTTTACTTCAACTATAAGCGGCACTTCAGCGCAGTCCTGATGGCAGCCTGTGATAAATACAAACTACTGCTTGTTGACGTCGAAGCTTTAAAGAGTGATAGTGGCGTTTTTTTACGTATTGCTTTTGGAAGGCAAATTTTAAATGAGACGCAGCCACCGGATCGTCTGCTGCCAGGTGTCTCGGAAACACTTCCGCATTACTTTGTAGCTGACAGCGCATTTCCATTGAAAACCAATATTATTATACCAATAATAATAATAAGTAAAAAAACTGTTGCAATTTTAATTGCCTTCGCTTTTCCGTGCGGTATAGTTTTGGACCTCGCAAAACACAACTCCTTGGACCTTTCTGATCAGCATGCTGCGCATAACATAACTTCTAGCTACACAGTGGTCCTTCAGTTCTCACAACAAATTACACTACAGCGACCCAAGTTCCAAACAGTCCTGAAGAAATCCGTGCAACATAACCGGATTATTTTAACCAGGAAGAAAGGCTTAAATAGCATTACTTTTATATTTAAAGATCTATGTTTCATGTACTTCATATACTATACTATGTCTTCTTCATCATTTAATAATAAAATTAAAGTAATAAATTAAAGAAAATTTAATTTATTTTCACCAATAGTCTTAACAGTTCAATATGTAAGTATAAGTTTCAAATGTATATTTAAGAAAAATTTAAATTATAAAAATTGTATTTTAAAATTCCATTTTTTTTAATTGGTACTGCCTTTATTCATACCTCTAAGGATTATCACATAACAAAAAGTAAGGAATGACTTCATAATATCTAAGGATTATCACATAACCAAAAGTAAGAAATAACTTCATATCTAATTAATAATAAATAATTCCTCGTCGCTGTCACTTAATATGCCTTCCATTGCTTGCTTTAAAATGTCCGTTTTATTTTTTCTATTGACTGCCTTATTGGCAGTTTGTCATTGAGGCACCTTTGAATATTGTTAACAGTTTTTTCAATAACTTCCTTGTTTTTCAAATTATTCAAAACTTCCAATACTTGTTGACCAAGCCATTCAAACCGCCTGGGGTTATTTGATTTATAGTTTAGTTCCTTAAAGGGATGAATTTAATTCAGCTCCATTATTCGTCTCATTCTAAAAATATTAAACTTTTTGTAATCTGAATTCAAACATAATTTCAATTTTTTTAGTACTTACATCTTCGCAAAGAGGTGGTAGATTTTCAAGGTTGCTTCGACTCTCCCGTATTACTACGTAGGGCCGCAAAAATTGAAGTTGTTCGAAGCACAACAATGTTGGCGTTCTCACATCGTCAACTCCGGAGCCTTTTGTTTTACTGGCTTTTATTATCCGCATCTCTGCAGTATTGTGAACGCAAGCTCTGTATTTTATAACGTATGTCTTTTTCACATTTTTTTTTATTCAGGTTTCAAAGATGTGAATTCCATAATTATATCCTTTATCGCCTTATTTTTTTAACACGGTTGACACCGAACGTCCCATAGCATCGGCTTCCTTTCTAACATTAAAATTAATGCTTGCGTGTCACTACGATTCCATTGTGCCACTATAATTACAAGAATATATAGAAAATGTGGCATGCTTGTCTCCCACTCCCTGAATATAACTCCGTTAAAATTTTTGGGGGCGTGGCTTTACCTTAGGATCTATTGGCGTTTAAACGTCAAAACTTTAAGTGCGTTATCTTCCAAACTATTAGGTGCACCGGTGTAAGCGGGGTACCGTTCGAAAGGTAATTTTAATATCTATTTTCTAGGTTTCCTTTTCCTTTGATTTTTCAATAGTTATGGAGATAATTTAGTTTTAAGGAAAAATTATGGAAGTTGTATTAAAAAATATGTTTTTTCTCAACTTAAATCGTAATTAAGGTGTTGGGTGTGTTAACATGTTGGGGTATCTCCTACCGTTTCGACCACTTTTATTGAAATATTAAAAATTAATTTTCGTTGCATATCCGAACACACATCTTGGAATTGACTACAGGAAGCTTTTGTACTTTAATGCGCGTAGTGTTCGGTATTTACTACTTAAAATTGAAACTTTTGCCAGTTTGAATGCCATAAGAATGCTATTTTACTGCGTAGCCGCCGTTGGACATACTGGGGGTTGTAATTCCTTAAATTGGCCACAAAACAGTGTTCTGTTGCGTAGCCGGTGTTTGACATACTGAGGGTTATAATCACAAATTCGCGGCCGAAGGCCGAAGGACGCATACACGCCCTAAAATTGGCCACAAAACACTATTCTGTTGCGTACCCGGTGTTTGACACTCTGAGTGTTATAATTCCCCTTTCGTGAGAGGACAGATCACGAAACGGACGGAGACCACAACGACGAGGACTATTAAACTGTACCAAAGGAATAAATTCCTACTTAATAAAAAATAATTAATAAAAAAAACACATCATGAAATACACATAAAACACTGTTTTTATTATACCCTACACCTTAAGGATAAGGTATATTCACTTTGTCACGAAATGTGTAACGCATAGAAATAGAGACGATAGGTATAGAAAAGTATATATATTCTTGATCACCTCCTGAGTCGATTTAGCCATGTCCGTCCGCCTGTCTGTCTGTCTGTTGAAATCAGTGTGTTGAAAACACGATCACAGGAGAACGGGTAAAGATATCGTGATGAAATTTTGCAGAAATATTGTTTCTTGTGGTGTGCAGGTTGATATTAGGCAAAATCGGTCCACTACCACGCCTATTTTTTATTAGAAATGTGATATCAGCGTTCGTTTTTGAGTTATGACAACAAAATTTCATTTCTGGGTATAGAGTAGCATTACATCCTCCGCCCCCTTTTAGGTTACACAAGCAACAGAGGGTGCTAAATGGTTATATTGTTAAATATATAAACTTCCTGAATAAAACTTTACATAACAACTTACTTTCCAATAAAACCTTATTCAGCAAAACTGGGCGCGGTCAGCACACTTTTACACTACTTATACAGTATAGCTCATGAAAACAAATTCATTACCACGGAAATAAAGTTTAAATTTGAATACAATAATAAAACTACTAAGCTAGTTATTTTCTTTTGAAAACAGGTAACGACCACGCCTACTATTTATACAGTGGCGTAGCTAGGACTCATGGAGCCCAGGACGGTTTATCAACTTGCAGCCCCAAAAATTATTAGAATTCCATAAGTAAATCCTTGATTTCCAAAACTGCCGCACCTGAAATTGTGCCGCCTGGGGCGGTCCGCCACTCCTACCCTAGCTACGCCTCTATATTTATATCCGTCTGTGATTAAATGTGATTATATGGTAGCTTTCCTTATAACCACATATTTCCTCTAGTTTTAGTTTGTATTTCACTCTCTAATGTCATTGCTCTGCAATGAAAAATCTAAATGAATTATAAATTTAATTGAAATTGAAATTGAAAAATTAATATAATTAATAGTAAGATAATTTTGCAAAAATTTTAGGTGTAGGGTATCTAAGATTCGGCCAGGCCTAATTTTTTCGTCTCTATCTATTATCATCCATCTCTACTGAACAAAAAATAATTACCAGGTTCACAAAATAGCGACTTGCCCTTTTTACATCACATTTTAAATTTTTATAAAATGCCACACCTGCAGAAATAAATGAATGTCATAAATAAAACTAAAATATTTTCGCGTGTTTCATAGATTAATTGAATTCGAAAGTTCGAGTACGAAAATATTATTGTTATATGCATAAAATAAAAAAGTAATGTTTTCGCATTTATTTTTTTTGTAATCACCAGATATACGAATATAAATGTGTATGTAATTCAAAGCTTAATTAATGTGTTTGCAGACAGATCTGAAAGCGGTTATCTTTAGGATCAGCAAATATTTAGTAAAGTGATTAAAATGTATTAAAACTTTAATTTTTTTACCTAAAAGAGAGGTGATGCCACCCTAGCACAAGTGTTTAACCGTAGACGCACGCTGGAAAAAACTTAAGAATCTTGGGTCGATTTCGACCCCTCATATAATTTCTGTCCAAATTAATAAATCTTTTAGAGAAAACAGAGAAATAGAGTAAAAATATTTATTTATTCTTTGCAAGGCAGGCCAGACAAACATTCCTGTTATTGTCCATAGCAATGTTATGGCCTTTTAGGCCTTCAACCAAATCCAGGACAACTCTTTGGCCTTGATTTTGCTCTGGCTTAGCTTTTGGTTGTTTGCCTAAATAGGTTTGCACGTTTCATACATAATACGTTTTTGAGCAAACCAGCACCCAAAACTTAATGCCATACCTTTCGGGCTTGCTTGGAATAAACTGATGAAAAGAGCATCGTCCATTGAAACCAAATTGCTCATCCACTTTTACATATTCGCATGGATTATAGAACATTGGCAGAAGTTCGACACATCTCTGCCAAAGTGTGCGAATCGGACCAAACATGTCATTTAGAGTCATATTTTGGCAGCGAGTGAATAGGTTGTCGAAGCGTAAAATAGACGTCATTTGAAAGAAGGTTTCTTTCGATATAATATTTCTGTAAAAATTGGACGTCCGTTTGCATCAAACAAATTCACTATGTTTTTGCTCTACGAAATTGAATTTGAATACTTTGAAGTTTATATTTTCATCAATGAATTACGTATATACGTCGGCCAGAAGCAGAACTCCAAAATATGCATGGAGTAAATCTCGATCTATTGGTCTGTGCTTTTCCCCGCATTTGCATTATTTGCATTCTTCATTTGCATTATTCATTAGTATTTTGTAATATTTGTAATACAATATTTTCAATTGGAGCCGGGAAAAAGAGCAGAAAAGAATCTTTGATGTTTTTGACACTCTCTCTGTGCACAACTCTGTGCACGACCTGATTCCAGTTTTGTGAAAAATATACAGTAAAATTTATATCTTTCAAGTGATATCGACTATATATATATTATATGATATATTTTGAAAAACTTGCATTGTCTTGCGTAAAAAACCACTTCCTCTTATGTTATGAACAAACGTGAATAGTTATCCGATTACTTCAAATGTATATATGAAATTCCCTCCCCTTCCTCTCTTCTCACCCACTCCACCAACCCATCTCCTCCAGTATATAGGCATCCGAAAATGCTTAAAACAAGCATGTCTGTTCTGCAAGCAAAAACTCACACAAAACTTAAATAGATGCGTTACTTTATTTGAGGAAGTGTTCCGAGCAGCGCAACTCCTGCACGGCTGCCAACATTGCGGATAAGATAAACACTGCGTGCAGATAACTTCAACGGAGGACTGGAAGACTAACAAACGAGTTGCAATGAGTCTCTGCTTGGCAAAAACCTTTGAAATGTCTGACTTTTTTCGGCGAACCAGACCTCAGTTTGTAGTTGCTGCTCTTTTGCAGTCACGAGCACGTCCCCCACCGCCGCATCACTCCCTATTAACACGCAGTTCTAAACTTATTCTCGAGTGTCTTGGAGTTGGGTGGATATAATCCATCTACTCAACCTGTACCACCCCTATTTTTGGTTGCTGCTTTTCTTTCTGCTCAGTATGGAAATCCGTTTGGGTTTCGTTTGTCCAGGATATCATGATGTGTTGCCACAACATGCAAAACGTGCTTCTGTCACAGAAGTACACGACGTTTATTTATATGCTAACGCTGTTTTCCTGGTTTTTTGGACGTCCACCGCTATTTTTACTGCGTTCGAGTTCTCTGAGCAACTCCTTTTAGTAGGATGCACGCTTCATAAACACGGCTCCGAAAACACGTGAGGCTGGGTGGCCAGGAGCGGAAAACCGTGATAGGTTTTTTCATCTGGTGTTATAGGATGAGCAGGATTAACCTTCTCTGAAAAAACTTAAATCTTTTTTAATTATTTAAATGCAGTTTAAGACAGATGAAGGAGATGTTAAAAATGTAGACGTTCCAACGACGTTATATACAAGACATCAAAAACTTTTATACCCGGATATACATATGTATGTATCGCATCATTTGACAAGAATTTTGAGTTTAGTTTACATACAACATGCAAGTGCAGGCAGAAGTCTTGAGTCTGTCCCACATGAAAGCAACGTTGTTATACAAGGACGCGAGCATGTTTTCAATTAAATTGAAATCGAATTCTATTCTGAAATCGATATAAAATGAACAAAACTTCCTCCTTTTGTTCTAATTTTACTTTATTCTCAGCTAATTTTAACCTATAGACCCTGTAACTGTCACTAACTTAATTGATATCTCTTGTCCGCCTTCACAGTTTCGAGGACAATTGAGCTAATAAAAGCCACACTAACATAAAATAATTTATGAGCTTTGTGTTGGACTTGAAGAAAAACCAGAAAATGTGCTGTCTTCGCAATCGTATCCGATCAAGAATAAATATATTTTTCTATACCTATCAACGGCAGTTCTGTGTGATTGTCTAGAATAATTAATTTAAAAATATATAATTCATAATATATCATTGGCACAAAATCTTTCTGTAATCGGTTTTTAGTTGCTGTTGTTTCGTCGCAGTTACTGTATTAGCATAGAGTTGCACTTGTACTCGTTATTGTGAACATTTCTCTTGCTAGCGGCAACAGCAATGAAAACCAACAACACGTAACACTCGTACATTTATGCTTTCATAATTTATGTTATGTTTTTAAGTGGCTCGTCACGAACTCAATAATCCGAAAGTGTTCCTCCGCTGCTTTTGAGAGAGTTGTTTCATTTCTGCAGCAACACGAAGACAAGCCACTGGCAGGGTTTTTTATTTAATGGAATGTCAGAAGGATGTTTTTTCTATTCAGAAGAATGTTCAAATTTAGAATAAAGCAAACATCCTCTCTTAAATTTTAAGTACTTTGAGTTTTATTAATTTAACACTCTTTTAACTTAACTACCAGTTAGGTTCTTATTTGTTTTCTTTGTTGTTGTTTGCTTTGCTCTTCAATTTTAATTTTAATATCCTCAGATTTCACCATCGAAGAATGTGATCATCGCAATATGATGACGATTACGATGATGTTGATTCCGGACCACCTCCGCCATCGAATCATCGCTGCGGGTCGACTGTAAATGTTTCACTTGGGCAACCTTAAATTGGTGTCATAAAACACTTTCATTGGCTTTCACCATATTAAAAACGCATCAACTTTAATGAATCTGTTTCAACATTTATAGCAAAGTCGAAAAATTCACTCAGCTTATTTTACTTGAAATTACGTTAATAAACATCAAATTTCTGGATTTTATTGCTTTTTGTAAACCCGTTTTAAGCATAAGCAATAAAAAAGGTTTTCAGCTTTACACTTCAAGCGAAACGAAGCGCATGTTGAAATTTTGGATGGATGCTGTGCAAAAAGTGCCTCCATTGCAGGGTACCCCAAAAACGAGACGCGTTTCATTTCACCAACAATCTTCATTTAATTATTATTACTTGTTAGCTTCTATTGCTGAAGCTCAGATTAAAAAGGACCCGCTAACAACAAGTTTTTCGTTGTCCTTAATTTCAACGAGGTTTTTAGCCCCTTTATATCTCTTTAAGTAGTAGGTTTTAATTTTTGAAGTCGTTAAGTTGACCTTTCCGCATGACCTACATTTTTTATTATTACCACCAAAAATAAAACAACAATATTGTGTATAAAAATAATATTCTTAATTGTTATGAGACTCCCACTGAATCCTTTTTACAGTTTCATAGCTAAAGCGGCGTAAATTAAGTCGGATATTTCAATTAAACCGAAGTAGCTGTAGCACTGAATTTGAGTACCTAAAATATCTACAATATATTTTGTAATATTCCATTGTAACTTGTGTCCTTTTCAAAATTTAGTTCAGTAACATTTATAAAAGAAAGTGTTTTTATTACCAATTTACATGAGTATTCGATGGTTGCACTTCTTCTCGTTATACTCCGGCATTTGACTATAATATCAGTACATATACATATGTACCTATGTACATATATGTATTTATTTAGTAATATGGTTGAGCACATGCTATACACTCGTTCCAGCAATCATTCCACCAACCAGCCGACAATATTATTTCGTTTTCTGTTGCTACGAGCAACAACAAAACTTTTCTCTATTGCCAACAACGAAAAGCTTTTAGAAACGACAAACTTTTTCTGTTGACTGATGCTATAAAATGGTTTGTCAAATATTTTGTGTTGACGCTTTTGTGAAAGTTAGCGCAGTTGTTGATATTTGACTTCTTCAGAGCTGATAGTTTGTGGTTATAAATGTTGAAGATTGTGTTGCAGAGAGTCCCATTTACATGTTAAAAAACTATTAATGGCCTTTTTTCTGAATCTTTAAGAATAAACAAATAGTATGTATTTCTAGAATGTCAAAACCCCAATCGCACCACATCATCCTGATGTTTCCATTGCAAGGTTGTTTAATGAAGAATGTGTGGTCTCTGAAATGACGCCATATTCTCTAAAATAAAATGCTTCAGCAGTGGAAACGCGACTTGGAAGCACCGCAAGAAATGTTGAAGAAAAATCGAATTTTCCATTAACTCGATTTTCCTTTATTTAACTTTATTTGAAGAATATACAGCAAAATACTTAAGTATGAATATTTAAATCACAATGTTAAAAGTTTTTGAAAATCCTTAAAATCTATCTTAATGTTGAAATGTGAAAAAAGGTTTAAGGAATTTTATCGAATGATTTTCTGCTGTAAATATTACTTCTGAAAACGAAAGCCTAACACATTAAATTCATTCGGTTAAACTGAATACTTCACCGTTTATTTGGTGAGTTCAAATTTAGATTTCACGATTGTAGTAATTCTGCTTTTAATTATTACTTTACTCTATTAATGAAAGGCACCGACAACATGCGCTATTAGCACACAATTTGATGTATCTTCTGTCTCTTGGAGTCTGAGGCGATATCAAAAACGCATTAACTACAAACAAAGTGTTAGGATTGAGTGCGCCATCAACTCGTGCAGAGCGAATCAAAGGCAGCGACGCTTGATTGAACTTCAGAGGGAAATTCGGAAAAGCAATTTATTTTCCGATTAAAACGCTTTACGCAACTCAGTTGCGAGCCGGTTTGATTTTATATTCGACAGATAATTAAATAGTCTGCGGAGCCACACAGACGCATTACGTAGGGAGCCAAGGCTACATTATATTCGCAGGCATCTACGAACTCCTGTCGGTTATCATGGGACAAATGCTCCTCCCGTCTCCAACGCAGCGGAGTTCGATTTCAGGCGGTTAACCTCCGTTAGAAAGCAGCATTTATCTCGAAACTACACAACGCATGCACTTTCTATTATATTCGAATGGAAGTATTTATTTAGGCTTTAATTGTTATACGAACATTAAAAGAATTCATGATTTGGATTTCATGTGGATTTTAATATTTTGCCAAATTATGTTTTTATTTGTTGTTGTTGGAGAGTAAAGAATAAAGGTTGTCCTCATTTCCGATACAAACTTACTTAAAGTTTCATAGGTTGCCTCTGTGGGAAAGAGTATTGTAAACAATTGTACAATGTATCGGTTTCATAATGAAAGTGATACGAAATTCAGCCCCTATCAAAGATTGCATCCAAGACAGCTTGATAGTCTTTCAGGCTCTTTTTCCCTTGCGTTCCATCGTAGTTGCAACGAATGATTATGTTCGTTTCTATTATCTTGTGAAGGTTACCTTGCAATCTAATTAATCTGTTATAGAAACTGTGCATATGCTGATAACAAAATATTGTATAACAAAATACAACAAAACACATCCTAACCTTCCTCCTTCTTCTTGCTGCCTTCGAGAAGTCTGAGTGAGTGCTTTCTGAGGTTTTTCCAACCACTCTTCATTTAAATTTCAATATACATCGACCACTTGACACCTGTGGCCAAATATTTTGTCTGCAGCAGCTGTTCGTAATGGATTTGTTGGTCTTTCGGATGAGTCTCCGGTGCGGTGGGAATTCGTGAACCTGGCCATCGTCCTGGCCTACTGTTATTAATGAGCAGTATAATGTTCGTATATATGTACATACATATGAGTATACCCAAGTGCAATCACCCAACCTTGAGTCTGGGGTGGAGCCAACTGAATCGGATCGGTCAGCATGGAAAAAAAGCACACTCTGAACTCCCGCAAAAAGTTAACTAATTAGGGCAGCATCTGGAGCATATCGTCCCTTCTGCTAAATCCATAAACACATTAACTCTTCCACTCTCTAGCAAAGAGCTATCAATCTTTGTTTCTCGGTTGTGGTATTTTTTGGCCCGTTTCGTTTGGTTTGTTGTGGGTCAGTTTCGAAAGGTGTGCGGTGAAATACAGCAATAATTGAAAGGATGCATTGTGGTCATTGAATTCGGATGCACCAAATCATGTGTTGCTCGAAGTGACAATGATTGATCGCTCATCTTCGGGGTCGGAGTGCAAAAACGTGTGGTTGTACTCGTAAATGAGCTGAGGCAGCAAAAATTAAGTTTAACAGTTTTCGCAAAGTAGCCGAGGAGGTTTCTTCAGTCTTCTTCTGTTATTGTAAGTCTCTAGGAAATGCACAGACAACTTGAAATCTCCTCACACATGTCTATCTACAAGTAAACACTAAGTGCTCCATGTTTGGTATGCTTTCATTCAACATACAATGAGTTCATTCGCATCTTGTCGCCAGGAAACGAGCACCCGCCTGGACAGCAGCCAAAATCCATTCACATGAAAGGGTTACTTAAACGGAGTGCAAATGCTGCTGCTGCCAATTGTTGTTGTATAATTTAATTTTCCGAACGGAGGTACGAAGTTGGCGCCATCTTCAGATGTTGGCTGGGTTTCAAGACGGACTCCAGACAGCGATTACTTTTTATAGTCGAAATGCAATCTTGGGAGCTGCACGCGGCGATTCTATTTCCGAAATTAAAATGCAAATCGGATGCCTCGAACTAGAGTTGTATACCATAGACATAAAAGGCAACTTAATGAAAATCTGAAAGCACGAAATGTTTATTTCAGGCCGGAAGGAGGAAAACTCTGTTAAAAAGCCTTAGAAACTAAACTACATTTCAGATATTTGTTTTATCTTTCAGATTTTTAAGGATATCATATCTTCTGAGGAGTATAAAGAAGAAGAAAGAGAGGGGGGAGGGGGGGGGGGTGGGGGAGGGAAATGAAGTTATTGAGAAGTTAGTGTATTTTTAGAATAAGATTTGTACCCTTATTTGGCTTTTTTCCAGAAGCTTTTGTGGAACGAGTTTAACTTCTGCATGTTGACTATAAACCGAAGATTTGTTGTTGGGAAATTCCTATAGAATACATATATAATGTGCTCCAAATGTTTTCTTCCACTATTCGGTTGATTGTTCCTCGTCTATCAAACTATTCAGTCATTTAAGCAGATTTAATGTCATTACTTTGGCTCTGACTTTGCAATTTATTCCGCTTTATTACTCAACCAGCTTGAGTGAACCCAGTCTCTGGAAATATTGTAACCTTCCGTGCTTCCTGCATGTTTTTCGTCGGTTTCCTCACATCAAGGTTTGTGTTCCTTTTAATGTCGCCCAGATAAGATTTTCGGTTCAACGAAAGCTCATTAAAGCCATCTACAAGCAAGCAAACTGCGATTCTTGCTTACCCTGAAACGACATCAGTGCGCATTCTCCGATTCCGGCAGCCTGTAAAGTTGCCAGCTTCGTCAGAGAAAAAGGAAGAAAAGTGGCCATCTTCGAATGATGTCGGTGCCTCTGCCAGGCAAAAATATTGTCACGTCTTTTCTTTTTATGGGCCTTTCTTTGCCGAAGTTCAGTAGTTTTCCAAGGTTCTCTGCATACAACAAAGCGTGGAGATGCGAGTACTTCGGCACGTGTTTGTAGCAACTTTTCAAAGGGTGCAAAATGTAAACGCTTCTTCTTTTCTCCTTCTAGAGACTTTGAAGCAGTCCCGAAAGCCATGGCATCTTATAAGCGTTTCTGCTCCTAACACAATTAATCAGAGATTTTTCGGCACCATGTTGCGATCTTCACAGATATTTTGTCAGTTTAAGTATGCAATTTTTGACATCATTGATTGATGATAGCGCAACACATGAGCTCCGAGTTGATGCCAAAATAATGACATCATTTTTCAATTCCAACAAAACTGTCCCCGTCCGATGGTGATTTAGTCCTAGAATGGCTGAGTAGAGTCGACAGTGACTACAGATTCTTTCAGAGTCGGAAGATTGGATTGTGTCTCTGCGTGTCACTGCCACTTGTGAGAAAACGGCAAGAAAACTTAAAAATCCATATTTAATGTAAGTTTAATCATTCAAAATGAATGAAGAAATAAAAAATGAAGAAATAATATAAAGATGCAGGAAACTATACCTGAAAAGGTTAATATTACTTATGCCATTATTATATAATTATTATGTTACTTAAATATGATTAACTATTCTCTGATTTCTAATTCTAAATAACTAAATATTTAAACTAAAAGCTCTACGGAAAGAATCCAGCAACAGTTTGATTTTAAAGTAGAGTTAACATGATGGCAACAACAAACAGACTTCGGGGAAGTAAGAGTATCAGAGATGTGCCAGGTACGCTCTCTTAAATAACTAAAAAACTGAAACCGCGAAATCGAGGGAAAAACAAAGCAAGGATATTTTTCACATCCACGCTTTTCGTTGCCGCCGGAAGTGTGCCTGGCGCCATTTTCTCACACACACCCTCATTGTGCCAGAAGTCATTCGGTCCGCCTTCTGACACCACACCATCTGGATGAGTGCATGTGTGTGTGTGTCCCTGTGCGTGTGACTGCGAACTTGAAACACTTTATGGCCCATGTTCGATGTGACATGAATTAGCAGAGATTTCGTGGAGCTGCTGTCAAAGTGTCTTTGGTAGAACGCAACGTGGATTTATGTTTGGCAGCTAAACAGACAGAACGACAGTGCAACGCAGCCAGGCAGTCATCGGCGGCGAACTCGCAACGATCCCGGAATTCGCATTGCTTCTGCAGATGAAAACAAATCATTGACAAATCACTGCCGATGCCCTCCATGGCAGTGATATATTCAAGCTTGCGGCTTTGGCACGCGGTTCTGCGTGATAACTTGCGGAATACTTTCGACAGCTTCGCAGAGATCACGATGCAGCACGTTGTTCGCGTACGTCGACAGACTTCACAGTTTCGTGCTTGGAAAAAAGAAGGCCGGCGACGAGCTACATATTTCATTAACACGGATTTCGAATAAGCTGCGACTTTCAGCTACCAGCAACGAACTCGTTAACTAGTTAATGCATGCGTGCTTTCTTCATTGACTCAGCCAATCATTCAATCAGCTCGTTCTAACGTGCGTTTCTTCGTTCCACAAAGAAATGTCGCACAAGAAATGCACTGAATCCACGTATTTGTGCACTGAACTCTACTGGTGCCAGTTTCACTAACCTTCAATAACATTTTTAAAGGTACGAACCCACTACAGAAGACAGACAAATGAGTTTTTTGGCCGTTATAATTTGTAATACACACTTCAAGGTGTAGTTAGAGGAGGATTTCCGAGAATCGCGTTGATTTTTATGTTGTCTGGAAGACAGATAAAAAAGTGCAGTAAAGGTTTTAAAGTTCTCAGCATCACAGATTTAATCCAATAAAAATCAGTGACATTTTTACGATATAAATTTGGGGTATTTTAAATAAATACAATACAAATACAACACGACTTCTGTTTTTTTACTGGTTTTTTATAGTTCATTTATTTTCTGGGGTGGAAAATTTTAATTTAAATATTGACTCGTATAGAAAGCTTTCACATGTTGCAGCTTTTAACATTTACGATGAAGATTAAACGTAACATCGAACAGATTTAATTTCATTATTTTCCATATTTGTTTTAATGTAATGGAATAAAAATACACACATTTGCATGAGCGATAATAAGGTAGTGATGGCAACTCTATTTCTTGTTGAAATATTGTAATTTATAATCTGCAGTGAAAATCAGTTTTATTAAGTTTGTTCGAAAAAAGCTTCAGTAAAAAACCGAGCTCAACAGCAGCATGAATTTCAGTTTTTCTGTAACCATTATTTTAAATGTATTAAAATTATGTAAAAAATAATGCGAGCGCCACGTGACGCTGTGAGTAACATTGTCATTTATGTGATTGATACTATTGTAACTTCTCTGTTGTCACTTTTAATTAAGCAACAACTAATTAAACAACTTTCCCCTTTTTTTGGGGAGATCAACTCTCTTCCATGAGGAAAGATACGAATTCATCTCCTTTCCGAAAGCTTGTTTGTGTTCTTGAAGCTTGTTTAACACCCGAGTCAACTGACGCCTCACGTGATACTCGTATATCACGTTAAAGTATTAAACTAAACCCACTTAAAGCCGAACTAAATAAGATATCTCTGACTTTAAGTGATATAATAGTAATTTAATCTTCTAATTAAAGTGTTTAATTTCGTGGGTTTTAATAGAAGTTTGAGGCTTAAATGCCGCCATATGTAACATCCTTGCTTCCCTTGAGAAGCCTTTTAATACGATGAACAATTTATTTGTCTTCCTTGGATTTTCAGATTTAAAGTAATCCAAAACTTTGCGTTGAAAAGATTTTCCCAGATGTTAAATGAATGTTTAATGGAGTCCCGACGATAATGTTTTGTTTTTCGTGGTGTCGCTGTCGCTGGCGTTATAATAACATTAAAATTAACTTAATAATGTACCGAATGCATAATTTAGATATGGTTTTTGCACAAAATAGCTAAAAACTAGATTTCAAAGGGTTAAACTCAGTTCATGGAGGGTTAGAAAGAAGTTGGCCAACTTTAACTTTATACTTTGTAGACGACAGATAATTCCAACAAATGTTGACGACACTAAAGTTAATTAAAGTCATTAATCTCTTGTATATTATACAATTTTCAACAATTTCTGAACGCCTCGCCTCGTATTCGGGACTTTTTGCTCTGTTTTTGAGAATTTTACGAGCTCAATTTATAGCCGATTAAGTGCCGTTATTTCGCGCACAACAATCAAAACACCACCCGAAGCGAAGCGTGAGGTCATGAAACTTTCTCAGCTGTTTAACATCACAGCTTTTAATGAAACGATAAAACAAGTTCTAACCGAAAAAGTTAACATAATTATTTCGCACCTGTCGTGGCGAATTTAAATTGCTAAAGTTGAGCATCTAATTTAAGTTAATCTAGTGAAGTTACGCACTGAGCACAGTGGATCAAATAGATTCCAGAAACTTGCCATGAGGAATGAGAGTACTTTCCATAATATACAACCTATGGTCAGACCCCCGATAACAGCGATTATTGATTAGAATTTATCAACTATGGAAGGTATTTGATTAGAATTAATTTAGATAAGTACTACTTTATATCTAGTTTTATAATATTCACTCATAATGAATACTGTTTTACATTGAAATTGTTCCACTGTGCATGTGAAGAACGCAATAAATTCATTTGTTGGTTACTTCTTCGTATGTACGAATCGTTGTACATCTATTTTTGTTGGAAGAAAAATCATTTTGTGGTTGCTCCATTCCTGCGAGCACCGACGATAGTATGCTAAACTGCCTCAAGCAACAACAACTGCAAACATGTTTTCATCACACTGTGAGCTGGCTTAAAGTGCACCGCAGACAGGCGAACAGGTGAACAGGTGAACTTCGGGGAGGAACTTCGACAGGAAGTTGTTCAGCAGAAGTGTTGGTGTGTGTATGTGTGCGTGTGATGTGTATCAACTCATATGCATTCGTGTACAACACAGAGCAACTATGTACATCAAATGAAACACGGTTTGTTTCAGCAGAGCAGCAGAGCAACAACAAAAACAACTCCAAGTCGAAACTCATAATTCTAAGCGGGTGCCCATTCGAATGTTCGGCAGTCTCCCGCATGTTTTCCTTCTCAGCTCCACAGAGTGGCTCACAGCTGCAGCAGAGTTGCTTGTAGCTCGTCGCTTAATCAAGTTAACTTCATCAAGCAAAAATGTTCCCTCAAAAGTTAAACTTTTTAAATAATTGTTGCCGAAAGTTTGAGGTTTTCGGAGTCTGGAACAAAGTGAACACGTCAGAGGTTCATAACGTCTATATTTGTTTCTGACTGACTTGCCGAAGAACAACAACATGCAGCATGCACGCTGATGAGCTGAAGTGAGTTTTTGCCAAAGCATAAGCAAGAAAAAAATTACTTATTTATATCAGTCAAGTCTTTTTTGGATATCTTTTTGAAAATAAATATATGAAAACCTCTAAAATTCATACACATTCGAAGTGACTTCTGCCTCGAATTGGTCAGAATTGAGGTATTAAAAAGCATTAACCTAAATAACAATTCCATTACTTTTATTACTTTTAGTTTCATCAAATAAATTAAATATTTAAATGGATTAACAGATGGTAGATGGATTAAATGGTTTACAATGAAAGTAAAAAGGACCGAAGATGGAAATAAAATGGAGAAATAAAAATTACAATGATTGAAAAAGAGAAAAATTTCAGAATACGAAATAAAAAGAAATAAAAATATAAGAAACTATTCAAAGTTATCGAATCAGGGTTCGGAGGTCAATCGAAGTCAACAAGTCTTGAGCATTTCCTTGGATTCCGAAGTACGAATTGCTTCCTTTCCTTTAAGTAGTTCCGAATTGGCTGGAGTCCAACAACACTCAACTTTAGCGGAGGGTGGAAAAATGCCCAGACGGCGGATTTTTATGAAGTTGTTTGTGCCGGTCGCAGAACAACAGCGACCCTGTTGTTCTCTATCAGTAGTTGAGGAGAGTCCAACCAATCGTCATTCCAACCGCCACCCCGCCCATTAAAAACATCATCTGTGCACGTTAAGCGGCTGTAAAGTTATCGAATCGTGAAATTATGCGTTAACAAAGCGCACCAGATGTGGACGGAGGAGGCGGGGGATGGCAGGGGTCGGAAACTTTAAAAATTAGCGTTGAACTTCTTCGGAATTCTATTGTTAGCAAACCCGAGTGGAAAAGTATGCTCGTTACACGTATTTTCCTAGTTTCCAAGAACTACAATACGCTCTACGATGCTCTGAGGCAATTTATTCCGGACCCAAAGCGTTTAACTTTCGCCAAGTGAAGGAAAAGTTCGTAACTTGTTAATTGGACTACAAAGAAATTCAATTTTAAACTGGAAAATAATCGGAATTTGAACGGTTTCAGGTTTTAAAGAACGATACATACATCAAATACAGTAATAATGTACTTATATTTATATAATATATTAGATATCAAGACCTTTGATATTTGTTCTACATCTTAAACTGATTTAAAGCTAAAAATTTTTAATTTATTTAATCTATCATCGATAAAAAGATATCGCAACATTTTTTCAGTGGAAAAAAGCTTCTGATTCTGAATGAATGAATCATTTAAACAGAAACCGCGGCTTGAAAATGCAATCGTTGTTTGATTTATTGGATTTATTGGATTTTACAAGCAAGGCAACCGTGTAAAAGTGACTTTCTTATGGAAGAGGAAGAAGTGGCTTACGGCTTTCTAGTGTTTTTATTGGGTTCATGATTCATGGCTGTTGCTTGGTGGGATGTTTTATTTTTTGTCAATTTAAACTTCAAGAACTCAGCTGAAAAAACGATGCCAAACTTTTCCAAAACACGGAAAATTTTAAGTTATTTCATTGTTTTTGCGGGTTCCATTTAATCGACTTTTTCTATTTCTCTCCCATCGAAATTTGATTTTATTCATTCCACAGTCTTTTGCACACATAAATCTTTGTCTAAATCTCAAAAAGATAAGCTAGAAAAATTATCTATAATCTCTTCACTCCACACAAACATGCATATTTATTTATTTAAGCACAGATTTTTATTTATTGCTTTCCTAAATTTTTCCCCCACCAACGAAAAGTTGTACGTCATCGGAAATTCAAATTACGTTATTCGAATGAACGCCTGCCTGCTTTCACACAAGCAACACCAGCAACCAAAAAAAAGGACAACAACAATAAACTTTTATTTTGTTACTTTCTTTATTTAGTCACAGTTTATTTTGTCGATTGCAGAAGTTGTGACAAAGAATTTACACGGTGATGTAGCAGAATATATTTCATAAAAATGAAACAAACAAAGAAACGAAACGAATTGAAAACGAAAACGAAAGCGAAAAGTTTGCAAGTGTCAAGTTTCCTGTCCGCCTGGAAGGAGAATTTATGAATTTGGCATCAGAATAAAAATCCACGAACTGAAAATTGGGAGATAAAAATATTGAAATGCGAATCTGTCTTCAATTAAAACTGGACACTTTTTAAAAATATTATTGTGTGCTTTTGATATACGATTTAATTAATTCCTTTCATTCTATGAGAACTTTGAACAAAAACTTTAAGAATTACTTCAAGGGTTACATTAGATAGATCTGTACATACCTTTATATAGACGCATATATGGTGTATACTTTATACTTCACTAAAAATCTTTAAACACTTATCAAATTCGGATAAGTTTATTCAGTTGAATTCACCTCAATTTCAACTAATTTTCTAACATTTCCACAAATACTAAACTCATTCATGCAAAGCGTAGTTTTATGCATGCTCTCGTGTATGATAATCAAAATGTTATTGAGCGATATTTAAACTGTGTGGCCCACTTATTATAGCAGATTTAACCGAATGAGAGCTCAGGGGTCACGGCGAATGGCACGACATGGATTTATGATGTTTCGCCACTATAAACAACTCTGTCTATAAACGCGTCGTTTTTAGTTTTCGTTGGGGAAAAGCTCCTCCATAACAGGTGCCAACTTTGAATGTTGATAATTCGCCCAATTCATCAACAACTCGAAGTGGCAACGCCGGACGCCGCATGCTGCGTTCTATTCCATCAACGTGGAGTGACTGCAAATACTAATCATCACAAATGCTCGTATATTGAGGCACTTTTTCGATTAGGTGACAAGCGGTCGACAGCGATTTTGTGGCCCCGCCTCGTGGCCGACACATTCAAACAATAACAATTAGAACAACAACAATGAAGTGCTGTCGGTAACAATGAACGCCGCTCGGTTGTGATGCTCTGGGTTGCCACTCCGTTTGTCGACATCAAAAATAATATAAATTGTTTTGGGATTTTGACGGTGGACCAGCACCGCACCACGCCCAAAAACACATTAAAAAGTGGAATGTTTTCACTGCGCTGCACAGCATATTTATCTGCCTTTCCAAGGTTTTGGCAATCGTCGACTCGACTCACCGTGCTTCGGCTCGCCCCGACTGACTTCACGGACCCCGCATGCGATCAGGAACGGCGCGCGATTGCAGGAGTCCGGGACTGCGTCCAGTCCCGAGCGAGACCAAACCAAACAAACTGCTGCAGTTGCTGCAGAAATTTAATAAATATTTATCGCTGGCATATTTCCAAACAACTCCGTCGCTATTGCAGGAAGCAGGAAGTTGCTCTCGTGTCGGCAAACGCGGCAGTGCTGCCAACAGTTCTGCGCAGACAGACTGTTCAAATAATTCAATTAATTTCACGGCAGCCATTAAATGAGTACGAGTATTGCTAGGACGAGTCTGTATTTATTTTCCTATTACAACAATTAGTTGCAAGAGTTTAAATTGTTGGCTGGTCGGTCACGACACAACGACAACGACAACCACAACAACAACTCCATGAATGCCGGATTTTTATGCAGTGGACTCGTAAAATAAATAAACTGTAAGTGGTTGTTACGAGTAGAGTTCCTTTTACAAAACATCTCTATTCAACCATAAAGATAATGAAAGAGATTCGTTCAGAGAGATAAAATATATAGAAAAACTTTGGGGATTGCTTCAATATTCAGAGATGTGTTGCAACATTTGTTTTTTCTTTGTTTGGGAGTGTTTTCCGACAACATCTACATTTTTCTTCCTTTTTCAAACGATCCGGAAACTTCGACCCCACAAAATCTCAATAAAAATCAATCATAAACCAGAAAGACTGCTTATTTGATTTGGCCGGATTTTGACTCCGAAGTGTTTTTAAGGTGCTAGAAGTATTCTTATTCGATTTGTATTATTTTTGGAACGTCTGTTAAAATAAATCACAACTTTCACTACTTTAAATTGAAGGAAACTTATTGAAATCATCATATAAAAATATTCGAATTCATTTCAAGCAATACTCGTAACTACATCCAACTTAAATAAGCATTTAAATGGTTTTTTGTGTTTCATGTTTCGTGTCCGTCGCTGGTGGTTAACCACGAAAGCTTTATTCGTTTGTTAACTGAATTAAAGTTCCAAAATCTGTCAACTTTACGCTTGCGGCCTCGAAAATTTGTATTTGTTGCTCGTGTGGCTGCAAACAGTTAAAAACAAATCCTTTATTTGGTCTTTTTGGCACCTCCGCGAACAGCGATGTCCATGTTTTTGCGTTGCTTTTTTATGTGCGACGCGGTGGTCGAATTCAGCACCGTGAAACCATTTAAAATCCATTTTTTGTCCTCGGGCCATGCGTCAGAGTGTTAAGATTCAACACCACTTGACATGCTGTGGTTTGGCTACTTAAAATATTTTAAATAAATAACGGTTTGCTTTGTTGCGGAGAGGTTCGAAAAAAAAAAAGAATCGAATTTCGTATTTATTTATTTTGAATTTCTTTACATTTCGAACAAAATATTCTCATGAAAAAAGATGCACTTCGCTCTCGATTAAAGTTAAAGTTTCGAGGATTCAACTCAAGTTCGCCACAAACTCGCAAAATCAATTAGAATACTTTTCGCATAACTCTTTGTGAAGCGTTATATCACTGTTATAGACAAATAAAGTTTCCCATGTTCCGGTCCAAAGTTTGACCCGTTTTCGTTCATTCCAAACCATTATAAAGCAGAATGCGGAATTCCATCGAAAGGAAACGTGAGTGCAATTTTTCAAACGAATACGTGACTCGAGGCTGGAGAGAAATTTTGGCCAACAAAAAGAAAAGCTATTATTTGGCCATCCCATGGATAAAGCATTAAGAGAAATCTTTTGAAATAAGTTCCGCATTTTCATCTCCTTCTCATCGCGCCTCCTTCTCATCACCCCTTTTTATCTCATTTCTTTATGCATTTTCTATGTCAAACATACGATATGTACCACAAGATTAATGGAGGATGCGGATATTTCAACGCTACTCCGGATGTGTGTGTGGAAAACAAAAACCGGTTCGAAGTTTGGCCCTTTTACTTATGAACCATGTTTTAATTCGGATACGGATTTGTTATCGCATCCAGGTACTTCGTTAACCCAATTAAATACCGGATGCGAAAGCAAACCGCGCCAGTAAACGTACTTAAATTTGGTGGCGTCATTAAAAACGTATTTGCGACGCTTCGAATGTTGTCTAAATGTATTAATTAGCTATACTCATGGAGTATGTAGATGACTCACAAACACATTCCTACATATGAACACCGTTAGCGTTAAATTAAGACAAGATAATTGTTTTCGTCCTTCACTCCTCTGCTACACGAAATAATGAATCCTAATGATGTGAATTTCCATTTCTGGTTAGCAACATGAATTTATTTTAATTCAAAGAAGGTGGATGGTGTCAAATGAGTGGCTTATTTTATAAGTTGTTTTACGATTTCTCTTCTTTGTTTAATAATCAATGTTTTAGAGAGAATATGCTTTAATTATCCAGACGTAGCATTAAAACGATCCACAGATCTTGTAATTATCTTTTACATGTCATCACCGGAAGGTATTCAAGATTTATCTTATTAGAAAATTGAAAAAACAACAAAAAGGAGGAGAAACAAGGAGCATCCATTTAACATAATTCTACATAATAAATTTAAAATTATGAAATATCGTCCGTATCCTCGGACTGGAGAAGCGATTCCAGAATAACTTATAATGGAAATATAATTTTTCATTGATGAGGATGCAATTTTCCACGCTCGGCTGCTTCATCATCGCAGCGCCGTTGTTCCAACGCATTTTCCCATCATTACGATGCAATTTTCTACTCTTTAGCGTCGTTATCAGCCGTCGGTTTTTCAACTCAATTTCCGGTGCATACTTCAATGACAATGATTTGCCGTTCCATCATATCCACGTAAACGCAAATTGATATTGAACGAGATACTAAAGAATCTTATCCGAACATAAGGACGTCGAAAGCGAGCAAATCTGTGAGAAAAACGTAGACGGCGCAGTGATTAAGTTCTTCAATTCGTCTCGAATGATTTTCGAATGCGAAATATGATAGCCTTAGAGAGGAAGAATCTAATTTTATCGTAATAATTTATAGTAACGTCCAATGAAATAGCTTTAAGATGATGTTACCATTTATCAGAAAGTGGAGAAGAAGAAGAAGAAGGACAAAAAAAGGAAGAAGAACTGGGAGAAGAAGAATAATTTATCAAGAATAATAAGATCTCATAGTCAATGTCAAAGTATTGATATTAATTTCGTTGAATATTAAACTACCATAAATTTTGAGTGATCTGGGAAAAAATTGTCACATTTGTTACTCTTCCTGAGCTCATGATGGACATGATTCAAAATCAGAATTACGAGTAAAATTCGAGTATAAAAACGAACACTGCAAGAAAAACTTAGTATACATAGACAAGGCGCTACTAAAATTGGGAGTTTTTTGGGAGTTCTTTTAGAATAGAATTCTCCAATTGAATGCCACGGTTTTAATAAAAAGCTTTCATCTAAAACTACGTTTAAGTATTAAATATTTAAAAATGTATTATGTATGTATATCTTATTCACCTATGTAGTTTTGAAAATGCATATGTACATATCTACACTTTGAGCATATCTTTCATGTATGTTGTCATGTATCATGTGAGAAACTTTCTATCCATCTACAATATCATCCGTTGTGACTTCCGTCAGATGTTCTCGTCCTCCACGAGTACGTTATGAAGAAAAGTTTTCCTCTTCACAAGAAGTTGGGAAAAATTCGTTGGCAATAACGACAGCCATCAATCATGCAGATTGCATTTTAAAGGAAATACTTTCACTATGAACAGGAATGGATTTATAAGTAACTAAGCAGGCACGTCCAGAATACTTGTACATATGAAAAAAGGCGGTTGAGGATTCCAAATGATCTTTTTATAGTCTCAAGTTAAATAAGACTCGTAATCGGTAAAAGTATCACAATATTCCAGTTCAATTAAACTTTAATTTAATAATACTAAAAAAGTAAAAATAAACAACGAAAAATCTTCTGGAAAAAGCAGGGGATAATAACACTGTCTCATATGGAGATAAAAGAAATCATGAGTTATAGAGAATATAAGCTATATTTTTTTATCAGGATTTTGGGATAGGTTTTAGATTACACGTGTATAGGAGTTCTTTGTTTTTTAGTTTTTCCTTCAAGTCGAAATGTTTTTACGAAAGATACACTTTATAGCTTTACTTAGACAAGGCAAGGATACATTTTCGTGACGAACGGTAGAATTTCTCAGAGATGTATTATGGCAACCCTGGCGTTACTTGAATGCGTTGCATGAAAGCTCTCTTCGTTTGCAATTTCAAACACTTGGAAATAAAAATTGTTACTTCTCATTTAAAGTTGAAGGAGTTGATACAAAATACAAATACAATATTCTAGATTTAAATGTATTTACTCATTTCTATATACTCTGACGAAAATGTCACCTAGTTTTTAGAAAAATCCTATTTTAAATGCCATATCTTAAACATTTATTTTAAATAAGCCATAATGTATGCCAAATACATGCAAGTTGAGCAATTTGAAGAAAGTACAAGTTTGGAAATTGTATTAGAACTTTAAATAGTCTTTCTACTTATCCTGGGTCTGTCTTTATAACTATTCGGGGATATCTTTAACTCAACATATCAGTTAATATTTCATTGGGACATATAGGAAAATAAGCGGATATATTGGATATATAGGACAAGAGTTATAGTATATTAATTTGTAAGCATTTTAAGCATCTACTAAAATTATTCAAAAATATTAAATGATTAATAATAATTCATGATATATATAAATATGAGGTAATAAATATTAATTTTATTCGAGTTCATTTTTATTTAAGTTATTTCTTAACTTAATGTGTAATCTTACTCACCAGATTTAAGTTCATCGTTCATTAAATTGATAGTTCATAGAAGAAAGTACGCAAGTTTAGTGCACAGTTTTTTTTCTTTCCCCTCCATTAAAAGGTAACCACTGACAAAACTTTTTAACTTATTCTGATTTTATTTAACCGAGACTATCAACTTTGCACTCGTTCGTGCAACACGATTATAACACTTCATTATCCACAAAGTATGTAAACTTGGCCATTGGGACCGTCTGCTGCAGGACACTCACAGCTCTCGTTTATCCTGCACTGAGCGTGTGTAGAACGAACACGCGTTGTCTGCGAAAATAAGCAAGTTTAAGTGGACCATACAAGGATTACGGTGCCCTCTTTATGAAGCACCCACTGCTTCTGTGCCGAGGTGCTTCGAGTTTACGGCTTTAAGTGGTTCCAACAAAAACTAAAAGATTAGATGCCTGAACAGGTTATTTAACAGGTGCTTGCAATGGCTAAACCGCATTAGAAAAAAGGGTATAGAAAACGTAGTGAAAATCGAAATAAAGAACTTGGAATGATTTTCTTATTTCAGAAGATATTTTAAAGCCATATGTAGTTTCTTAGTGGATCACTTCGATTCCTCTGGAGGTTACCAAATAAAGAGTAACAACCTTGTCTGAACTCCGATTAACTTTCTCCTTAGAAAACGTTGATTTTAACTTTTACGTGTTTCAGGTTGTGGTTGCGTATTCAACAAATTTTAATACTGATCTAATGAAAAAGTAATTCCGCCCCCCCCCCCTCCTTCTGTTTTGGTGTGCGCAGAGATAGAACGACAGTTCAATTTAAATCCAAAACCACGAAATACTGGCGTCACGACCAAAAACGTGACCTGAAGATATGTAAAAAATCTCTGGTTCCTGGATTTCCTTTTGTGATTTATGTCTCTTTTACGTGTTCTTGCGCCCTTCGAGTGACATACTTTTTTATATCTGCACGAGTTTCATGTGGACCAGATCTGAGGGCATTTGTTGCTTATTCTGCCCTCGCCGCCCGGAGATGAACTCCTAAATTATTTTGCAGGAAATTTAAAGTCATCAAACATAACGGAGTAAAAATGCATGCAACATTAAGCAAAAATTATGCACTCAACTCAGTGCAGGACTCATTACCGAGCAGCCGCTGAAGTGTACGAAACCAGATACCGAAAATAAACCCGCCCCAGCAGATGCATCACTTTCGCTGAAAGAATTTAAAGACACCAGTCAAGTGTGCACAAAAAATGCTCAGCAACGTCGAGAGTCTTCTTTTTATGCCAAGCATTTCGAACTTCCAGCAAACTTGTCCCCGTCCGAACGTATTAAAATGATGTTTTTTAATGCGCGCTTGAAAAGGGGGAATAATAATTATTCTGGATTATGTCATGGGAAAAGAAACTCAAACAACATGCGACATCCAGACAAATCACAATGACAAATTGAAGCAATGGAAGGAAGAATTTACCACAAGTGAACAATAAATTATACAGAATTCACTCAATTCTGACAGATTGCCTTCTATTCCTCATCGACTGCTCATTTATTTAAGCGACTTGTTAATATTTTGAAGCGACTTACGGATATACGGATATTCTGGGGGATATTTCTACAATAAGCGGAAGAAGTTTCTTCTATAAAACATGGGCAAAGAATCTAAAATTTGCCATATAATTCAACCACGACATTTTATATACTTGTACTTGGAAGAAGCAGAAAATAAAGCGTTCCACGACTTGAATTGTTGAAGGTATTCTAAACGAAATTTCAATTTATTTTAGTGATTGAGGGGATTAATTGTTATTACATCCATATTGATCCTTAAACTATATTTTAAGTATTTTTCTCAAATGTTTTCCATTTTCTCCATTTCTCTGCTCAAACTGCCACAATTCCATTAGGTTCCCATATAAGTCCTTTGAGACCCTTTGCAGAGAATAACCCAAGAGCTGCCTTTACGTAATTAGGTTAAGAAACAAGAACGTATATAACAACACCATGAGCAGATAATTCCAAGAATTGTCAAGGATATTTTTTTGGCATTGGAAAAATTGTCGACGAGACAAATAAAAAGATGCACTGACAGTTGGTTAGGTATTCTAATTTGATGTCGTAATAAAAACGAAAAAATAATCCTCGCGAGGATTGCGTTTTGCTCTAGAAATACATAACGTGTTAAATTTATAGAAGTTCCAAGAAATTTTAATTTAAATGATTTCATCAACCACCACTAACCCTCCCCCTCCACTCGACCTACCATCCGTTTAACCATGCTGTTGGCCCGACTCGTTTGCCATTGACACAATTTTGCTCATCCGCTTAATGAGAGACGTTGTCCTTCACCGTTATTGTCACCGTTATCCGAGTCACACTCCTGCAACCGACTCGACGCCGACCTGTCAACAGCACTCGCCCACATACAATGATGTTACACTGCAACAGGATGTCTGGCAAAATATGAAAATAATTTCTTCCTCGTCAGCGTAATTTGATGCTTGAACACAATGGCGACGACGATGCTGATGAAAGGTGGCATTGGGGCCGGAGGGGTGGATGAGGAGAAGGTGACAGGTAGGGCGAGATTTACGACGTTCTCCTTGTTGATCACTTCCTGCGCCCTAATCTAGTAAAAGGGACATTTGCTTGATGTTGTTGTTTTGTTGCTTTGGGTTCTGCTCCGAATTTCGCAATTGTTGCACACAAAACAAAAGAGCGACAAAAAATCTAGAGTCGTGTATGTTTCCGTTTTATAGTAACCTACACTTGACTCATTTGCGCAAGTGTCCGAATCTTCTTTCTAATCTGGGGCAGGTTTTTCCTTGATGACTCAGAAATTTCAAAAGCAGCTTGATTTTAGCTTCCGGTGCTCTTGTAGTCCCAAGAAAATGTGCTTGGAGCCATTCATGGGACAGCTGCCAATATGTACTAATGTCTTGGGGCGGGGCAGCTTGAGCTTGTGACTCTGTGTCAGTTGTTGTGTACCAGGGCCCACATTTGTTCTTTTCCCGCATTTGTAACCGGTTCACAGTTAAAGTTAAACTTTTTAAGAATCAGCTTAAATGTCTCGTAAGCCGGTTAAAGTTTTCCTGGTCCCGTTAAACATCTGCCACGAGATGATATACTTTTATTGCTATCCGACTAACATTTCTTTAGGTTACTCCTCTCGAGACTAGTAAACGCGTCTATGGAAAACTAATCGATTGGCACCAAATGAAATCTCTTATTTTACTGTTTTAATTAAATTTAATCTGCACTGAATCGGGTTCTAAATCTAAGTGAAACTAACACAGGTTATCCCACTGTGACCACATGGAATACTCACATAGATTATTATAACCACCTGGGTGTCACCTCCTGGACCAGATACAGCAATCATTCCTGCGTTCATCGCCATCTCTAACGAAGTGCTTTTAATATTACTTCACAGTTTCAAATCGGATTAAAGCAGTCAAGAGCAGCCGACGTAAAAGACAACAAAATCCGCCACCCTGTGTCCCCGATCACCGTGATCCTCACCGGATGCTCCAGTGAGCATCTTCCTCGACAACCTCCTATAACTTTCGTCGCCGTTCGCAACATCTTCCATTTGCCTATGCAAAACTTTTGTATTCAATTCAGCAACTCAAGTGGGAAGCACTGAAAGTTCTCACAGCGAACTACAAGCGGAAGTAATAAACTAAACTTCAGCAGTGAAATTAGAAAAGTTTCGCCGGTTTCCTTGAGCTGCAGGTGGCGAATCTCGAATGGCAAACGTCATGAAAGCAACGCACTGTAATGCAGTTATAAACATAGAAGGTGCTCAAACTCCGTGTGCTCCTTTTCTACACATGTATCAAATTGTCGCAAATGTCGTAGCAAACTTCAAGGCGCAATGAAATTGAAGACCCAACAATCTGAAAGCAAACAAACCACTAAAAGGAGAAAGTTCTCGGGCTTTTATCTTATTTTAATTGTTAGGATCTGAATTGTTGTTGTTGGCCGGATCTGAAATACCCTACACCCTCGTTGCCTATGATGAAAGATCCCGTGGCCTATGATGAAAGATCCTTTAACTGACAACAACCAATACTGTTATTAGAAGTATGTGAGTATTTTATACATTATCACTCCAGTCTACGGTGAGTAAAATTTTTTCTATCCCAAACCTTTTATAGGACATCTTTTGTAAGAACGGACGGACAGCGCTACGCTATAAAGGATATGTGTGTTCAACTTCATTTAGATATCTCCCTATGTTTTCGCTCAATTGTGATTTCAACAGACAAACAGACAGATGGACGGATGAAGTAATAAATAGACTCAAGAGTTGCTGCTGATCAGGAATATAAATATTTTTTCTATATCCGCCATGCCTCCTTCTGTGCGTTACAAACGAAAGGACAACACTTTACCTTTCACCTTCGGATGTAGGGTGTAATAAGTCACACTTGTTACCGACCTATGATGATGATAAATTATTATTAGACGAAGTTCAAAGGTGTGATTTTGTGTATTAGTTTGATTTTATTTTACAAATTCTAGATTTGTTTAGGATCGTGTTAGGACTTGTTTAGGAAAGGAAACTCATCTTGTTTGTTAACTTTTTTTTCGAAAGTCAAGTAAAGTAAAGTTCTTTGTGAGGTTTCTGAATACGTGAAGAATAACTAGAAAGGAATGGAGAAGGAAGAAGACCTGAACTCCAAGCTTATTCATTCCTCCACTTAATGAACTCAGACAAGAGAATATTTTAGTAGCTTAATAAAACGTGTAGCAACATCCATGTTGTTAATGAGCTAATATTCTGGAAAATGGGGCACTAAAAACAGTGGGGAAAACAAGTTCGCAGATTCCAAGAGTCCGATAAGAAATGATTTCTTGCCAAATGTAATTCTTATTTTATTCCCTATTCTCTTTCGGTTGTGGCTGTGCCGTTATTTTTGGTCGGATGCACTCGTGCCGATGTTTGTTCCGCTCTGGTCTCAGCAGAGTCATCAGCTTCAGACAGCTCAACGTTTCTGCCAAATGCTGCAATTAAAAGTGCCACAAATGGTAGTAATTAGGAATCGCTTTAGAACGCATGTTCGTAAATGTTTTCTCAAATTGCCGCATCCGTCCTTACAGCAGGGGGCGGACATTCGCTCAGGGGGTGTGACACAAGTAGTGACTTCTTTTTCATGGACGGAATCTGAGATTCATTGTTTAAATGAAGAATTTTTTTAAGAATTAAAAATGCAGCATTATTTTTCAGAAAAGTTGAGAGGAACTCCTTAAAAGATTTTCACTTATTTTTAGAAATTTAAATTTCGCCAAGTTCAGTAACTTCATAGTTTCCTTTACTTTTATTTTGCTTTTTTTCAGTGTCATTTGCACAAGGAAAAAATGTCAAGTTTTCGTTGGTTGAGGATTTTTTAATTATCGTTTCGTATAATTTTAACCATATGTCTTTCCACAGACAAAGTCAAAGAATCTGAAGTTGAACATTGCCACAGTTCGAGGAACCGTAGTCAACTCGAACCACACACACACACGTACATCTCTACGAGTATGTACGGGAAAAGGTCAAAATCCACAAAAAATATTGAACCAGAATTCCATTTTGTTCAAAGAAACAACGAAAAAAAAAACATGCTGAATAACTTCGTCAGCAATCTTCTAAACATTTTCTATCCTACATAGAAAAAGAAATAATCTTCGAAGCTTTCAATTTTCAAATAAATCATCAGAGGACTCCTACAGTGAACAGGGGAATCATAAATCATCTCTGAAATGATTCGAACTAACTTCGACATTGTCTCATCTTAACTTGCTGTAAGATTTAATCTTTAAACTTTTTTTTTTTACATATAATAATAGTATACTATAATCTATCCAGATATCTCTATCTTGATAAGATAATATCTTGATAATATTATATTACTTAGCATTATATAGGTTTAATAAGACTGTTTTATATTAGGTTAGGTTAGATTAGCTGAAAGGCTCAGAAGAGTGATCCGTCTACAAGGATTCCTGACAGGATCTGTGCCCCATCAGAACTTCTACGTTCAGCAGACATCAAACATCAACAAAATTTAACGAAGGTGGTAAAAAGAATAAATGAAGAATAATCGAAAGCAAAATATTGCTGAATCGTGTTTGTTGTACGAAAAACTGGAAGACTTTTCACTGGCTAAAAAAAAAAAGCATCAAATTTGCACAAAATCACGTTCCAGACTTGACTTGGCTTTATTTTATATTACGTTTTTGGGCCCAAGCAATGGGAAGTAAGCAATATCACCACCTCAGTTGAAATTCTACCGTTTATTTCTAGAAATGGTCCATAATTCAAGTTTGATAGAATTCAAGGAATGGTTTCGTCACAGCCATGATCAAAATTGTATTGTCTACATTGCGATGGCCGATAATTTTGTTTACCTTATTGTGAAATGACTCCATTTTGACACAATAATTGACAGCTTTAAAGCGAAATGATTTACTTTATTATTTCTACACGTCACTTGCAAATGCCAGTCTGTCATGAAAGCGGCCAGGCAGGCATCAAGAGAGGTCATTTTGGAGGCGATAACACTGAAACTCATTCCCATTCATTGTTGCGGCAAGCGACGAAAAGGAGGTTCAGCTGAGCACTAAATGGCGATAATTGGCTTTTCAGCGATTTAGTTTTTCTGTTAAAGTTACTCAGTGGAAGTGATGTATTTCAAACTACACTTCAAATGTTAATTTTGAAATCTATTAATAAAAATAAAATATTAAGTTAATTGAAGCTCTTTTATTCATTAATAAATTAAATATATTTACGGATATGTAAAAATTTACTTGAACATGTTTAAATTATATTAATTAACGAAGAATATTATTAAGGTCAAAATAATAAATTTACAAAAGTTAAGCAGAAATCGGGGAAATATTTTTATTCAATTTATTTGCTTTCATTTCAATTTTTTGGTTTTCATCTATCTCATAATATTAGTTCACTACTATTCACACTAGATTAGATAAATGTAATTACTACAATTTATTGATTTTAATTTAATGCATTTAATAAACTGCATTATCAGTTCTTCTTGTTGAGAATTTGATTCAAATTAATTTTATTTCATTTTACTAAATTCACATTTGCCAGGTTTGATCAATTTCGAAGATTTAAACGAATTACGAATCCGCAGGTATTAAAAAGTATTTATTTAGAATCTACATTTATTTTGCATTTCGAATTGAAATTTATTGGCATTTGGTAAAATGTTTGCTATTTGCTTCATATCGCCTGCGGTGCTCCTACGCTTATAATCACATGATTTTGAACACATGTAAAACATATTATATAGGGCTTTTATAATTTTAATGCAACATAACAACAACACGATTAAATTGTCTCTTAATTAGATATCAGAATGTACAAATTACTGCTCATCGTAGTGGAATTATGTGCATACTCGTATAACAGACAAATGTGAAAGCCAACGTGAATCTAATGTTCTAAATTATCCTTTAATAGGGGCCCATAGAATTCATTGGAACTAGCATCAAATAAAAAATTAGCCTATTTATGTTACATCAGTTCTATTGCTTGCAGAATATATCACCTTGCTTGTGGTTTAAGTGGTCACCACCATCACCGGCAACACAAAAACGTCCTTATTCCGACATTTATTCCCTTTTGCCACTGCTATTCTAGATTGGAAATAATTCCACAACTTTGTGTATGTATGATGGAAATTGATTTTACAAATGTCAAAGCGCAAAGTATTTCTGAAGTAAACTACCGAAGGTTGTTGTTTCCCACAGAGACTGCAACAACAACATAATTTTGCCCGCTCTAGTCTGGTTTCGGAGTTATAGTCGTTTAAAGTTGGGAACTTTCGCACCTATAATCGCGCGATTTTTCATAAAAATTTTTCTTTTCTCATAAAGTTTTTTTTTCGATAACATATTGTCTTACTTAAATGAAAGATAATTTGAATACCTTCTTAACCATGCCCACAATATGGAGGTAACTCTTATAGTTTCGGAGATATAGGTCCAAACTTTTCCAACTTTAAACGACATAACTCCGAAACCGAAAAATTTTCTGCGCATGGATGAGAACTTGTTTAAAACAATTCTCGACTACATACGAGGCGACATCGAAAAGGCTTGTTACCATTCGATACTTAGTCACAGGCGACTATTTCACAACATTGCAGTACGATACCAGGTTGTCAAGGCAAATTAAATCGTCCATTATAATGGATGTGTGCTCCGCAATATACAGAAATATAAAAGCCAAGTACCTCAAGGTCCTAAGGTAACCTAAACACTTTTCAATTTAAGAAAGATAAATTTCCAGATACGAGATATATAATTCTAAAACAACTTTTTCGGAAGCAAAAAGTTTAACTTTATTGACTTCTGATCACAGCACAGCATTTTATCATTTATATGTGTTGTAATAACTTAAATCGTATACACTTTTTCGTTAAACGAATTATCAGTAACTAAACAAATGAAATTAGTTGTAGACTAACTGAAGTCAATTCCCTCCATTGAAAGATCGATTATGTTTCGCGTATGTCCTTTTGAGGAATGGTTTTCGGAAGCCGTCCTGCAGCTGGGGTTTTCCATTTTCAAAGTTTCTGTTAATGATTGATCTGTTTGTAAGAAATTAGTTTCATCAATCTGTGCTTTGTGAAGCAGAACTATCATATCCCATTTCAACTTTTCAAATGTTGAATCGAGTCTTAGGCGCTTAACCTCGGGCCGGAGATAGTTCTCTTTGTTTTCCCTGTATTCTATGGCTTTGGGTTAAAGCCATAGGTCTTTCAGACCGTAATTTTTTCTTTCCCTGAAAAGAAAAATTAAAAACTTAAAAACAACTAATTTGATAATTTAATTTATTTTAATTTTAGTTTCCGACGAAAAAGAAAGATTGGGTGGCAATTGCTGAAGCATATAAGCATTCGTGCACAGTGAGCTGATTTTTTAAGAAGGTAGATACTTGAGAGCCTAGTTGGGCAAAAAGTGATGTCTCTATTTTAATGTCACTAATTTCACTAAAAACAGAGTAGTGTAAAAATCACTTTTCCTTCGTTTGTTAAAATTTGCTGATTTCATTGCACATTTTCAAACTTTAGGTATAAATATCTCGATAATTTTTAAAGATATTATGTTCTGGTTTTTTTACATAAAACCTTGCTATATTAGTATTTGAAGGCAGTCTGGATAATGCTCCTATGTGGAATGGTTTTTTTAATATAATTTTTTAAAAAAAAGACCAAAATATAAGAAAATCTTAGATTTTTTAGAGTATAACTTCTAAACATCAAGCAACGTCCGAACAGATTTCCAGATAGAGGGAACTTTCCTATAAAAACCATACCAAACTTGGCTGCGTCGAGTTGCGTCTGCGGGAGACAGGCCATTTTATACAAGGCAAAGTCGGCACATTTGTGAGAACAACGGATAATTATTCGTTATATTTTTTTTAATAATATCTTAATTAATTAATTAATTAATTTTTTGTATGTAATATCAGCAGGTAACAGATTCGCTAGTAGTAGACAGGAAGCCCAAACATCTGCTATATATTTTAAGAATTGTAGATAGGTAGTCAAAAGCATAAATACAGTGCACTCGGGAAAACGTCAACACTAGTTTACGTCAACATCCCAAAACGTCAACCCTTAATTTTTTACATTGTCTACTCTAAAACGTCAACCAAACCACAAAGCTCTAAAACGTCAACTTTAGATAAACCAAAATTTTGAATTTAGCAACAGTTAAAATACACAGTTTTAATCCCACATACATTTATTTTATGAAATTAGTTCAGAAATTTGGGTATTCCCCTTATCAGTACGTAGAATAGGAAAAAAATTGCATCTCTATGTGTTGTCTTTTTTATGTTCAGTTCCTTTTTTGTATTTGTTTATGTTTCGTTTTAGTTTATAGTCAATAAAAACGTTTTAAAGCACACTATAAATATGTTTTTTATTAAAAGATTCTACATTCATAAACGTCAACAGTTTGTTAACCGTCAACACCCGCGGTTTTAATTGGTTGACGTTTTCCCGAGCGCACTGTATGTATATGTATATGTATATGTACTGACATTAATTTTATGATCGCTAACTTTATGACTAGAAATTACATTTTTCTTGAATCAATGGAATCAAAATCAGGAGAAGAGGAGGGAGAAAAGAAACCAAATACAAGAAGAATACCCTTAACTGGGGCTGATAATTGACCAACCTAAGCAAGGAGAAGGAAACACCAATGATGGCAACTTGACCAGAAGCTTCTTCTCAGAACCTGAAATGGCAGCGCAGATCGTAGAAGTAGATTTGGTTTTAATCAGGCGATTTCAAATAATAACACAAATTATAGCCTGCAGCAAAGCTATCGATCCATGGAGGAAAATGTTTCCAACAGTTCATAAAATTTTGTACCATGGAGAACAAATTATTGAGAATAATATTCTTCCGATTGGAGACCTATCCGAGGAAGCACAGGAAAAGCGAAACAAAGACTACAGAAATTCTCGTGAGCACAACACCAGAAAAATGTCAAGATACTGCACTAAAAAAGATTTGCTCACTATTTTGCTGTGTACATCGGATCCTTATTTGTCCAATATTCGTCAGAAATGAAAATCAACACCCTTTGAATTGGATTATGAACTTAAAGCTATGCTGCTAGATGAACAGGAGGATTACTTAAATACATTCTTTACACCAAATTAATAGTATTGTTTACGCCAAAATAAACCGCTCGACAGGCTGCCTCTCCTGATCGTCCGAAGCCGTGTCCTCTCAGAGAGCCAAGCTTAAAGCTTGACGCTGGCTCCTTGGCTTCGGCCTTGGCGGTCGGACATGAAGATCTTCACATACTCGATCGCCAACAGTGAACCACGCAGTGCGCAACAAATCAAAGAAGCTAAACCAACCACCTTTGTTAAATAAAACGTAAATAAACTTAATATAATTGTACATTATAAAGTGACTTAGTTAATTTCAAAATATAAACATAGTTAAACTGTAAATGAATAAAAAAATAAAGATTCATTACTGTGAGAGACAAAAACAAGAAAAACTACCAGAATTCAACTGTCTTTATTACGCGAAACAATTATCGTTTTATTAAGTACAAGTTATATAACAAGGGTCTATAATATTAGATATTTTGAGATAATTAATTTAATTTAATAAAATTTTTAAATAAAGTGTACTTAAAATTAAATATATCCATAATTATATTATTTGCAAAGATTTCGTTGGATTAAAAGCATTTACGGTATTTCAATTATGCAGAATTCAATGAAAACCGAAGGTACTCGTGCTCAAACCTTATTTATTCTTGTCATTATCACTCGATTTTTCATCAAGGTGTGAGCTGAAAGCTAAATTTTGATCTATTTAACAAAAAAAAACTCGTTGAAATATTCCCACGCGTACAAAAGTTATACATTTTTGACTGCGTTCTGCAAAAATCAGCGCACTGTGAGGTGGCAGTTACCACTCTGGACGAGAAACACATAGCTTTCAAGATGATGAAAATTCTTCAGAACTCGCTAAAATATTTTCCGCCCAAAAAAGTTATTGATAATGAAAGATTTCTGTCATACAATTTCGTCGCCGACAACGCTTTCCCATTAATGGAAAACATGATGACGCCATATCCCTTTACTTTGAATGAGCAATGGAAGCAAGTGTACAACCGGAGGCTGAGTAGAGCAAGGCAGAATATTGAAAGAGCGTTTGGAATAATTTGCGGCAAATTTCAAGGACTGCAGAAAGGAATTAATGTTAATCAGAAGAAAGCAAGAACGATTGTCCAATACTGTTGCGTGTTGCACAATTTTCTAATAACACATACTGATTCCTACTCAGACCAATGCGATGAAGCCGCCGGTCAAGAAAATGAAACGACAACAACGACATCACCCAAATTATCGGCGAAAGTGGACGTGCTTTCGAAGGTATTCGACACGTACGGACTTTAAATCCACGTTCGGCTTAATACTTTTAATTTCATTTAAAATTGAATTAAATGCAGCACTTCTTTTTATTTTGTTTCTGAAACTTTTGTTTTTTGGGTTATACAAACACTGAAAATTTTTATATACATAATTCTATGAAGACTTTTGTTTGGTCTTTCCAAGAACCCATTTCAACGTCACAGTTCGAAAAGTTAAAGAAGAGTGATGAATAGATATATCGAAACATTCTTCTATACCTACCGTATATTGGAATCTACCTGTATTTAGGGGTTCGCATCGTTATTTCTTGTAATGACTTTCACTTGTTTCTTACCCTTTCGCCAGACTCCTTTTTTTCAGGAATTTCAACTTTGTAAAAATGAACATGTTGAAAGGGTTGACAGAAAGATAGCAAGAGGAATTGCAACCTTTACCTGCATCTTGTTTTTTATTTGTAATTCTAAGAAATGTATCATTTCTTTTCAGAATATTCTTTGGGGTATTGATAAATATTTTGACTAATTTTTTTTAAATAAGAATGCGGAATATTTTCATATTTAAGAAATAAGTTGCTAGAGCGAATAATAATAATAATAACAATAAAAATTATCCGTTCGGTATCGGAACGGTGTTCGATATCCGTTCCTCCAGGACAAACTTCGCCGCCCGCTCGATCGCAAATACCTCCGCTTGGAACACGCTACAGTAGTCTGGCAGCCTGTAATGGCGCTCGACCTGCAGCGTGCTGGAGTAGAAACCAGCTCCCGTACCTTCCTCGGTCTTTGATCCATCCGTGAAGATAACAATACCTCCTTAATCCCTTAAGTGTCGAGGGATTTGAATATCTTCCCTCCATTTTAAATATTCTGAAACCGGCGTGCACACGAATAACATCGAGAAATTGTGGCGCGGAAGAAAAGTTTCTTCCATAGATATCTGTCAAAATTAATTTTCAAAAGGCAATGCCGGGCCAATAATTTTGATATTTTGTCCCATTTTTTAAAGTATAATGGAGAATTATATAATTGATGTATTGTGGAACGATTTTCCGTCATCCCATATCAAATTTGGTTTGGAGACAAACCGGTTTCGGCGTTGTGCCATCTTCAGTGTCTTTTTTCGTTCTGTCTATTTCATTGTTGTTCTAGAACTAATTGAACCCAGCTACCTGAGTCACCTGCCATACAGAACAACCGATTGCTACCTGACGTATACATACTTGAAAACTAATTACCGAACTAATTACAAGGACCACAAAATCTTAATAAATACAAAAGAACAACAATGAAATAGACAGAACGAAAAAAGACACTGAAGATGGCACAACGCCGAAACCGGTTTGTCTCCAAACCAAATTTGATAGGGGATGACGGAAATACAATAATAATAAATAAATAAAAATAATATTGGGAAGGGCATATCCAAACTCGGACAACAACACTCGTTGGTAGTCCATATATCTGAAGTGTCGACCAACGTCGTTCAATGCCCTTATCAAAGCATTTCTGTTGACAGGTATTGTATACATACATATATTCTGTTGTATTTATATTTATTAAATAGTTCTTCATTAATGGGCTTCCAACGGCTTACGAGGAAATAGAATGTGGTGCACAAATGTGCTTCATATAATAAAATTTATAGAATAGCACATTTATGCAGCACATTCTATTCCTCATTAGCCGTGGAAGACTAAAAATGAATAACTATTTAATAGATATAAAAATAACGCATGTTGTTGTCCAAAGTTGGTAATGGCTTCCCTTCCGTCTATGCTGAGAGTGTAATAACTTAAATACTTGTCAACACTCTATGCGCGGTAAGATATTTTTATCAACCACCAACAAGCCAATTGGAAAAACTATTTTGATAAAAGTTTTAAAACTGTAATATACATATGTATGTATTACATCCTGACACCAGTATTTTTATGTGTAAAAATGGTTTACGTACAAGATAAAAATTTCAGTGTTGGTAGACGAAAATTTTATAATTGTTTTATTTTTAATTAATAAAAACCTTAAAAAATTGGTTTTGTTTTGCGGAAAACAGGTTTAAAAACATAGCTGAAAGCAAATTATACATATACATATACTATGTAGATTAATATTTGTGATGTATATTATTTCTCTTAAATTGAAGCAAAAAAAAGAACCATTGCTTTTCCCTTTTTGGAAAATTCCAATACTGAAGCCAGATAAGTAAATATTCTTATTCTTAATATTCGCTAAATTGGACAGATTAACCTGTTTGGTCAATCACCTATAGCTTTCAATTTTGCTTGCGTTTGTGCATACTTCTTTTTTGTTCTAGCTTTCAAGTCTGTCCATACCCAATTAAAATATTAATTTAGAATGACTATTTCAAGGAGTTTATATGGTATTTACTTACTTACTTACATGGGTTGAAATGCGGTCCCACACTTTCTACCTTTATTCGGCTTGCTCCAAACACAGGCCTTAGTCTGGCTACATCAGGAGCAGCCTCCATTTTTGCAGGATTAAAGAAAAATGCTCACTCGTCGTAAACATTATACTTTAATAATAAAATAAAAAAAAAATGTATTATATTTAAATTTAGTACGTCGAATAATTTACTTTTAAATTCCATTAACTTACTTCTTTTATGTATCGTCGGGCGTCACTTGTCTTGAAATTGACCCATTGAATTTTGTATTCAGGTATGATTATGAGCTTAAAAATAATTATGAGGTATGAGTTTGAAAATAATGTTCTTGATACCTCTTCCTGTACACAACCATACGACAAGAATATACGTGCATGCGCACAAAAAAAGGCATCGAAGGGGAAGCAAATGATGGAAATAATAAGAAAAATATATGCGGACTGAGATCAAGGATAACGGATTCAATTTAGCGATTCTTGAAAGACAGACCGAGGTGCAGAAAGGCCTGATGAAAGGCCCCTTTATGTAAAACGTTTGGAGTTATCAAGTACATTTGGCTTTTAATTGGTTTACCACATATTAACCAACAACAACTTTAAGTTTGAAACAAAACTAAAAATTTATTCATGGACATCCATTCATCCATTTCATTTATTTTTTCTTTAAACCCTATAATGTGTTATCTTTAAATGATAAAATTTTGTAGTATTTTAATTTATTTTTGTTGTTTTCTTTTCGAAAAACTCTGGAATTTTCTAGGAACTAGGGGAAGTTCAGAGCTGATGTACATAGGGTAAAAAAAAATAAAAATAAAAAAATAAAATAATGTAAAAATAATAGGAAACTCGTGGCAAATGAGCGATTCTTTATTTGTTGCTCGTTTATATTTTATAAATTGAAGGAGTATACTTTTAGCATCGTTTAATTGAATTCCATTGAAACACACCCACAACATCGTGGTTCGACTCCAGCTCATAAAATTTTTATAAATTGCTTTAACCACAAATGCAGATCACGATCTTGTTGCGTGTTGCATTAATTATGCATCGCAAAGTGATGCATCATGTCGCGCAAGAAACTCCGCTATTTACATCCATGCAGATGGGTGACGGCATCACAGAGATGGCGACATACCGAGCAACAAGACCAAGGTTGGTGACAACACGCTATAACGTTATGTTGCCAAGGTTTCAACAATCAATAGTTTAACCATCAAAATCCGATACGCGTGCACGTAACATGTTACAAACGAGAACATGACACAACAACAGCCATCAAGTTGAAGCGTAAATTTCACAACTATCACGTGCATCAAACAAGTTGATTACGTGACAGCAACACCAATTTACACGCAGCTAATTAATGACATGATGATGGACCGGATGCTGACATTGTTTACATTATGAATGAAAGGTTCCTTTGCTCTTAAAGTTTATTTAATGAAGCGATTTTGACCCTAACGACAACAACAAACTTGTATCCAACTACAACAACAAACGAAGGTAAAGCAGAATATCGATTGTTTCATGTCATTGTTATTGTAGGAAAAACCGCGACTTTTTTATGTGGTAACTGCAAAATATCAAAAACCAAGCGTTGGACCTCTTTTAGACCAGCAATTGTTTTCTTTGTAGACACAGTTTTTTCCTTTCTATATAAAATGTCAGCGAGTGGTAAAAAATAGCAGAAAACTTTCAGTTTTGAAACCAAAGAATGTAAGTTTTTGACATGTTTTCGTAACAACCAAATCACAGTATTGTAATTCCCATTCTCAGGTTATGCTTCTGAAGTTCGCGTAAAAGAAAAAGCTATTTCGTATATACAATATGTTATGCGGAATAAAAAGATAGGGACAGCTGAGGAATATGATACACGTTTTGTCATTCGAAAATTATTGCTTTTACTTTCGAAACTACGTACAATTCACACAAATCGCGAAGATTATATTTTTCAAAGGTTAAAAAAGGTCCTTTAATTTAATCATCTGCCATATACTATTCCCTAATCTTTCAAACTAAAAACAATATGTTATTTAAGGTTATATTATTGTATTTTCTCGTATATAGCATAAATTTTACAGTATTATTAATAGGATTATATATGTAGGTATGTATGTACATTAAATAATGTAGTAAAAATTCACGTAATCAGAAATATTAACACTCAGCTCAAAACACAAATCGAAATCGTTGTAAAAACATAATATAAATAATATTGATAACACTCTCATTCCACAGCTAAGATTCCCAAAAATCCTGTTACGTTTTAACAAACGAAAAAGTTTCTTTAATAAAAGTATTGGAAATTATATCCGATCCCATCTGGTGTCTGTCGATGTATGATTGAGTTGCGAAGTACGAGTATCAATTTAAAGTTCGTAACTTCAGCTTTTCTGCAATTTAGCTGGGCAGCAAAACTTTTATGGGTTCATTCACACGAGAAGTTGTACTTTTAGTTGCCGATTTATTGTGCCCTAAACGGAGACGGTGTGGGAATGTTACGCTGTGACTTCGAAGTAGCAACCAACATCAAATCAATAAGTGTTCCTTCAATAAAAAAAACACTAAACATTCGATATACGAGAGGGTCGTTGATGGGCGTCGAAGCACCCTCCTCAAGTGGGATCGGTCGTCATTATTTTAATTTGCATCCGAAATGTTCAAGCATTCAAGGAAATTATGTTCAACATTACTTAGATTGAGTTCGAAAGGGGAAGATAGAAGAGGAGGAATGGGATCAGAAAGAGGAAGGAGGAGAAGACAGGGAGTTCTTAAATCTTTCATTGATTAATATATATTCGTAATCATAATAATATATTAATATATAATAATATAATACATAATAATAATATAAATATATATATATATAATAAATATTTTTAATTACAACAATTCATCAAAAAAAAAAAGATTCGTGAAATATTAAGAAAAATTATATTATGTAAGTTTTAAGAAAATGGAAACTATAAAAATGTCTCAAAATGTCTTTTCGGAAGTACTCTTTAATTATAATACAATACAATATCAAGGATCAAATTACAACTTAATTAATTGGCTCAATTAAGTCGAGTCCTTCGAGTGCCGTTCTGTTTACCAATACAGACATATAAACAAATAAACAGTTAGATATTTTGTCATGTGTCAGTCCAAGTGTTAAGCGTGAGTGAGTCCTTGCAATACGTTGAATCAATGCGTGCGTGCGTATCGTCCGCCAGAAGGGTCCGTCAATGTTAACATTAATCGAGCCATTCATGCAGCTTCAACAAAAGCCATATTTTCCAACAGCGCCAACAACAACATGTACTGATGATAATGTGTTGAAATAAAATAGTAAAACCGAGAGAAACCGATAGCTTTTGACTCCCATGGAACAACGTTTGTCGCGTGCATGCTAATCGACTTCCATTAAAATCTGTCGATTTGAGTTAATTTCATTGTACTACAAACAGTTTGCATTCAAATCACCCAACGCCCCTACCTCCCTTCCCTACCCATCACTCTTCGTAACATTAATTTTTTATTATTTAATTTTTTGCAAGCCACTTTATTTAAGTGTCATTTTAAAATGTTCACTTCACTGAATTTGCATTAAAAAATGTCCTTAATGTTTTTTAAGCGCATTCGCGTTTATTTCCATTATTATTTATTTATTTGTTTATTCCTGGATTATTCAGGGGCGAAATCAATATTTTAGGCACTAATTAAATTTAGGTAATTAATTTTAGGCACTAATCAAATGTCCAGTGTTCCGGATAAAATAATGTACGATACTTAATTGAAGGTGTTTGAATTCTTTATAATATTTTAATGTTTTATATGTTAAATTTCTTAAAAAGGAATCCTTGAAAATACCTTGGTGGAACCTGTGACAAGATTTAGACTTTGGATTTAGCTTTAGATGAAATTATTTTGATTTGATTCGCTTTTAAGATGAGAGTTTAAAAAACGTTGTACTCTATTGTAAGTAATAAAATCTTGGGATATACGAAGCCCTCTGAAACTGAAGCCAGCCGCTGTGGATGGACCGTTTTTATGTAAATTAATAAACTCAAATGTTTTAAACACACTCCGAAGAATGATTAATTATTTCTAGATGACATCGGGCACATGAAAATATTATTAATTGATAGTGATTGGATTAAAATAATGCGAATAAAAAATGTGCGTCATTTTATAGGTAATAATAAGCTATAAATCCCTATTGGTGTTTATAAAATACTCTTTGACAGGTCAATTATTGGTGCATTTAAAAGCACCACTAAAAATAAAGGCTCATTGAAAAAAGGACCGTAATAGGGACTCTACAGTGCTTGGGCATCAGTGTTTGTTTGCTCAATCAAAATATATAATTTAAGGATGAGATTTTTTCAGATTCAGACCACAAACTTCAGGTCTAGAAGCTTGAGAAATATAGCTATATATAGCTTGATAAATTTACAGCCCTTGAATCATGTGACATATATGAGTTGCTACAGTCGGCATTTAAGATTCTTATTGAGGATAACTTAAGCTTAAGCTCGCAATCGAATTCGTTTAAGAAATAATTTTTGAATTCGCATTGATTTTATAAAAGCTCATAAAATCAAATTTAAAAACTTGATTGTTAATTATGAATAAATTACGTTTTACGTGACCTGCCTTGAAACAAGTATGAAAGCGCAGCTGTCAAACATTGACAATTCTGCCGTCCCATTATTATGTATGTCGTATGAGTTTTTAATAAAAAAAAGGATGATGTTTTTATTAAAAACAAGAACAAAAACAAAATACAGGTGCATCGTTGCTGCTTCTGCTTCCCTACGTTGCGTGCGCGGATCTGCGGTCTCGGTTGGCCGTCGTGTCATGTTGTTGCTGGCTTGTTGACGTCTGACAGCAAGCACTCGGCTGCCTCGCCTGCAGGTAATAATTTAATCGGCGAGTCGGCTGCAGTCGGCCGGTACGAGTGCCTGAAACGCTGCAGTGACCTTTGGTGCCGCAACCGGACATCGGACACGCGGGTGAAAATTGGTTTCATTACACGCTGCACGGAGCTGGTGTTAAATTTCATTCACTCCGAGGATTCGGGCCTGTTGCTCGCCTGTTCGGCCACCCGACTGGTCTATTGATCTGTTGGCCGGCTGTGCAGAGGGCAGCTTTTTGACAGATTCATACCAGCTGACCTGACGGACGTCTCTGCATAAATAATTTATTGTTTTGTAGGCGCTGCTGCTTACTTATGGTTACATACGTATATATTTTAATTAGTTTTCTGCCTTCGTTTGGCCCGAAACGTTGTTGCTGCGTAGAGTCGATTTTAAGTTGTGCAGATTTTGGTCCCGAAATAGCATTTTTTTACTAAGTGGCTAAGATTGGGTCTTGCTTGAGTTTTATGAGGTTTATTTAGTAATTTAATAGTAAAATATTAACACTTCTCCCTTGCCACGCCTTTTATTATGAAAATACTTTATATAACAGCTTCTATGATTTATTATAAGGACTTTTAATTAAGTCACTTTTATTTTAACTGAATGGATTTACAAATTAGTGGAGTGGAATCCCATCCCAGAAATTTAATTCCCCTTTCTTAACAACTACTGTTCTTTCGTGGAATAAAAATGTAATCTAGGAAATGTTTTATCCCGATCTTGTGTCATACCAGAACAAAAGAAATGAAAATAACGACCATAATAATGACGGTCTTTCATTATTTTATTCATCATCGTCAACGACTTTCTTGATTCCGTGATAATCGCCTAATTTTTAAATTATTTACCCCGGCAACCCTTTGACAATCCTGTAGATAAACGTCCCTTTTGGCTTGTAGTTATCTCTCCGTAGCGGGCTCACTTAATCCTAATGACAACAACAACAACAACCGAAAACAACAACAAACAAGTAAACGAGAAGAACACGCGCTCGAACAACGAAAACATCAACTTATTTGTTGGCTTGTTTTTAAGTCGCAAACAAAAACAAATCAACGCCACGGAGTTCGCGTTGCCAAACAACAAGAAGCCTCTCACAAGCAACTCAACCCAGCCACTCAAACTCACCCTTTCATCGCCAACGCTTTCCATACGATCCATTAACGCAAACAAAAAGTCCAGGACTCACTCCGGTGTCCTGCGACATCAGCCAGGGGAAGCAGCTAACCACCCGGCTGAAGCATCCAGCGGCTCGTGCTGTCCGCCAGGAAAAACATTTACATAATTAATGCACCCAGAGCCGAAATCGTGATCCGCATTTGTAAAAACTGCTGCTTGCAAATCTTTTCTCCCCACTCGCTCACTTCGCTCGGGAGGATTAAAAATGAACACACGTTCATTCTTCATTCGTTGGTTCGTTCATTCGTTGTTGGTCTGTTTGTTTCGACTGACAAAGCGATGTCAAAAGGACAAGCGAGATGAGTTACTTCATTCATACATACGTACGTCCGCGGAAGCCATGCGATGGTGCCGGGGAGGGGGTGGTAATGGGATGAGAGTGAGCCGGGGAAGGGAACAGGAACAGGTGCTCTTTTAAATACAACTCAACTGAAATTAAAAGCGGATAAGGAAGTAAATGTAAATCCCAGTATCACATACCGGTATGTACACAGATTTCCCCCCTCTCCGCTTCCATTCCATCCCCGGAACCAAGTATGCTAACTCGCAGCAGAGATATCAGGCAATCCTTACAAAGGAGAACCATATATGGCCCTTTAAATTAGCAGGTTTTTAAAACATCCAACGAAGTGTAACGTCAACAGGATCATATTTAATCGATTCAAGTAACCGATCCAAGTAACCTACGATTAGAACACACAAATCGACTTAACTTAAAGAACTAAACTAGAAAACTAAAGGAAATATTAGAAAATTACTTGGATGTCATAAAAATAAATATTAAAAGCTGCAACACGCGATCAATATATTCCCTCGTTCATGGTGCTGCGTGATATGATGCAAGCGGGTGCCGGAAATGGGTTTCACCTTAACCACCGCCCTGCCGCTGCTGTTGGCGATTGTGCCCCGGGTACCAGCGGGAATTTCAACGAGCCAGATGTGAGTGTGATTCAATATGTTGCGAATTCCTCGCACTTGTCACGCTTTCGTGGTATTAAGCAACAACGAGAATTGAAAGTGAACGCGACTGCAACAACAACAACAACATCTACGACGACAACGACGATAACAACAACAACAACGATTCGCAACATGTGGCAGAAAACTGTGGCTGCTTGGCACGTGTGGCTTGTTTGTTTGTCAAAAAGTGATAACTAATAACAAGAAATAAAACCACAACAACAACAACACCAGCGAGGACAAATATGAAACAAATAAAAGCACTTGCAGCAACAATAAATATCCTGTGTACAGTCATGTATATCGGCAATTTGGGACATAAACAGGACGTGTGAGAAGGACTTCAAGAAGGATGAAGAGCAAGAAGTAAAGAAGAAGGGAAAAGAGAAGGAATTTATCGCACTTCTAAAGTGTGCTCAGCACCAGATGCTTGCAGTTATTTCAATTTAGTCGCATTACTTAAAGTACTCATGGCACGAACTCGTCCTCTTCTGTTAACAAAAAGAAAGCCCCGATTCCTTTATGCAAGACGAATTTTAAGAATATTTTCCGTTGCAATAACTTACAGTTATTAGCGCAGATTAGTAATAAAATCAGAAAAGGTAAATCACAAGATAGCTCTTGCGTCCGATCGAAAATTATTATTTGAATCTTGAGATGCCCAAAAATGTATTCAATAGTGTCTGAATACGTTTGAAAGCAAGGAAGCAAAGTAGGAAGAACAGAAGTAAGAAATAAAGGAAGAAAGAAAGAAAGGGGAGTAGAACAGAAGTAAAAAAGAAAAGTAGGAATGAACACAGGAAGTACTTCAACGGACAATCATAAATTTGAGTTCCGAATTCCAAAGGATGACCTGTTAATACGAAGTCGTATTATGATAATCAGCTTTGTGTGTTCTAGTGCTCCAAATTATAGTATATAGATAGCACTTTAGCAGAGCGAAGCTGAATTCCCTGCGTGCCTGCTTCATATTTTATTAGCTTTTATAAGAATCACAAAAAATCCATGGTTTTTTGGACAGGGAACTCGGACATGGTTTGGACGGGTCCATGATTGATTGTTCGCTCTTCTCATTTCTCATTGATGAATCATGCATTGGATGACTTGGGTCACTTTTGGTCCTGATGCCTGCGTGGAATTGAATTACTTTCATTCAGTTCGCAAACAAGATGATGTGTTTCACTGGTGACTCGACAAAAAGGTTCGTCGCAGAAGGTGACATCATGAATTCCCAATCAGCTTCCCCAGAATTCCTATCGTATCATTCTTCCTTTTTAGGTTTTGTGGTTTTTAAAATGACACTCAATTTTGATTAAGTCACGTCACATGGTTACTTAATATGATTTGCTATTCTCTTTAATGTTTCTTAAAATTTTGATAACGAAAAAGTTGATAAAGAAAAACGTCATCAATTTTGATTGGAAAATTGTTTACACTGCGAAATCGAGGAGTTGATTGTGTTGTAAATGTACCATATATCGTATATTGAATAACCTTGAGTATATAATTCAAGGTTATATATTGAAATAGAATCACTAATATATGTTGGGAAGTTGTTGGGGTAGCGAACAAGCCAGAAAATTATCATTCTTTCATAATCCATCCATCTGCTCAAAAATGCGGCATGATTCACGTTTGCTTAATCTGTTCATGTTGTAGTCAAAAATGCATCACTATTCCTCCCCTCCCCCCTCATTTCCTTTCCTCTCATCATCGCGGAATGGCATCACTTTAGTACAAAAAGTGTTTTAATTGGTCTCTTGTAAAACCAGCAACAGAAAACATTCGACTACGCCTAAAAATATGTTGCATTCGACATGTCTGGGCTCTGTGAGCCACTTGACAGTTTCAATTGCTGTCAGTTTGATTGTTGTAGTAATGCTTGTTAAATGATGACAGAATATCCAGGAACACATTTCAGCAGGGAGGTGAATCGATAGTACGAACCACACGGAGCTGTAGGGCTGTCGAGGGTGAGACGTAGACAGAGGCGGGGGCCAGCAACATGTCTGCTGCCTTCAAGTGCTTTTCAACAGTGTAGAGGAGTGGATTGCAGTGCAGCCAGGAACGGGTTGCGAAGAGCTGCGGCAATTAAAAAACAATTTAAATCTGTTTTATGAGTTTCTGCAGAGGAATCAAGAATGTAAAAGGCTTTAAGTGCAGACTTACGATGATGCATGGCTGTTAATTATCGTCCTTCGGATGTAAAACTCCTTCTCGAACATCAGCAGCAACAACAAAAACAACAACATCTACAATAATAAGTTGAACAACATCATGTCGTAGTTGTAGAATCGCAATTAAGTGGCCATAAAATTATACGACTGGAGAAGATTTACAATATGCAGTTGTTTAAAAGGGAAGGGAAAATAACAACAAGAGTACTTCATGAAAGCAATACATACAAAGAAAAATACTCAGACGGAAAACCGATTTAAGATGCGATTGAAATCATCGTGTGAAACTTTGAAAATCATATACGAAACGAATGCAATAATACGAAACAAGCATCATTTACTTAATATTCCAAAAACAAATACAAGTGTAGGTATGTAGTATAAATCGATAAAAAATCGTATTAAATAAATAATCGTGAAAGTTGGAAATTTAAAGAAGTACTTTTAAGTGTAACAAATAATTAATGCATTCATTTAGTAATATTCTTGAATATTTGAAGTTTACGAAAGGTTCTTATATGATTGCTTCGTATGAATCTACACATCTGAATGTTGCACTCTATTTACGTATATGTATATAAACATACTACAAGTCTGAACTTGATTATTGCGTAGTGCCTTCTCGATTTAAACTTTCATATAAATATCAGTTGTATTGTAATTAAAAAAATTTCAATTATTTTTGAAGATATTTAATGTATTATTATATACAACTACAAAATTTTTCAAGGCGTACACATTTTAACAACGTATATTTAATCATTTAGTCGTTTGAAAATTAAAGAAAACTTCCACCCACGACTCGTTTACGTCATACCAGACGTCATCATCAATAATCGTCATCAACGAAGCTATTTTGAGCATTTTCCAGACGATGGCTTCTTGACAGGTATCAAGTAGTTTCAAATCCAAAGAACAAAATCCAAGAAACAAGTGATTAGCACGCCCTCATGAGTTAAGCTTTGTAATATGTATGAATTTGTATAGAAAAATGTTGAATTCAATACGAAAAACTGAATACAATGTAAATAATAAATCAAATATCAAGTTATTCAATAATTACTGATCTGTATTTATGTATACAAAATCAAATGAAAATATAGACAATGTACACATAATTTTTATTCTATTGTATTGTGTGTATAACTAAACTATATAAATAATATATGAATATAACAAATGACGTCAAAGTCGAATAAACGTATAACATATGTTATAAATTTATTTTCATTCCAATTTCTATTGCAGTATTTATGAATTTCCAATCACTTCCAATTGAAAAAATTGAGACTCTTCTTGTCTTTGGACAGTTTTCTATATCGTATATAAAATTTATAGTTCACACATATTTTAAGTACATATGTTTGTGTAAATATATATTTTATGATTACGTTAGATTTCTGTCGAGTTGCATCTGCTGGATACTTTTTCAAATGCACAACAAAAACTCTTTCTCTCTAAAACATCATGTGAAGCATGAAGGGGATGTCAACGCTGCTTCAATGAAGCAACTAATTTTCGAGTCAGGCTGATTAATGAGTTTCCTGGAAGTGGCATTTGCTACCCTGGCATTTTTCTTCAGCGGGGTTTGAAACGTGACGTTTTTACGAATTGCGAAAGGAAATGCTTCATCCTTTCGACAGCAGGAATCTTTAAAGTATTTTTACGCATTAAAACTTGGGTGAACTATAAACCGAGGCAGGAAAACCTGGCAAGTCGTAAGTACGCACTGTGAAATGAGTGAATATAAATCAAGGCAGACAAACAAACCAATAAAAAAGAATATAAAACTTCGAATCCAAGGAATACTACTACAAGAAATACAACAAATGTACTATACATATATCAACATTAAGGAAATTTATAACTTCATATGCTACACTTAAGTGCGGCTGAATCTTTTAATCCGTTTTCCTGCTGCCTTAAATGAGCCGCTGCTGTTGCTGCTGCTGCTTAAGTATTGAAGCGTCGTGCTGCGTATACAGCAGCACTTCGAGGATTAACCCACCGCAAGGCAGATGGCGCTGTTGTTGTTGCAACTGATGTTGAAGATTTCGATACGAGATCCGGATGAGCTACGTTTTTACCCTCCCGAACAAACGATTCTTCGACACTCGCATCGACATTCGAACTTCATTGGGAAACTTCGGAAATTCGAGGCGAGTCACAGTGGAGACGAATGTGAATAGAAATGAGGAAATGTTGGTCTAGCCAAATAAAATATAAACAGGGAATGAGTATAAAAACATTTTGACCAAGAATATTCCTCGATTGGGGTCAGAAGACACCGAAACGGAAGGCATAACAAGGGAAGGATTTAAAAAGAACACGTTTCAGAGAGAGTGTGGAGAGGGATATAGAAATAGAGAGGAAAAGTAGGGAGATTGGATTAAACAGCAACACGTTCTTCCGTGGAAATAATTTAATATGTTTCATTGCTTGAATGTCTCACAAACTTAATGAATAATAAAGATAAATAATAATAATACCTAAAATATTACTGTAAATTCGTTCGACTTTGAACTTTCTTCTTCTTTTTGAGCAATTTATTCTTTCCATTAAGACTTCAATTTATGACCTCACCCAGAATCGAGGGCTCCCACTGTGCACATGTGTCTGTGTATTTCTACGTCTACGTATTTCGGCGTGTATGACTCCATAATGAGTCTATTTAAGGCAATTTAAATGCCCTCCGATTGTTCCACGCTTTCTGACGCTCTGACGACCCGTCGGATCGGCGGCTACACGGTGTTTTGTGTGGAATTTAAACATAGCAACATGTTAAACTTTTTATAATCACGCGCTGACAAGGTACCTATGACAGCTACAACAACAACAACTACGGCAATCATAGCAACTTAGCTTTCATTAAATTTAATTAAACAAACTCAGAGACTCACGTCGGAGAAGAAATGCTTAAAGAAAAAGACTCCTGGAATCTGAATCACATGAAGTGTATTCTGTGAGTATTGAAGAAAATGTTTTGTCTACATTTTGTGGATTGTTTACCTCGTTCACCCCGTTTTGTTGTTGTTCTTTTATTGACATGTGAATGATGTCTATTTTTCTTTTGTTTTAAGGGTTCCCTTACTATTTCATTATTAGTATTATTATTCTACTTTCGTATTAAAGAGTTCACGAAGTGCGCATTGGTTCTGGTATTTTATGCTTTCTTAGATGAGGATTTGTGCAGGGGGAAACTTTATACGTATCTTAATTGAATGAACTAATAAAGAATTCTGTTCTGTTTGATTGATTGACAGCGTGAATGATGGACGACTTTATACAGAAGTATACAATCGATTCTGGAAAAAAGGGAAAACAGACGATATACGAATTGAATGAATTACATATTCTGAAGTTCTAAGAGTTTATTGTGATGAGAAAATTTGATTCGAATGAAACGATTGGAAGAACGACCAAAAATTCAGTGTAGACACGAATAACAAACCCACTTCTTTCATTTCTTCGTTTCTTACTTCCACTTTCACACATCTTAAAACCGTAATTCGTGGGTTACATGGTACTCATACCGTCAAATGTGGGTGCACTTATAGACTTAAGTATGTCTAAGAGCCACTTAATGTCACATCTTATCTCTCGTTACTGATTATTTCACAAATCGATTTTGTGTTTGAGTGGACCATAATGCCAGCAAAACCTTTGATCATGGGAGAAAAATTTCCATATCATCCTGATGAAAGCATCGAAGTCAAAGGAAACGTTCTCACACATTAAAGATAAGGAAAGCAAAGAAAAACTCTTAAATTAATATTTGCTGCCCATTCAAAGAACTACAAAGAACTCAATTGAATTGAAATGAATTGAATTCTTTTCAGCTGTATATCGCTTAAGTGCATTGAGTCAAATGTTATCGGAGCACCACTTAAAATCATTGGGCTAACAAAGAACGGTTCTGTTCTTATAAATTCGCAATGAATTTATCATTACGATTGATTTCAGTTCTGTATGATTTGCTTCTTAAATCTGAACCTATAATAGAACGTTCGGCCAATAATAATACACACACAAAGCATTTGATTCATTGTATTCTTTATGTTCAAACCACAGAATTGAATCGAATTAATTCCAAGGTATTATATCTTGGATTTTCCTCAACATTTAGTGAAAGTTTAATTAAATCTTGCGAATGTTTTCGAGTAAATGAAATGTAAGAATACAATTTGTCTTTAATGATGTGTAAATAGTTTAAATATTTGCGTGGCAGAGATCCAAATAAACTAAAATATCCATTGAAAAAATCTCCAACTCATCCTTAAATAAAACTCGTGCTTCGTTGCAGTTTAGTAGTTGCTAATTTTGAAATTAATGACAGGAAATTAGGCGGCAAATAACTCTTTAACTGCACAACATCCCACGATTCGCAGCTGCTGCATCACTCAAGTCGATCTGGCAAGTCTTTGGTTCGGAGGGACGTCGCCGGTTGTTGAATTTATGGAACATAAATTTTAATCTTTCACGATAAATATGAAAATATTTTTAGGAATGTTGAGAATAAACCGCAGACGTAAAATGTATAGAATGCAGTCAACAAACCGCCGCAGGGCGATGGGGTTCCGTCAACATGGTAGGGAGAGGGGGAGGAATGAGGAGGAGGGCCACAGCTACTCAGAGCCGGAAAAGTCGTGAAAACAAATAGTTTTCTAAACTATTAAAAGTGATTGTTGGGGACTGAAGATGCGTTGAATAATGAAGATGGAACAGCGAGAGTTTCGTGGAGGTCTTCAGTCGAAATAAAAGCGTAAAATTTTATAGTTTACACATCTGAAGAGAACTGAAAGAAGTCCTCGACATTAGCTTTTCAGACTTAAGCTGATAAATAAATAGAAGTTTGCGGAAATGGAATGTTTATTTGTATGTTGTGCAAAATGTATTGCATAAAAATCTCGAGACAGTTGTTAAAAAATACGACTTTCGGACACATTTATTGGGACCGGATGTACTCCGGGATATTTAAATGAACTCTTGGTACAACTCTTGGTACAGTTTCTGGTCTCCATAGAATTCGGTGAGTGGCATCGAATACTTTTATAAGAGTGATATTTTAACAGACTGGTGAGGAAGCTTTGAATATAATCTTGTGACAGATTTAGTTGAACATTAGTTGTTCTTCAAAGGTATGGAAATAAAATTCAAAACCTTTTGGATCAGTCTGTTGAAATGCAGGTCTTTTCTGTAGCTTAATTTTTGGTTATGTCGGTTTTATTGTACCCAGTTTTACTCTATTTCTTAAAAAACTTCTACTCTTTTTAGAACTTAATATCTTTTCGTTCATTTCTTCGATATTTTGGTGTCACAATTTTCTAGATCCATCCATTTAAATTCTTAAACAATGTTTATTTATATACCATGAAACTCAAATTTCCAATTATTTTAATGAGATCCATCCGTTTTAGTTTCCTTCGGCAATCTTATCTGCTCATCACTCATAAAGCGTAAATCGATTACTTCCCCATTCCCGCGTGTGCCATAAACAATCTGCAAACCCTGCCTCATCGCTGCTAGAAATCTTAACAGATTCGATCAAATAAACTTTGATTTCTTTGTGGTCGGTTCGGCGCATAGGCGGGTGCAACTAACTGTACCTCTGGGAATTTCGGCTGGAGTTGCTGCGAACTGCAGAGGGGTGGAGGACGCTGGGAGGGAGACATGTCTCGATGGTGGCTATAATTCACCCATCTTTCTGAGGAATGGCTTAGTTATACCTCAATATGTAGTTAAAACTCAATCCGCTGTACAAACAACGGATTAGATTTTTTACTCGACAGTTGTTCGTAAATACAGCGGAGGGTCGTTTGATTGGAATTCTATTTGAAGAAGAGAATGGAATCCATCAGAAAGCGTGAAGATTCACTCCCTTTTTGAGTTGCAAGAGAACACATTCGGAAATTTAAAGTGAGCAAACATTAAGTGAGTTTTTTATTGAAGCTAAGAATTATTATTATTAGATTGTTTATAATTTTCGCATCTGTTTTTATTTTATTGCCTTGTCGTTGAGAGGGGGGAAGGGGAGAGGAGAATGCATAACATATCCATTTGATATCATGAGTCATAAAACAGATTCGATTGTATTTAGACTCAGCAACGCTTAAGAAGAATGTTCTTCTTTTTCCTAAAAATTAATTACGGATTACGAGATCTGGTAATTAAAAACCTACGGATTCGGAGAGATTTTCTGCTTCTTTCTTTTGTGCACAAAACTGAGGTGCTTCCGAGAGACAGGTTGGGAGATAAATAAAACGCGTGACTGACTTTCATCAGGCTTAAATGCTTCAACTCTCTTTTCTTGGGTTTTATAAAGAGATTTTTGCCCGTTATTTTGCTTGAATATCATCCCTTCCTATCTGGGACATATATCATGATTAGGTGGCCCCAAAGAAGGCCCTGCATCTCTTCCGAAGTAAGTTAATCTTATCGAGATTTTAATGGAACTCAGAACGCGATGGACATATGAATGAATTGAATCGTTCTCCTCCTTCCACGCCCGTAGATGGATAATTCAATTCCGTTCCAAGTGAAGCAATCTAAGTTCCCCGCCCTGCCACAATTCAATTAGTCCCCCTCCTCCTTCGTGGGATGTTTTGAGTCAATTAAGTGACAAAACATGGCTAAACAATTGCCCAGATCCCACGACCGGGCGACCGACCCGACTCCGCGCCATACGGGAGTCTAATCAGCAAACATATTGAGAGTCTGCAGGCTCGTTCGAACTGATTAAATAATAGCGAACACGTGCGGGCGCCCAACGAGCGCCGCACTCACCGGCTGGGCGATGCACAAGGGTATCGACTGCCGATGCAGCGAAACAATTGAGCGCGAAGGAATCGTCAGGGCCGAAGGACGCGTGCTCGGCGTTTGTCACGAACACACGCTCTCAGCGCAGACAGATACGGCCAGATAAGCTCAGTCAGCACCGAGATAAGCTGTAGTCTCTGGCACATGAACAGACAAGAACACGAACATGATGAGGCTCGAGCATGATGAGGATGAGGATGATTTTGGGTGCCTTAAATGGGTGCCTTTGGCTTCGTCGAGGACGTTGCGCGTCGTCGTCACGTTGATGTCGTGAGAGTTCAATTAGGTTCAGGAAAGTTAAACAAAGTTTAAAATACACACTGACAATCGCACTTCAACTCTATGGAAGCCAGCGCAATCTTACGACACACACCAAAAAATACCAGCCAAGGAATGCGAAAGTCATTAAATTCTGGTGGCAACGACCGTGATTGCACCCTTCTCGAGCTCAGTGAAAAATTCCAAGAAGTTTCGGAAACGTTTTCTGTGGAAAACAGGACATTATTTATGTTGTACCGAGTATTTTTATTTTTGTTAGATTAGGATTCTCTATTAACGCAGTCACGGATTTTGGGAAAACTTTAGCTACGACTTGCGTAAGGTTCCTCACCTTCTAAGCTCTCATCGACTTGTAACAAACCACAAAGTTTTTGCTTCATTATTAGATTGTCTGTGTGTATAGACGATGTCCTTGTATCGTAAAATCATGCAATTTATATTATTATGGGGTTTAATAATCGCATTGAAAAACAATGTTTTCTATCCAGCTATTGAAAGGAAACCGAAAACCCTAAAAGATATCATCGATAACTTGAGTTAGTTTTGGTTACTTAGAGTACTTGTAGACTGTTCTCCGTTTTAAACACCGTCAGCTGATGCCTTATTTGATTACACTCTACATTCTATTTTGTAGGGTTATTTAACCCGTGTGTAACCCATGAAATGCCAAGCTCACATAACGGAGGATTAGTTACGGGTCTTAAGGAATGACTTACCTCCAAGAAGACTGGGACAAGCGTTCGGCTGCTACTCACACGCGTTGAAATGTTCTTTAAAAGGGTTGAAATGTTCTCTAAAGGTTTATAGAACGGAAGTATTTTCCATCAAGCGAATCGATTACTGTTCTAAGGACACTCATATATCCTGGTTTCCGGATTCATTACAAAGGCCGCTGTAGCATGTGACAGACACAGTTCAGTCCTTTTTCCGGATGTTTGTCTGGCTCCAGGAAGATGATAGATTGGAAAACTCCCAATAATCTGATGATGCAAGCGAGAGATCCGGTGATGTGACTGTCTGCCGCTGATGTTCGGCTCTGTGTCACTGATGAAGAACAACAAAACGCAGTTGAGCAATAAACATGGATTAACAAAATGTTATCGTTAAATTGACAGGACCGGGAAAAATCGAACCCTTTGTTGTTGGGTTTCTTTTGTTGTTTACATTTAATCTTTTTCTAAAACAGGACGTTAGGGATTAAAAAAACACACACATACACAAAAAATTGGAATAACCTGAGGGTTGCAGCACGATATGATTTCTAATCCGATGATGATTCATGGAGAATCATCGGCCATTCAAGACCATCCGAGAGATGTACTTTGACTTTAATCATTGGACTTAAGCGTTAAAACATTTTACACCTTTAAATATTGTATATAATATGCTAGTAATAATATTACAATATTTTATTTATTTACTGATACTTAATACTAATAGTGACATTAATACGAATTAAATGCTGAAAATTAATCCTGTGCATCAGCAAATATAAACAATTTAATTAATAACTATAAAAGCATCCAGAAGTTAATTCAAATTAACTGCCTTCATCTGAATCACTGAATCACGTTCATGATACACCTCCTCCCTTCCCCCTTGCAATCTGGAGTCCTCACTGGAATCCGACAAACCGACGCCGACTGATGCCACTTTAATGCAACACCTCGGAGTAAAAGTAACAACGCTTCCTTGCAAAAAAGTACTAAAATGATGCATTTAAAAGGACTCCCACTGAGCACTCTGATGAAAGTGGTTGCGGATTCCATAAGAAAGAAAGAAAGAGCGCGAGAGAGAGAGAGAGAAAGAGAGGGAGCGACAGGGTTCAATACGAACTGTAAACCAAAACAATGTCAACGAGAGCTGACGCAAAAGCGATAGAAAGTGAAACCAAGGAATTTCAATTAGCGTCAAATTGTGACTTATGTGAAAAATGCAACAAACACTGCAACAACAACAATAACAACAATAACAACAATGACACAGTAACAACAACGACAACATTAATACTAATGGCATCAACATCAGAACAACAGAGAACAACAAACAACAACAACAACAACAATAGAAACATCGAATGTATTACTGACCAAATAACAGGAAAATAAACAAGAGCAAAAATAGGACAATAGAAATGTCAACTCTTGAACAGTTTCCCCTCCTACCCGAACCCCCTCCCCCACAAACCGAGGTCGAAAGTGATTCCTACGTTGAACTTTTCAGCTCCATTCATTCAGCGCTGCTGTATCACTGCATCGTCTCTTTATTCCTCAGCGGATTTTACTACATACTCGCGTACTCTACACACAATCGACAAGTTTTGTTTTGTGGATTGCTTGGCTAATTAGTGAATCTGAATTAATTTAAAGTTTAGTCTGAGGATTTAAAGTGGTTCAGAAGAATGAAACGAGTGGACTTTTAATCGAGGACAACAACGGTTTTGTGCCATTCAGAAAGTGAGAAGAATAGAAATTTTCAGCTGTTGTTTGGGATACTTTTGAAAACTTACAGGTAAACTCAGAGTGATTAATAAAACAGGGATTGAATAACATTGAAAAAAGTGATTAAAGACCCAGGAAATGTCTATGTTTCGCCTATTCGAACACCGACATCCTTAAATACATCTGATCTGAAGTGGATATGAACAAGTGGACGGATCAAAGCTGGCCGGCGTAGGTTCGGAAAGTCTACGGAAAAAAGACATGACAGGGCGTCACTTGTGATTGTTTGAAAGTGCGACCTCGGAATCGCTCAGAATTCAGCCCGATTGCGGCGGACCACAACTCAGCGTTAAACTGATGTTCTTTTAACAACAAATAAGTATGTGAATTTTTCACCAGATGCAGCATTTTTCGCAAACAAAAAAGCGCGATATCCGGCCGGAAATGCTTGTGTTTGCATAAAAAACTAGAGCCACCGCAACGCCAAAAGTGAGCAAGGAAAACAACACCGAATGCTATAAAAACTGAAGCTGACCGAACACTTGAGCTGACAATGCGCTTGGCCAGGCACAAACACACACACACACACAAACGCACACACTCAGACGCACACGCAACAAACTCATACACAAAGAATCACACACACACACACACACGCATATACAAGTGCATGAAGTAAGCCTTTCATAAATCCCATTGGAAGCGCTATCATGGAGTCCTCCCGCTGCTCCCTTCCTCTATTCGCCTGCTCCTCTTTAGGGATAAATCTATTGACTTTAATGAAGCGTAATGGGTATTTTTTTTATTATTTTTTTCCGGCGCTTCACTGCAGATGACTCTTCTCCAAGCTGCAGGGAAAACGGGGCAGAGGAAGAGGATCCGCAGCCCACAACTACTAGTGGTGTGTGTGTACTCCCCACCACTGGTTAGAATCCGGAGTGATATAAAAACCGAGCACCGGAATTGAATGGTACTTCCGTGCCGAATGTTTGATGGATGCATGCTGGCGGAGGCAGAGGAGAGCTCATGGGGACGGGGAGGGCTGGAGTGGTCTGTTGGAGCATCAGGCAGCGCACTTGCAGCTACGACGAAAGCTTTTGAAGCAGCGATTAGAGTGCAGTTCGTAATCAAAATACGTATAGAAGTATGTAACTGTGTATGTGTGTGTGTGTGTATTGGTACCAACTACATGCATGTGCACGTATAAATAAATAGTCTCACACACACACATCGGGTAAGAGATCAAATTAAATAAAAAAAAAATGAAATAAATAAAGAAAACCAGCAGAAAATTCAAGCTTCATCCAGAAGAATCATCATCATCATCATCATATAGGAAAAACTTGTTAAAAAGAACACGTATAAAAATCGTACTTTTGAATATTAGAAAAAATTTAGATATCGTTCAATTAAAAAAATGTTTACAATTCATTTATAGTTTGGAATAAAGTTGACTAAAATATTGTTTACTTTTCAAAATACTAAAATGAAGAATTGTAACTTTCAATAAAATGAGAATTTTTAAAAAAGTTACTTCTCATCATTAGTATTGTACAATACAACAGCGAGCTATAAACACTTCTTTATTAATTAATTTCAATTTCAATAATTTTGCTATTATAATAAATTAGAAAAGCATAAAATATTTGATTGAATTTGAAATAATTGATTGTTACTGATTTTGTGTGAATTAATCTGATCCAAATTTATTTGAAATTAATAACAAAAGTAAGGCACAAAAAAATGCTATTAAGAGATTATTTTCGTGTATTTTACATGGAAGTAATTTGGTAGAAAAAAATACGTTTTCATCTTTTCTTTGAGTGTACTTTTTAAATTAATTATCTTGAGTGTAGGAGAGAGAAAATATTCGTAGACAGCGAATCACTAATGAGTTGATTTCGTACAATTTGTTCAAATAATTATATTAGACAATAATTATGACTCATTACAATAATGACTCAGCTCATTATTCGCGTCATTTACGGTGTTATCAGTATTTTTATCGGTGCTTTTATGGCTTTATTGAAGTTATTAAAATAACACAAATTTTTGTACTAATCACTTGTCTGAGTCGCATGAAGTACAACCAATAGAGCTTTTCCTTGACGCTTTTGATCGGATAAATAATCAATAACATTGGTCAGGACAGAAGTGAGAGAAGAATGTCATTATGTCTCGATATATTTATGAGTTATGATTAATTTTCTAGCGATAAGAGTAGAGATAATTAATTCTTTATAATCGAATTATAATATTTGGAAACATCGTCTATCCTCTGAGTTCTACTCTACTTTATGCTACATTCTACTCTACTCTCTGCGGTAAATAACACCCACTCTAAAGAAAAACATAACACTCTACATTATAATTAAATTTCTGTTGACTTTTCATGGCCTTCATTTAAACTTAATTACCTGCAGCTACTTAGTTTAAATCTCTTCGTAAGAATTCGCAAATCGAGTCACATGACAGCGTTTGCTTTCAGTCTCCAGCATCTCCAAATCTACTCTAACAGCATCGATTTCATTTAGTAGCCACGACTGTGGTTTGTGGTGGTGATTGCCAGCCGATTGCGATGAAATGAGGCTAGTTTGAGGGCTTCTTAGGTGATTCCTTGTCTGATTAGTTGCTTGTAATTAAAAGCGGTCTTCGGAAATTCATGAACCCGAATTGTGTTTGCCTGCGAATCTACTATTAATAGTGGTTCCTTTAAAATTTAGAGTTGCAATCGGTTACATTTTCTGATTTGCAGAGTTTGCGAAATTCAATTGAAAATCTGATTGCAAAATTAAAATTTAATTACCCGAAACGGTAGTTGTAAACGAATGTAAGACTTCAATAGAGTGTCATCTGGTAATTTATATACATATATTGAATAAATTTAATTAATATGGGCTGGTGGCAACATTCAATTAAATCATATACTATATATTCTTGGAGGGTTCTTTAAGAGAGAAAGAATAAGAAAAACATAACAAGTTCCCATCATTCTCAAAATGTATGGTTTTCAGTGAAAGTCCTCAAATCCTGTAAAATTCATTCTTTGTTTATGAAACACGCTTTTCTTCGTAGTATTTTATTACAATATTTCTATTTCTATTTATTAATAATTTTTATTATATTATATAGTAAATCATCAGGATTCAAAGAACTAAATAAATGTATTTATCATCCACATTTAATAGTATAAAAAGTATTAGATATTAAAGTAAAGATAAAAAGTATTTTAGTATTTTTTCTTGCTTTTACAGCTATCATAAATTAATACGGACTTTGTTCTCATTTTCGGCATGTGAAAGCACTTTTTAACAGTGACGGTACTGCAATGAAATGAAGTGTTTGAACCGTGTTATTCTCCACATGTTAAAATAGAATAAGTATGTTAAATATTAAAGCAGAGATAACAGTGTATAAGAGAATTTAGTTAACAGACATGCACTTTGTACAAACACTAAACTAACTAACCTCATAAATAATGGTGTTAATACTACAGAGTTGCGTTGTTGTGATGTTTTGTTAACGATGTTGTCCACTGTTAAAAGAGCTCAAAATTACTAGAGTTAACAGATCTCTAAATTACTGGAATTAACAGAACATTTCAGAGTTCCAGATTTGAAGAGATGAAATTAGTTGTATATACAATATTAATTAAATAATAACTATTACAAAAGTTATTTAATAAATATATTATATACATACACAATACATATTTAATTTGTTTTTGTCTCCTTTTTATTCTTTAATTTAATTCCTAATATTTCTTAACCAAGAACGTCGATTTAAATTTTGTCAATTTGTTTCAAAAAATTAAAACGAAACTGTTTCGAAATTTTATTAAAATACGAGTATGTATGTATATAGTAAAATTATTTGATTTGGAAAACTTAAATCCTTGATCTCTCTGTGATAAACATTTTAGGTTTCGAAGGAGCTTAAGGATATCAAGGGAAATTTTCAGAGGAATTCGAAGACATCTCTTAGACCTAAAATATGGTATATGTGCATATTAAGTACTTTTATCAAAAATCTAATTAGAGTGCTATTATATATAATATTATAAAAAATAATTTGAATCGAGTCATACGAGTACTAAAATGTACTACCTATTAAATATTGAAATAAACCTTGTCGATAAATAAAATGTTCCTAACGTTGTTGAGAGAAGATATCAATGTTAGAAAATATGTTCGTTTTTAGTTCTCTAACCTGCGCAACATGTCGCTCATCTGAGCTACAATGAAGGAGTACCTCGTGCAAGAATTTTGAAGCCCGAACCTCGCAGCACTCGTAAACTCTTCGAATCTTTGTCTGCTCTTCGCTCCTTTCCTTGGTCTCTATCGTAACTGCTCACAGCTTGAAGTTTAAATGTAGTCTCTCTCTTTAGACGTCATTTGCTCTAGAAGTCTGAAATTAATTCCGAGAGAACACTCGATTTACCATCGACCTCTGTAGTGGGTGGAAAACACCCACCCTTCCTCTGTTAACAATCCGCTCTCAGAAACTTGGTGTACTGCTGAGTTTCGAAATGAGAGAGAGAGAGTACAATTTATCCTCCCTCTCTCTTTTCTTATGCTCGCTAGACGAACAACTGAGCGCGGTATAAATTGTGCGCCCCTGTTAAGCATTCGCCACGAATGCAAGTCTATTTTGGGTCCACATCGGCGTCCTCAATATTGCTGGCCGTACGGATTTTCATATGTTTCCACTCCATGTTTGAAGCGAAAGTCAGTCTCTCGAAGACGTTCCGTTCGCAAAGACGTCGACTCCAATTCGAACCTGTTGGGTGTACTTCGGCGCCTGGTCTCCCCATTAAAGCAATCAGAGGGCTTAACTTCGGTGCCAGTTCGGTAGAAGCACGCGCGTGTTCGTGTGTGTGTGTTTGTGTGCGTGTCACGACTCAATGTGTCATGTCGCACTTCCGCTTCGGTAAAAGAAACCCTGTCGAACGGCGGTAAACGGTTAACAAAAAAAAAGTCGATGAGAAAGTGAAAGTTGAGTGATAAACGTTCATAACTGACCTTAAGTAATCCATGTCGAATGTGAACTCGGTGCTTAGTTCGCACCGTGTAAGAAGGACATCAATAAGTGGCACCTTCGCAGAGCTTCACTTGTGTCGGGAGGAACGCGTGTCGGAGCAGCACGTGAGTGAAACTGACGGTGGAACTGAACACTTTACGTTATGTGCGTGTGTCAATGAGTGTGTGTGCTAGAATGACACTAATAAAATAAAGGATAACGAGAAGGTTTAAAAACAAATACTAAATAAACAATTCTGACACGCAAAAGAATCACAAAAATCGAAGAATCGGGAAAAATACTAAACTGTCATTAATCTTTGTGCGAATTCGAATAAAGGGACGGAATCCTGAAATCCTGACAGTGAAACGACAGTGAAAAATACAATAAAATAGAAACTTCAAACAGCAGTCGATCTCTAAAATTTTTTACAAGTTCTAATAACTCCATCAATTGTGGTCGCCGTTTATTTTCTCAAGGAAATATTAAGCTTCATCGAGCAACCGGAAAAGTGTGGCAAATAATTCCGATGACCTGCATGCGAAAACGGTAACAATTGCGGTAATCATCAATCACGGCATCTGGAGCAGCTGCGAGTCCGAGCGCGTCAAGGACACGCCAACCGTGCCGAATCGTGGTTGAAATATCGAGTCATTTGCGCGCTCCAAGCGGCAACAATTGCGAAGACGTGTTCGTGCGAGTAGCAGCGACGGGGAGGGGCAGCCGCACACCTCAGAAAACAAGGAAGCGAAAATAATCGGAAGCTCGGATCGTTCGTGTCGAACCTAAAGACCTGAATTACTCCCTTGTAAAGTGAGGCAGGGCCGGGCACCCTACACACCGGCACAGGGGGGCTAAATTGAGGAGTGGTTCAACGATGTTGCAGGCAAAAAGAATTCGTTTGCTCTACTTTGGAAAGTGAACAAATTACACCAGAAGCAAAGAAACCTAAAATTTTGCGATAAACGAGTCCTTGCGATAAAACTTCAAAGCAAAAAAGGGGTGAATTTATTTATTTTTCAGTGAAAAGGAGCCAAAAAAGGTGCTGATTCGATTGAACTGAAATGAATTGAATTTATTTTAATATTAGCGAATAAGATAAAAAACCAAAACTAAAAACAAATCACTTGTTAGCATAAACAAACTACAATAAAATCCTCTACTTAGTGGCTCCTTAGTTTACTTAGTGGCTCATGTTTAAAGAAAGGACTTAAATGAAGTCCTTCTAAAAACAGAAACAATATTTTTTCAGTTAAATTCTCTTTTTTATGGCTACAAATCATACCTGCCGCTTCAAGGACGTCCAGCCAATTAAGAGAATTACACAAAAAGGATTAAGGCTCACATAAAATTGGATCGAAGCAGCAGGTTTTCGAGCATGATTGGGTGAGATAACAACAACAACAACAGCAACAGCAACGGCCCTGAAACAAAAAGGTGGGTCCAGTTTATTAACGTCTCTAAATACCTACAAAAATTATATACTATCGTTTATATGCAAATAGCTATCAAGGATTATGGGTGTAGCTCCTTCTAACCGTGTTCAATTATAAATCATTTGTATCGATAATCGATGTAAAAATAGACATGAAACTTGAAATCGAATCGTTTCCAGTTCAGTGGGGATCTGAGGTCTTTCTGAGAAATAATTTCAACCGAATTTGAAAATACGGACATTCTATGAATATTGAACGGATTATAAATTGGTTCAATAATGCAATATGCAGAACATCGGATTCTATGAAAAATATTAGTGCTTCAGTGCTCCAGAGTACGATTTTGTTCAAGTAACTTCTTTAGACTTCTTTAAAATAAAAATTATTCCTTTATATTGAGGTCCATATTTAGATAAGTTACTTGAGGAGTTATTACAAACCTATTTTAAGAACCTTTTTTTATTTTAGTATAATCTCTTGGGGTGACCATATAATCTTTGAGCCTCCACTGCTCAAAGTAAGAGCCACAGAAGCAAAAAATTTTTATTGCAATATTTTCGTGGTTCAACTAAATGTTATATGAATTATAATAGCAATCAATAAGAGTCTTAAGTTCGGAGTAGCTAAAGCTTATATACCCTACACCCGTAGATCAACTAACGGTTGAATTCAGTCATCACGTCCATTATTTGTGGGCCGATTTGCACTGATACATGAAATCCGGTAATAAAACTTCCACTATCGATCTGGAGTACGAGCTGATCAATTGTGCTCTCAAATCGGAAAGAATAATATTTATTCCAAAGGAGGAGTAAAAGTTTCATGTTTCATGTCGATAGCTTCGTTCTCCGGCAATCGTGATTTCCACAAACAGACTAACAGATGGACTTCTGAAGAATGATCAATATGTATATATCAAGATATACCTTTCTATACCTACCACGCCTCCTTTAATGCCCTAAGAGTTAGACCTCTTTTAATACAGGCATTTAAAAATCTTTAAGAGTGGTCGCTGTATCCTTTTTGTTTTAAATAGCACGCTCCTTAGAATCTACAATTTATATCCTAATTCTTTTAATGGACTTATAAAAAGGCTCTCTAAACGACGGGTTAAACTCACTCTTTAAGCTTCTCTTTCAATGGAACGGAAATTCGGTATTCAATAAATAGTAAATAAAAACAACCATATAACTACTTAAAATGAATAATCAAGTAATACACTGAATAAGTTATAAGTATTTTTTGGAAGTTTTTATTTTCTCCTTTGAGTCATACGGTGGCATATGACAAGTCATGTAGTCGGAGGAAGATTTCAGGAATTGATGACGATTTCATTGTCCCCAACTATTACTAAAGCTGCTATTAAAAATGTTTCCAACTTGTTTTACTAAACTAAATTATTCACTTAAATCGTTCACTTAAATTGAATTAATCTTGCAAAAAGAAAATATCTAAAAAATGAATTTCTTCTTTATTTTCAACAGAAATTTTTTGATGAAATGACTTAAAATTAAATAAATATTTAATAATGAAATCATATAATAAAAAAAGTTATATTGTACTATAAAATATAGCAATAAAAGAGAATGATTACAATAAAATTAAATGAGAGAAAACTTCAGAAATATGCTAATTAACCGTATAATCCAAATAACGATTATTTAAACCAGCAATTATTACAAAACTGAGAAAAGGCGTAGACAAAAGTTAAAATCAAACGATTGATGTTTATCAATGAACAAAAAATTAAGTGAAACCATTTTAGTGAAATAAAATTATGAATAAATGATATGATAAGTTACAAATTATACTATAAATAAATACACAAATGATAAGGAAATTTAATTAGGAAATGTAAACATCTGAAAATTAATGTAAACAACGAAAATTTTAAAAAAATTAGGAATTTTAAATATAATATTTTAATGAGATTCCGATAAAACTAGACTAGAAAGCATTCATTAGACATCTTTCATAAAAGAGAAGTCGAAAGAATTCTGAGGAAAACGTAGAATTTGTTTAGAATATATAATAAAAATTTATTGCTAACGATTATCCTTTGATTTCGAAATCAACAACATGGAAATATAAAAGAAAAATATTGTTTCTGATTGCTGGCGTTTTTCTTTTAAGCGAGTAAATATTTAATATAAAACTATAAAAAAACGCAAGCAGCCTCAAAGTTGAAGCGACATCAATCAGTAGACAAGAAACAACAAAATAATTTTATGGTCTAAGTTAATATATTTGACGTAAACGGTTTTGAGGCAAACTGAGTTAACTGCACAACAGATCCCATTTACGTTGTGAAGAATGCCTTTTTTACGACGAAAACTACTTCAGATTGCATTAAATTCCTGAGCATAAGTGGGAGTATTCCCACCCCCACCCCCACTCCCCGCCACCCCCCACCGCGCTTTCTTTCTTAGTTTCGCTGCAAAATTGTTGCAACAACGACAACAACAACAACTTAGTTGCTTGCAAATCGGTTGTCTTTTGGCTTTATTTGCATACAACGTTTATTAGAGTCGTTATTCGATCCAAAGTCGCAATAAAGCAAAAAGCTTTCTATCATATAAAGCAATAACAACGACCGACAGCCCACCGCCAACAACAATAACAACAATAACGTGTAGTTGTTGCTATTACGGCATTAGCAACAAAAACTTGACAAGTGTAGTTTTTCAATTTTGTTTACTATGTTGATGCAATGCAAACATCCTCGTCGACGTTCCAGCCCACTAACGACAAAACGAAGGCGCGGCAGCAGCAGAAAGTCGCCGCTGCCACCCGCATCCCCCGCAACTGCTGCTGCTGCTAACCAGTTCAGGACGTGGTTGCTTAGTTTGTGTGTATGTGTCTGTGTGTGTGTTGGGCACAAATTTAAAATTCTCCTTCTGGGCCAAGATACTTATTTTCCCATTTTAACATTTCGATTTTCTAATGTTTTGTCCTTTTCTACGGCGTCGCTGTCTGTCGTCGTTTGCAAGTTGCTGCTGCTGCTTCTGTTGCTGGTGGTAAATTAAATAAGTCACCGAAAATTAGGATGTTACGTGGATGTCTGCCTGCCTGTCATGTCGTCGAGACATGAAATTGACATAAAATTAGGAAGTTCGTGCATTAAATTGCCGCATTCAGAATGCTAAAGTTCAGTCAATTAGACGCTTCGAAGCAGCTGAATCGACAAACGAGAGACGGAAGTATAAATCACTTGCGGCAAGTAGAAACAAACAGCCGCTGGACATACAATCAATCAAAACGACAAACAAACAGACAGGCAGACAGGCCCCAACTACGAAATTTGGGGTTAAAATTCGATTAATATTTGTTTAATAATACGAATGATTTTAAAGATTAATTAATTCAATTTAATCTGCTGATTTTAAAATATAACTGAAGTCCAAACTTTATTCATTCATTGAATTCCTCTATTTTCAAAGGGAAATGATTTTTCACTTTCATCAAAGACATTCATTGAAAAGGAAACGAATTTAGAAATGAATTCTCTTTCTATACTAAAGTGGGTTCTAATTAAAAAAAAAGAAAGTCACCCCTTGCAAAAAACGGCGACCCTGAAACTGGTGAAAAGTTCAAATATGACGTCAACAATTCCGCATCAAAGCATTAATTTAATTCGTGGATTACGCGGTCAAAAGTTAATCGCTCTGCTCAACTAATTTATTGTGTAGGAGTTTTTTCTGGGTTTTGCGTGGACTCGTTTACGGTGTATTTAGTGAACGTGCACAAACTTGCCACAGCCACAACGTTGAAATAAATTAAAGTCGCAAAAAAAGTATAAAAATTATGCCAAAGTAAGCAACAACAATACATAAACTATGCGATTCGAAGCACGTTCCAATTATGATCACCCTTGAATCCGAATAAAGAAGGGTGCATGGAAAAGCCACTATTTTAATGACCTCGGAAGCTTTGGTGTGGCCACCGTTTTCATAATTTATAGAGGTTTCGGCATTTTCCACACATACACAAATATACAAATATACAAAACCATTTAATTGACTGTTATTGTTGCCCAACTTTGAAAGGCTTGTAAAAGGCTCAAACTAAATTCTAAACCTTGTGTGCACTTTACCACAGGAAGTACAGGAACAGAAGTTTAATTAATATTGTTTATGGATAACCTATGAAAAGAAGCGAATTTCGGCTTCGGATCGAAAATATTTGTAGACCCCCAACGGAGGTTCCAACATTTCAAAAATCATGTCGATGGAAAGTCTTGTCTTGTCTTTCAGCAAGAGATTTCAGCTTAAATAAACAGCAAAATTCAACACTTTTATGAAAAGTGGAGTTTTTGTCCGAAGTACAGGCTCTGATATCAGTAATATAACTACAATATATCATGTGTATATTACAGATTAAGATTTATATAGAATATCTACCAAATGTCCACCTCAGTTCCCTAAAAAAATAGTCATACTTTTGATGAAATACAACATTTGTTCAACTCGTATCCTGGCCGTGTGTTTGTCTGTTCAATAATTCTCAGTCCTGTTTCCCTGCCTTCTCCCTGCACGCCAATAAAAGCGTCCACATTGTGTGTATCCGCTGGGCCAACGACCAGACTTCACATGTTGCGAGTATACTTCTAAAATTCCTTCTGCCTTCACTCAAATTATATCCATGGGCATGGAGCACATGGAATGGAGCGGAGCATTTTATGGGGTTCATTCTGTCTTATCTACAGTTCGGCATCTTTGCCCTCTGCAGGACTAAATGGAGTAATAAATAAATAAAGGCACAACGACACAAAAAGGCGTGAACGAAATTCGTTTCGTTTCGTTTACTGTTGACATTAGTCGAGGTCGAGAAGGACCTGTTTTAAGGATTACAATACTTTTGTAGAACACAGTAAACGATGTTAAATAACGAGCTGTGATTTGTTGGCATGTCTGGCGGATTTAATGAGCAAATGTTTTGGTAATAATTATAAAGGAATGAAGTATAAAATTCACTCAGTTCGAAGTGCTGGCGTCAAGCTGCTGGAAGGGGAAGCATTATTTTCAGAGGTATTTTTAGCCTGTTAGAAAGGCTTCGAGGAAATGTTCAATTAAATGAATGAATGAATGAATGAATATTCACTTAAAATGGAATCTTAAGACGCCTGTATTTTAAACTATTTAATTATGATTGAAAATCACTCACAATTAAATGATTTTTTCGCATCAACTCCGTAGCATCGCGAAAACCTTTAACAAGTACCAAGTACGAGTTGTTTTTCGAATCTTTTCACATAACTATTTTCATTAGAAGCACAAACTTTTCATTTCTTCTCACTTAGCCACAAAAACCTCGTTAGCAATACAATTAGCTGAATGGCAACTTTTACTATCAGCGCAAAGTTGCAATGATTCGAATATCCTTGACACACTGACGAGTCTGCCAGCCGAGCCGCCTGCCACCCGCCAGCCACACCCGACACGTCTTTCGCTAGCATTTCGCCCGAATTCACACCACGACCGCTGAATCATTCGAACTAAAGCCAGAAATAACAACAACAACAACACTAGAGAAAAGTTTTCGAACAACTCATTAATCAGAGTGGAACTTTTATTAAATCCTGCAACAAAAAAGGAAGTCGTAAAAGAGTGGAGAAGTCATGCGGGACACAGAGGGCAGATCGTCGGTGCGCCGAGGTCGGTACACCCGCCCACAGATGCAAAGTGGGGCCATTTCAGCCACTTCGGTTATCATTAAAGTAGCAATGATTGCAAGTGTTGAGCGAAAGTTCGCCAAAGTCAAATAATTTAAGCAGCAGGTTTGTCGGAGGCACGCACGACTTCACATGCCTTTATATATTGTTACAAAAAAAAACAACAACTCAGCAACACTCCAGAAAACATAATGTCCCATTAGCCCAACCTGAGACCGCCTCAGTTAGTCAGCAAGTCAGTCAGTGAGAGTCTTCATGGTCCCCAAAGGATGCTGTGCTGACCTGAGAAACATGCGGAAGTTTCCACAGCCATTCAGTTTGCCACATCATAGATTTTAGCCGGCATCAACAGACCGCAGTCGGTCGGTTGAGACACTAAGAAATCTTTTCATCTTACAGCATGGTTTCCACATGAGTAGTCGACGAAGTATTTGGCTGGGGAGGGAGGGAGGTGTCAGGAACAAAAGGGAGAATCGTTGTTAAGCCAACGCTTTGAATGGCGTTTAATTTAAGATGACCCACACAAGTCAAAGGGATCCCTCAAATTAGGGCAGTTTAGGGAAACTCATGGCTCATCATGATATATGAGCACTTTTATACGCAGCTAAAACGGCAACACAAACAACAACAACAGCAATAGCAGTAGCAAGAGAAAAAATAACAACAACAACAACCGTAACAAATGCCTACTTTTAGGCGGTTACCACCAATAAAAGTCTCTTTCAGTGGCAGTGACTTCGCTTTTATCCCTGGTGTTGGTACCGAATTTTCTGTCTACTTGATTCTTGATTGTAACTGATTGTAGCATTTATTGCAGAAAGTTTTTATGCGAGTATAAATAAATTTATCAACAAAATATGTGGCTTTTGAACTACTTAGCGAAGTGCAAATTCATTACTCTAGTAGCATGAGTAACAGAAAACTTGTTACTCACTTCTTAAAGAAAACTCAAATAAAAGAACAAAAAAAAACAACGAAAATAGAGAATGATTAACGTTGAGATGCTATACAATAAGTGGAATGTTTCTTAATACATATTCAACAATGTAATTCTTGGAAAGTGCGAGGAAAGACATATTGTTTAAAACTTACCTTAAATATTAAATAAATACTAAGTATTAATGTGCTTTGATGAATGTGAATACATATGGAAGTCATCATCATCATCTTCCTCATTATTTGATCATCATAAAATATTTTATCTATTGTGAAAAGAATCGATGTTCTTCCACATCACAAGAAGATATTCAGGACATATGAAACATAATCTAACACCTTATGCACAGATTAAAGGATGTCCTCTTTTCTCTCTCCATGGAATTGCACATGGAAAAATTTTAAATACGGATCATTTAACTAATAATAATGATAAAAAAAATTATGCAATACATTGCATAAAAGAGTAAATTGTAATTAATAAGAAAAGAAGTGAAGTTGGAAAGCGATTATTATGAGTGCAATTTGTATGTATGTATATCTACAAGAAATATACACAAAAAATGCCAATAAAAATATGAATAAAAAATCGCTGTACAGAATTTAGATGAATAGATCCACAGAATCCTAAAACATCCATAAAAAGTTCAATAAATACAAATTTAAAAGGTCTAAAAATAAGGCTAAAACTTAACTCTTGTGTCAGGCAAAAAAAATTGTGTTCAAAGTTAATTTCATAGAAAATGACAGGAGGTCACCTCAATTTTTCACTAAATTTAATTGAAAACTATGCAGTGTTAACAACGGTTAGAAACTTTAACTGGGTCACCCAGAAAAGGGTAAAAAAACCCTGTTTACGAATATTAAATTTTAACTAATCTATCGAAATGTTACTCGAATGTTCACAAAAACTTTGTTTAACTTTCAGTCTTGTTGGGTGAAAATATTAAAAATAAGTTCGCTTTAAGCCAAAAGACAAACAACGTTAATTTAACAAACACGATTACGAGTGCAATTTTTTATTTTTCATGTGGTGAATTTAAGGGGAGTATTTAAGGGGAGTAAGTATTGTTTGGAATAACTTTTTACTTCGATTTTCCTTCGGAACGAGAAGAATAACAATAATAACAACAATAATGACATTATCTCTCTGTCTCTTTCTCTCACTCTCCCAATTTGCTCTCTACTCTCCCTAAAATTTTAAGTAAAATTCGAAGGAGGGAAGAATTCAAAAAGCATCTGTTAAAAAACAACAACTCTGGAAATCAGAAAGTGGCACAACCGTTACAAACGCTGTCCATATTGTGTCGGCAGACGCAATCGCCGATGACAGACGCGTCCCCCCGTAAACTGGGACAGCTTAATATGTATGTCCGAGGGATGCGGTGCGGCGCATAAAATATTCAGCACAAACATAAATATTTCATTGCATATTTTGCTGAAATTATCGTTTCACTTCGTATTAAAATGGATTTTCTTTTATGTCAGCTCGAAGTTGTCAACTGAAACGAGTGCAGTCAGTGTCGAACTGGGTTAGCACCCGGCCCGAGCGGAGGACCCTGAGGACAACTGCCAGACAGACAGACGACGCAGACGGACGACGCAGTCAGACGGGCAGGCAATAAATAAGCAGCCAGCAAACAAACACTTTGTACAATTTATATGGAAATATAAACGGCCGACCGACTGGAGAGAGAAGAACCACTTTGAAATCGGATCGACTTTCATTTTCGCCGAGTGCGAGTGTGTAGAAAATTAATAAATTATGCTACTCGTAACACAAGGCGGGGCACATTTAAGTGCCTGCCCGAGGGTGGGGCAGACGAGGGTGGATGTAAAGGGATCTTCAGCCAAAAAAGTTATTTCATAGTTTTTATGAGAGAATGAATTTTAAATCAGTAAGTGTGAGTATAGAGTGTAATAATAAAAAGCTATTGTATTTATAATTCATACTATTATTTTTTTATAAAATTAATTGATAAACAGACTCATTTTTTGCTTATCGTTTTGTTTGAGTTGGCTTTAAGTGATTCAAGAAAAAAGCTCCTTTTTTCAACCACTCGTAACTCAATCAATGTTTTGAAAACAATAAACTGCACTCCAAACGAATTAATGTTCACGCAGTTTATTAATTAATTGTTCCCGGTTTATGACAGCTTGATTACTTGTTACTGCTGTTGTTATTCTGATAATAAGTCACTTAATAAAATTCATTTGGTATATTTTTACATTTTTCATATCTTGTCAACTTGAAGAAAATTTTTTCATTATACAATTCATGGATTATACAAACTTAATAATCACCCAACATACTTTTAAGCTATATATACATAATCCTGCATAATCTATAATCCGATCCTTTCTTAAAGTCATCAGTTACGTTTAAAGAATAGAAACTTTCATTGGTTCAAGCGAAAAGGTTCTCCATGCATCATCTTCAGGGTAAATCAAGAGCTTTAACTAAAAATACTGGGTAATGATGATAATAATATTAATATAAGGTTAAGCAACTGATTTCCCAAAACAAGTAAATTAATTAGGGTTCATTAGAAGCGTTTGGTTAGCGTTTGGTTAGCTTTAGGACATCTCTAACTTAAAGAGACCAACCAATAAGCTACTTGTAGCCATTCATATTTTCAGAAGTGATAGAATCTATCTACTAGACCCCTAATGTGATTAATTATCTTTCCTTGTCTCTTGTCTCTTCTTCAGTTCTACGCACCTCTAGAAGCACAACCTTTTCAGTAGATTGAACTTACTTATCAACTCTCACCTGATGAGTTAGTAGTTTCTTTTTCCGAATTCTATCATTCGTTTCTTAGTTCTGGAAGCACACTAAAGTAATAAATACTTTAAGAACAAAAACATTTTTCGTCTATTAATTGCGACAATCTTGTTAAATGACTTTCCTTTAACTTGAACTTGAAAAAGAATTTCAAGCTTTTCTTTACAGAAACCTAAATTCAATGAACACAAAACTACAGAATAAAATTAATGCATAAATTAACTAGAGCAAAACTCAGCTGGAATTAATTGAAGCTCAAACTACTTCAAAGAGCTGAATGATTTAATGACGGTGATTCATGTTCGAATTTGTTTGCGTTATATGAAGGTTTTAATATCCATGAATAACGTTATTTATTCCTTTACTCATTTCCATATTATTTATTATGGTTTTCTGTATATTTATTTATCTATTCTGATTTATTTGCCTTTCATTTTTATTTATAAATACAATAAAACTAGCTTCAGACAAATAAATAAAACTACGAGATGGCTGCAGACAAAAATAATATTATTATTTGATAGAGATCAACATTTGCATGGCATTTCTGTATTGTGCAGGAATATATTCGCATTTGTTATTTTATATTATTTTCGAGGCAAGAAAATAAAATCAAAAAAAAAAGTTTCGTTGAAGGTTTATAAATAACACGTAACATCAACGAATGACTGCTTTATCTACATGCATATGTACGCATGTCGATCTGGTTGACTGTCAGAACGCGGGAGGATCGAATGGGTGAGAGGGGGAGAGGGGGAAGGAAACAGAAGTACACACGCATACCAAGTCACCTTCACTTCCGCAACAGAATCCACGGTTTCAAAATGCGCAGGATGCGCAGACCGACCGCATTATTTTTGAAGGTTTGCCTGTCATTTAAATGCGTTTTACTGTCACATCGCGTCGCATCGCATCGCTTTCATAAATTATGTTAACTCATACAAACAAAGCGAACAGAGAACGTGAAAACGGCAACAACAACAAAAACAAAGTAAATTCAAACCCAACAGAGGTAGGGGAGGGTATTTCAAAGAGTGAATGAGTGGGTGCCAGTGTGGGTGGCAGAGTATCCATCATCGAAACGGCTGCGTCGCCTTCCATTTTGTTTGTTCCACTTTATTTCCATTTCACGTTTATACACGTATTTTTCCGCACCCTCCCGCATCCCCTCTCTTTGTCTGTAAGGAGTTAAGCAGGTTCAAAAGAGGGGTGTGGCAGGTGGGATGTGAAGTGTGTGGGGATTGTGTAACAGAGGTGAGCGTTGGATATGTTTTTACTATTGTCATGTTGCTGTTGTGTAGAATTTCTGTAGGTACATCGAACGTATGGCTTTTATGATGGCAGCAGCAGGTTCCGCAGCGGCACATTCTGCAAAGAAAGGTACATAAAAGAGAAGCAATAAAAGTAGACATAGAATAACAGCAAAAAACCGACAGAAATACTTATCTTCATCTGAACCACACCGACCCAAGCCCACCCACCAACTACACTACTCAGATATTAAAAAGAGAGTGTTGAAAATTTATTGTATGCCAAACTCACACACACACTCGTACTCGTAAATAAATACACTCACACTGACACTCACACTGACACGCATCCAAGCTCACACACAGCGTCGCTCATTTGCACCACACCGAGAACATTTCCAGGAGGTTATTTTAACAAAGCTTTGTTAGTGCCACTTCGCCACTTCGAAAGTTACTCAGCGTTGAGTTGAATATTTTGAGTGAATGTGTGCGGCAGTAGTTTAAAATTTCTTCAAAGTGGCAAAACCAGCAACCAGCCAACCAGGTCAACGAATGAACACTTGATGCGATTTCAACACGCTTATAAAGTGGATCTAAAAAGTGGATTCCTAGCTAATCTTTTTAACATTAACGCATTTTGTTGTTGCTCAGACAGACGACGAACGATGAACGCCTGGCGATAAGCGATAATAGAAAAACTGCCGCCTGATTTTAATCATCTGCTTTGAAACGAGTTAAAAATAAATAATAATTTAAATGTTCCCTGAAATTCATGTCACAGGATGCAATTTAAAACTATTATAACTTACTATAATGATTTAACAAACTAAGAAGAAAAGTGGAAAATAAACCGTTAAGAATTCTGAAAAACCACGAGAAAGATGCTAAAAATTCTTACAACCAGCAGATTGAAAAATTTAAAGAAGACTTTCAGGCACTCTGATCGCATGCTTATTTTTCTCGTTACTCATTTCGATGTCATCCAACACACCCTCCTCCCTCATTTCGTAGGCGACTTCTACGGACCACGAACTGTCGACGTCACCCAGACTAAAAAGCTTCAGAATGAGAGGACTGCAGATTGAAAAACCTGCAGATTGAAAAATTTGCTGTCTCTGCATCAGCTTCTGTTGCTTTGATGTCGCAATTTTTGCCGCTTTTGATGCTGCTTTTGATGCCACTTCTGATGGATTTCACTGGCGAGAAATTCGCGCAGTTTTCTTATACTCGTGTCTATTCTAAAGGAAACCAAAAACCGGTTAGATTTTTTTAGGCTTTTTATACCCTACACTCGAAGGTGAAGCTGAACACACTATAGTATTAATATTATACACCTGTTATATGGGTACGTAAATATGATCCTTTGAGTGCTTTGAGGTCTATGAAAAGAAGCCCTGTCTTATCTCTTTTCAAAAGCCAACAAGGAACTAATTACTCAAGAAAATAGATTTGTTTGATTATTCGTTTTAATGAAAATTCTGTTTAATTAGTTTTACCTTATATTCAGTATTTGTTGTGCTATTTTCCTTTAATTATGAGCACATCTTCACCACAGTTTCGTGGTTGAATTTACTTAATATAAGTTATGCAAATCGATTCGCTGATCTCCAAAATGTCACAAACATCACAACAGCAGCATCAACCAGGGCTCAATAAAAATCCATCAAATCAGAAACTACGGACAAAAATGTGTGGATTGATGTGTGAAGGACAGCGGAATATGACAGCCGAGTCGGTCGGACAGACAGCTCGTTGATGAAAAAATCTCATCGGAAAAACTGAGGTACGGAAAAATACGAGCTTCGCAATCAGGTTCCTCTTTACGCTGGCCACACAAACAAAAAAGCCTTCATTCAGTACACGGAACCCAATCAATCACAAGCGAATTGCGGTGAGTTTGTGTGTGTGCGTATGTGAAGATGTGTCTGTATGTACACATGTATGTTCACTTTTCCGTATGTGTGTATTCATCATACAGACAGACATTCATACAAACAAGTTGCAAAGAATCTACATTCGAATGAGTGTTAATAATAAAGCTACGCAGTGAAAAAATGGCCCGGAAAATGGCTAAAAGACAAGACTGAACACTAAAAAAGGGGTTGGAAAGAAATCTAAACACAAATAAATAAGAAATCTATAAAGAAAAACAAACAAATAGAAAACTAGTAAAAACAAAGCAAAATTATTATAAAATAGAACTCATAAACAATATTTTAACAAATTAATTTTGTTATTATAAATTAATATTAAAGAACCAAAAGGAGAGATTGAAAAAATATTGAATAAAAAAGTACATCCTTCGGAAATTCTGGAAAATGTGATTTTTAAAAAATTAATGAATCATGAATATGAATACCATCATCAGCATTCACACAAAAAGGGCTGCTTTAAGAGGAACTTCAACTGAAAATTGGCTCACGATTCAATGGGAATTGAAATTCCTGTGAAAAAAATGTTCGCTGAAAAATTTAATCAAACCCCAGAAAATTGAAATACAAAAAATGCAAATTCAACATTTGAATATGCGATGGTGTATGTGTGTGTATTGTGTGAGGATACTCGACCTAACTAAGCCCAAAATTTGCCTCACTAATCGAGTTATTCTTCTACATAACGGTTAAATTTTTATATTTAAACTGAGTGCATTCATTCAACTCCGGAATATTCACTCAAAACGAAAGAGTAGAAAATGTTGAAATGTTGATTGAAGAGCCTAAAAAACACCAAAAATAAAACAAAAAAAAAAATAAAAAATATTTAGAAAAGGGAAACGTGAATCAGGTGCAAAAACATGATGGCAACAATTAAACCAAGAAAAAGAACGACTATGCAAAAAAGCTGATGGTTTTAAAAGACCGAAAATACTCGGCAATGCGGCAAAAAATGCGTATCGCTTTTACCCTGGTATCGGTGCTTGTTGAACGGGGGAAGGGGGCTGCAAGGCGTTGAAGGGTTCGCTGATCGACATGCCTATTATGCAAAAGCCTCGAGTTGCTTGAGTCCATATCAGCCATAAATATATTATGCAGGGTGTAAGTAACACTTTCAACTAAAAAAACCTTGGAAAAGGCTTCACTTTTAAATTGACTTTGAGTTTGAATATATTCAGAATTTACCTTCAGGCAGCTTGTGAAGCTTTACATTCAAATTTCCTAAACTTTTGTCCTGTGATCGTATAGATTATAGAATAATTTAAGCTCTTGAAACAACATACAACTAAGCAATGAAGTTTTCAAATTCTTTCCTTATTCTATTTTTGGCTTTTAGATTAGACGTAAATAAAAGAGTATCCTTAAAAAGCCGTTAGCATTTTAAGCACTTTTATGATGCATAATTTCGGCATTCTAATCTTCTGAGATCTAATTTATATACAATACGTACTAAGTTAAAATTCATCTCAGATCAGTTGATAGTACTTTAAATAGCTCCATGTTTTCGAATTTAATAAGTACTCGTATTTTTTTTATATACCTATACACGAAATTATGAGCGAAGTTATCTAACGTAATGTGACGTTATAGATTTTTAAGTCTACAAGTCACAAGATGCAGATGCTGTCAAATACTAAGCCATGTAGCGTCTTTAAACTCAATCTTTATATGAACGGTACTTCTGACTATAGTCATTTTTTTAAAACAGCAGCAGTTAAAAAGTATAAATACTTCAAGTTCCGATAGTTCTGGCTCTACCCTCTTATAGGTGTATCTTCATTACAGTTCACCCTGTTTATCGTGTGCGTTTTAAGAATTGTCAGAATTTGCATTTCGATCAAAGAAATAAATACAAAATCTCAGTCTTATCACGAAGCTCAAATAACAACGTTAAATTGAAGGCTGGAAGCCATAAAATTTATTCGTGGATGCGTGCACAAGAAGCAAGGCCAGAAATTGTAGGTGACTTGCACCACGATTGATCGATAGACACCCTATTTTAACCCCATTTTTAAAGGACTGAAATATAAGGCTTTATTAGTATAAAATACTTAAAAAATTTACATAATATACTTTGGATAAAAAATGGGCTAACAACTTTGGAATAATGCTTTATTCGTATTTGTAATAATATTTCTAATAACATAACATTTATAACTTTCAGAATTTATAAAAAAAACCGGTTCGCGGTTTCAATTAATTTAAATGTAATTCGATATTTTAGCATTTCGTGTAGATTCTTAGTCCTTATTTTTAGAACTCTTTTTTTCATGTTTATTTAGAACTTTTTTTTTATTAATTTTAAAGCTTAATATAATAATCAAGAGTTAATAGTTATTTGAATCTTAAAATGCGTATTATTACTAGAGTATAATTAGTTGTTTTTTGCCCTCATATCATACGTGTATGATTTTTAAACACTTGCCCTTTAGTACTCTACACAAAAAGAGGCACAGATTGTGACCTACTTTTTCTCTCCATTTTTAACTACCTTTTTTGCGATAACGTATCGTGTCGTGCCGAGTTGAGTCGAGTCGATTGTCCTGTTTTCATCGTAGTAACTACTCTATAATTTTTTATTAACCGCAACATGACATAACAACAACAAAAACTCTTGTTGCACTTTTTCTGGCGCTCCCACTACGCTGCTCCATGTTGCCACATCCGCAAAACTTGATTCGGCGGCGGCAGCGGTTAATGGTTAATTCGTAGCGTGCATCAGAGTGAGATAACCTTTTGCCAGTGAAGTTTTCCTTTTTTAATCCCAGCGGCGTAGAAAAATGGCGCGTGTAAAGCGACAGAGTACTAATTTTAGGGTTTAGTGTATGTAGTATTTTTTCCCTGTTGTTTTTTACACTCTTTTTATGCATCTGCAAATTCATACGTTGCATCAGCTATCAGCGTGGCAGCTGATGACAGTTCCGGGGCTTTGAAAGAAGGATACGTTTCGGATTTGATGTTGTTGATGTTTCTTTCCGCTTGACATCGAATTGGACGGAGGAATTGAAGACGTCACTTTAATTTTAATTTTTAATTTTTTTTCACTCCCAATTTTTTGTTTTAATTTTAAATACGTCACTCCCACAAAGAAGGAATTTCTAGGTTAGAATATGGGGTGTGTTGATTTTCTTTCTTTTTTTGGTGAAATTGTAATAATTTTTGCAGTTTAAAGAATTCAGTTCAGGTGATTTAAAATCACTTACTTATTTAGAATAAAATAGAGATTATTTAATATTTAATTGGGATCCAAAAGACGCTTGTTATTCGCCCGATCGGGTGTCAAGTACATATGTAGTCTCTATCCTTTCTCAACACCTCCTTCGACTTCCGGGGTCGTATCTGGTGATCCATAAATTAAATTTGGGGAATTATTTAGTTGTTCTTAGCTCGAGGCAAAAGTGCACCACATGTGGTGCATGTGTGTGGTGCTTCCACTCCAATTCCAACAATCGTAAAATCCTCAAGCATCCTCCAAGGTTCGTGTCTGCTGCCAGCCGAAGTTATTTACTCGAATAGCGTCTTCAATTGCGGCGCGCACTCGTGAATAATTAAACTTCCTCGATAGCACCACAGAATTGTGGCCGGCATCATCAGCAGCCCCAACGCAGGGCTGCATGCTTGAAGATGTTGGCGAAGTCGTTGAGACGCCGCAAAACTCTGATTGTGAGATTTTGCCGACGCCCACGAATAAATCGAATTTCAATTAAGATGTGTTTAGTGTGCACAAGCAGCTCGGGCCAACTGTGATTTCTTCGTGTTGTTGTTGTTGTTGCTCGTGGTTAAGCAACCTTCAGTGCTGCTTGCTGCTTGTTGTTGTTACACGTATTCAGACACTTCGGTGGCAGCGATGTACGAGTGTGATTTAGGAACATTATTGTTGTTGGTGTTTTTATTGTCGTTATTATTATTATTTTCACTTTAAGCTTTGAGTGTCATTAAGGCCCGAAACGTTAATCTGCGAATTTATATCAAAACTCGGGCTCACTACCAGAAAAGCCAGGGTGTAAAAAATCGATCAAATTTTATTAGACATAATATAAAGCTTCAGGCAAGAACTTCAGCAGCAGCCGCGTCGGGTTAAATAACAAAACTTTTCGCCTGATTGTTGTGTCTGAAAGGAGGTGCCAGACATCAAATCCGTGAACCTGACCTTAGTTTTGATCGGCGATTACTGCTGGCCTCCAGGGGCTAATTTATGGTCGTAAAGTAAAAAGTTTTCAATGAAATCCTTTCATCAAACTGGGCTGTAATTTATTTTGCAGCTTATCATTTCTTAGATCCGGATCAGAGCAGAGAAAAAGAGCGAAATATGTTGCTAATAAAAACAATATGCCGAAATGTAGACTAACAGATAATAAAACCAATATTGAAATATTACATGGAGAAGCAGAACGTATGAAAGCCAGGAATTATTAGCAAAATTCCTCTTTAAACCAAACACAACTCCGAGACATAATTTTCCAGAAGATTTGCTTGATACTTAAACTGGCTTGTTATAATCCTTGTTGTTACCAATAAAGTGGTTGTGAGGTCAATGAAACTTTAAAGATCAGATGAGAGATTAATTCACCAAACAAAAGTATTTAAAATACCGGCTGATGATGATGATTTCAATTGTTTGATGATTAATCTAACAATAATGTGATTTTCATAACAAAAGTTTCATTAGAAAGTCTTTCGATGAATGAGATCTTTGTTAATATACTCGTATCTCACCACAAGAGTCACTCTGAATTCGAAAACAGTCATTGAACCAGAAATCGAATTGGACGAGTGACAAAGATGTTACCGATTACCATGTACCATCAACAAATTCGAATCAATGATACAATTGCTCGAGTTGCTCGCCCGCTGCGATTAGATTTGGAAGTGATGACATCCCAGTGTACATCCGAGGGTCCACGCAAGCATGACCGAGCGACCGACCTTTATTCGTACAACTCACATGCGGAGGGGCACCGAGAGCAGATCCGTCATCCGAAGAAGTGGCAGCGGAATTTTAATGAAACGACAAATTGATGAGTCCGGATGACTGAAGAGACATCTGAAGAAGTGGAGGAAGCGTTTAAGTGGTGGGTGGGTCCATTTGAAGTGTGCAAAACACAGGAGTGGGACAGGCGAATAAAAAATTGCTTTGTATTTTGTAGGGGTGGGTGGGCGCCCTTGGAGCTCGATTGATGGACTCTGAAATACAGACAGCTGCACAGAAGGGAGAGGGGAAAAAAACCGACAATCAACCATAAAAGGAACGAAAACAATCGATGTCAAAAGTGTCTTAGAATCCTTTGGAATTCGTAACTGTGAAAAATAAGTGTAGCTCAGAGAGCCTGCTGGGTCTGACAAATTAAATTCCTCTCCGCATATCGAAATTATGTCGAGGGAAGACCAATGAGCCCAAAAGAAGGGGCCGAGGAAGTAGGAATGCCTGAAGCACTCAGTTTAGTGCTCCGCCAAAATTTAGTCAAACTGTCACCGAAATTTGGTGATCTGCCTGTCGAGGAGATGTCATAAGTTGGCCATCATCACGACCGGATGATGATGTTTCACTCAAGTGGTTAAATGAATGATGGCTTCGATGGATGTCGAGGTTTCAACTGCGAGTCAGTGAAATTTAATTTTCTTTTCAAATGTGATACAATGAATGACAGCGGGTAGAAAACGCAGACTGAACACTTCACTTTCAATGAAAAAGTCATAAATGTGTTCAGTCTGGCATCGCCTGCTGTCAAATTGCGTGGCCGTGTTTTCAATCGGTCCAAAGTCCCCGATGTTATAAAATACATATTTATTTCTCATTTACGGTGTGTTTTTATGAGGTCTGAATTTAACTGAGTTATGACCGCGTTACATTTGACTAAATTACGAGAGTAGTCCCAGAAGCAGCCGATCTTGACGTATAGACGGATATTCTGTGTTCCTCACTTAATTCAACTAAACCCTTAAACGGTTTTGCGAGCCTCAATCATCATTTAATGAATTGGAATACACTTCGCTCCATATTTGAGTGCAGTTTGGAGAGATTTTGAAAACACAACACGAATTTATTTTGAAATTTCATATCTTCCTCGTATCGGTTACAATAACTGCAGACTTTCGAAATAAGTACATGTAATTAAACTTGTGATAAATGGTAGCTCAAGAGCCGTATTATTAACTCGCTAGCACTTTGCAGCCTTTTAATAAACTGGTTTCCTTCTTTTCAGACCCACCTGCATGCAGTTGAATGACCTCATTTCATGGTACTCGTACATCATAACAGGTACTTAAATTTGCAGCTCGTTAAAAAGACTCGCAGGAGCAACGGCAACCCATCGCCACCCCCCGTTTGGCCCCAATGAATGCACTTATAATTATGCTACGAAATCATTTCATACCCCATTCGAGAACCATTTAAAATGCTCCACGCCCTAAAGTCCAAAGCCTTAAAATTGCCACTTCTTTGTCTTTTGTTCTGAAGGCGATAGCAGCTTGTTTTGGGGCAGCAGCTGCTTAAATTACAACTTTACACCTACACTAAACTATCCGGCTTGGCAAAACCCGAAAATAAATTCCAAAAAAGTAATAATAGAGCACCGCTTTCTATCTCGGTAACCCTTCGCGTTATCGGACTCGTTATGCAGCGTTGCACGAGTGCAGCGGGGACTCGGCAAAAAGCCGCAAGCAGTCCCAGTGTGTACCCTATCAAAGGTGTTTTTGGCAGCGTACTCGTAGTTATGCAAGCTAGACGATGAGGTATGCTACGGCAAGGAGCACCAGGGCTCGTACACGACGTACAGGGCCCTGCCACGTCCGTTATTCTCGCCTGCGCCCTGTGGCAACATAATGCTGAAAAGCTTAACTTTTAGCCTTACATGACGACGTTGTTGTCAACCTGAGTTAGGCTAAGAAGAAAAAAAGAGCAAACAGAAAAAGAAAACGCAGACGTCACCGTTTTGAATACCCGCGGATGAGTTCAACCCATGTTGATGAGTTGCTAGTCACAGTTACGCTATACGAATGTTGCTAAGTTGGAAAGGAATGAAAAATTCAACGCAAATTTGCATATTTAATGGACCGACCTCTGAGGGTGGAATACGAGAGCCTGCGAGTGGGGGGGGGGGGGGGGGGGGCGGGGAGGCTGTGTGCTAGCTGAAGCTTGTCTGACAATCACTAAAAATTGTGCTGAAGATTCCGTTTGTATAAATGACAAAAATGTAATTCGCAGCACTTCCGACCCAACGGAGTTTTAATTTTCGCTGATTAAGAAAAGCGTTTGTAACTTAATCACTCCATTCTATAGAGATCCATCCTTTTAGGGGAGGGTCTTGTTACGGCTCAGGGTCTCGGCTTTAGAATTATTAAATTTCGATTCAACTGCAATCAAATCGAGATAACAATACTCGAGTTTCATCGTTGTTGGTGATGACCCTGTAATCAAATATCAGGAAAAAGCGGTACCAGGCTCCGTGTACATAAATTAAAGCCGATGCTCGAAACCGGATTCATATGTTCAGTCATCTTCGACCTTTTAGCTTCCAGTCTTCAGTTTCAAAAGACGTCACTAAGATAATCGAAGCTATATAATCACTTCAAATAATAAAAGTCGTTTGAAAGTCATATAAACTTAGATTTATATTCTCATTTGACATTTATTTATAATAGTTATTTATTATACATATGTATAATGTAATAACTTATTTTCTTATTGTATATACGAGGAATGATCAGTGTGGATATTAGAAAATTAGTAACAAAATTTTTGAAATGTCTAAATAACCAGATTAATTTCAGGCAGTAGTTTCTCAATTATTTGGACAGTTATTGGGACAGTCATTTATATCATTCATTTGATCAATAATTTCTAATTTTGTGAGCAGAATTTTCGACTAAGTATTTCGATAGAATCCATCACATGTTTCAGAAATCATTTACTCCTCAGTGATTCGGTTAGTGCTTGTAGCATATCAGTCATGGCTTCAATAACTTCATCAATAACTTAGACAATCATTTAATTCTTGGAACGAATGACAACCAACTCCGGCTCCAGTTCCAACTCTAGTCGCATCTGTAGTTCCATCGTTTATATCGGAAACATAAATCAATTTACTACCTCGCGTCATTATTTCCAGGAGAGCAGCAACTCCTGGTGGCTCGGTGGCTGTGTGGGTGTTGCATGAATGTGTGTGTTGCAACAGTTTCATCACTTCATTTCCTGCTTAGTTGCTGCAAGCAAGAAGCACGCCTTTCTGAAGCATGTGTTCCAAAGTGGATTAAATGCGGATGCCGCAAGGATTTGCTTTTCATATTTAAATAATTCTCAAGGATCCTTGCTAAATCCTTAGTGCACAAGCCAGGGAGGGGGTTAACGAAAGTTGAAGCTTTAGTTGCTGGTGTAATTGAATTTTTTATTATACTTTCACGGGAAACTCTCGCTGTGGCAACGCTGGCTGCGCGGCAACACGCATTCGTATCTATGAAAGTGTGTTTTTTTCTATTTCCAGGAGAGCTGTTTAGGAATTATGAAAGTTTTTAGTTGAAATGAAAATCGTTTTTTAGGTCTCTATATGAAAATCAATAGTTTTCGCAATTTTCAACTCTAAAATAACGAGTATACAAAAGTGAATATCGTACATCAAACACCTGGACGAATAGCATCGACGTGAACACTTTGTGGCACGAAAACCGTAGCAAATTTAATACTTTTTACTGCTTTGCATATAAAAAGATTCGCCACAGAAACGTACGAAAGTCAATTTAACTCCCCTCCCGCTCAAACAAGTAGCGAACTTGATCCCTCCTCGTTTGCCGCAAAGTGAGCCCCGCAGCACGCGCCGCAGTGTATCGAACCTGGCGACCCAATCTTTCAGTTCAAGGATATCGTCGACTGAAGGATACGAGCGACTTCGGCGGGGACATGATTTCCCACGTGTGCGACGGCGTGAGTGTGTTTCTGTGTGCGTGTGCCTGCGTGTATCTGTTGATACACGACGTTGCAAGGCATTTCATCATAATTTTACGCAAGCATAAATTAAGCGCAGCACCGAAACAGTCATGAAGCCTGTTTGTTGTTGACTGCGCTCGTTATAAATTTGTTTACCCTGCGAGCGCCGCAGCAACGGAACAACGCATTTCCAGAGCTTCGGCTGAACGCGTGGAGGGCCTTCGGTGGGCTCAGCTTCCACGATGAGCGAATTTAATGAGCAAATAAAGCGAAACGCACACAAATAGTACGAGTAGTAAAGCGCAGGTACATCAACTGCGGATGGCAACTCTTTATGGCGTTGCCGTATTGCTAATGAAGCGCTGACTTCGGACGGATGAAAGTTGATGCTGCTCCTGCACGCGATTACTTTCCTTGCCTTGCTGCTGTGCTGTCAGTTTTAATAATAACCCAAATCGTATTAAATTTTCTGAGCCGTTGTTTTTTCACAGGGAATTAGTTTGGTTTAGAAATTCATTTATTTTAAAACGTAGAGTTTTTTAAAGCTTCCATTCCATTAAAAAATTCCATTCGAATTCGATCAAAGCTTTAAGCACCAACACGAAAACCAACAACAACTGACTCGAAACTTTAATAATTCATGTATCACGAGTATATTATTTGAACCCTTTTTTATTAGAAAATAAATTATTAAACGACATCGTGTTGGAGTAATTTTTTGGCAGAACGAATTCGTTGATGTCCTTTTTCACTTCCGTGTTCATTGCTGATGCTGATGTTGCCGTTGCTGCTGGTTGCCAAACTTCTGGAGCACGTGCGGGACCCACATCCGAAAATTCAAATGAATGTTGGGGCAGACATCACCGAATGACCTGAAAGTCACCGACTGACTGGTGGACTGTTGCGTTGAATGCAGCGGTTCTCAATGTGATTCCTTGTGTGACCAGCAACAAACTAGATTCGAATTCGGGTTGAGTTTCAATTAAATTAAAGTGACTTTAAAAAGTTAGAACAAAGTAATCAAAGTAATCATCCACTGATTCCTGAGTTTCTTAATTCAGTTGATAGAATAAAAAATCAAAGGATTGTTTTATTACACTGAGTTTCTTTAATATAAAAAATTAACAGAACTGAATTCAATTAGAACAACAATTTAAAAGCGGAACCATCATTAATTCCCAAAGAAAATCATGTAATCAATCTTTCAATTTAATCACCCTTCAATATCCAGAGTGTATCAATATTTCATCAGTGTAAAAAGATGCATTTTCTTCTATGAAGTTAATTTCTTTTTTAATATTTTAAACTAATCCTTGATTAATGTAAGGACGTCAAAAACAGAAACAAATCAGAGTTGATTGATGTGATTTCAATGAAGCATAACACAAGTGATTCTTTTACTCATTCCCATCTCGGATCCGGTACCGGTTCGGTACAGCTGCAGGTTGGGAACCGCTGCTCCACAGTATGCAGCATTTATTAACATGAGAGTAAAACGTCGAATGAATGAGTTCATGAATTATTTATGTGGTGCCGTCGGGGAAAAACAACGAATATCATTTCTATGATCTCAACTCGCTACCGTATCCGGGTATCTGCGGAGAGCGTTTGCCGAGTGGTGCGTGCAAAAAATGTAATCACTTAAATTTGCAGCAAAGCACCGAAGCTTGGGACTGCGATTTTTATAAGGATTTTTATAAGGCTGCTGCGGTTGGCCGGGTTCGAGGTGCAGATTCGGTGAAGTGTTGGGATCTAATTGTACCCCGTGCGACAGAGTGTCTCGGAGATTCGCAGGCGGCAGCATCTGCAGCATGCGTGCCGAGAGGAACCACACATCATTAAAGCGCTGAAGCATCACTCGACTGCTTGCGATGATGTATCACAGGGATCAAGCGCAATGCATCTGATGGATGCTCGTGTTTTGACAGCCTTCCGGGCGTGAGTGGGTGCATCTCCCTCTCCCTCTCTCTCTCTCTCTCTCTGGTGGTTAGCAGCACACTCGAGCGCAGACAAAACAGCTTTAAGAAGAGCGCCCTGTTGGGGCGGCGGTACTTAAGTACGCCCAACCGAAAAGCGTTGTACACTTTTTGCAGGGCAGCAGAATCATTTACTAAGCATGGAAGCTTAAAAACGGAGCGTGGTTTGTATGCAGGGTCCTCTGCGGGGAGAAGTTTTTGCCGCTGCCTGCCTTCAAACATTTCACTCTGCGTTTCGTGACCGATGGGAGCAACGAGATTTCGTTTATCCCGTCATCCATCACGTTCGCGAGCTGACAGCAGCTTCGTCAGATCCGTGCGCCATTCAACGCCTCCGCTCCTGCCGAATCTTCACTCGCATGATTCGGTATCTTTTTGCGTTTTCATGGCGTGCATCCTTCGAGATCTCGCACTCACACTCGCACTCCGCACACGCTTCATTTTGTTAACATTTACAACGCATTCTGCCATCGAAAGCACCATCAAAGCAGCAGCGAGGAATTTTGATGATTTGTTGCACTCAAGTGTTTCAATTTGCTTCAACATGACGTCTCCGACAGCGCAAAAAATATTATTAATTCTCCGAGTTGCACATGTTTTCGGTTTCCTTATGTCGCTGCTTCTTGTCTCCTCTCCTTCCCTCCATCGTTGCTCTTCTCCACCAGCGATTATTTGCAACTCAAGCAAGTTGCTTACAAATTCGCATGTTGTTTGAAGTGCTTTTGATGTGGCGACGTTGAGTGCTGCAGAAACGCAGCAGATCTGTGATGAGCTTCAGCAGCTGCAGCGAGGATGTGAGCATCATTTCATTAAAATTATCACACATCGTTGACGGCGCGTGTGACTCGCTGCGTCTTTTATTGCATATAAAATAGAGAATTCATTGCGATGTTTTTAAACAAAATGATAAACACAACAGTGCTCCAGATAAAACCAACGAAGAACAACAACAACAGCAAGCAGAAAACGGACGCGAAATTTGCAAGCAGTTGTTAATAAAGCGTTCATAAAATCAAAGTGTTTACAATGCATTTTAATTATTAAGTTGTTCGCATATACAATTTATGAGGACAGTAATGATAAACGCAGTGATGATGATGATGATGAAGGCGATTAGCACCATTTTTTAAAGTGAGGAAAGCGAAACAATAAACACGATATTAAAGCCGAAGTAAAACGGGCAACAATTCTGGTCTGTTGAAGAAGAGGTAAAGCAATGAACATGTACCCAGCCAGACCCCAACCCCAATCTCACCCTCCATCCGAAACCCCCCCCCTTCCCTTCGCAACAGCAACAATTTATACCGTTCTGCAGAGACAATAGCAAATTAAAACATTTCATTTGGAGCAGAAGTTGTGCATTTTATGGGCGACAAGGGAGACATCTGGGAGGGCATCCGGGATGAGGGAGGGGGATGCGGAGGAAATTAATAAAGAGAACACATTAAAATCGAGCAGTAATTAAATAAAGTAGATTGTGTTTCAGAGTGATGGAGGGGAGTGAGGGGAGAAAGTCGTGTCTTTATCGCCGAAATTACAGTGTATCTGCTTCTTCTCCTCCTCTTCTTCTTCTTCTTCTCCTTCTGTTGTTTCAAATGTAAAGAAAAACGCATGAAGAGGCGTTTAATTTGTCTTCTCCGCTGGACGCACAGGTTGTACTTCCGTGGACTGCTTAACGTGGACCGAATTAATGGCCCCATTGTTCAGTGGATCCCAAATTATAGCGTGTGGTTGTATTTGAACAACAACAAAGCAAAAGAGAAGACAAGAACAAAAACGAGACAAACGACTTGTTTTTGCAAGCAGCGTTTACAGTAACAAATGACAACCATTTGAGTTTTCCGCTCGCGTGATGACAACTCAGTGCTTAAACAGGCGACAGGACTCTCAGCCTCAAACCGCCTGTCTGTCACTCGTTCAGCCTTCTCTCCTTTCGTTCACATGCCATCGCCAGAAACAACAACAACATCAGCAGCAGCGACAGTGACGACGACAACAGCAACAGCAACAGAACACAGCACAACCACAGAAATAATATAACAAGAGCCGAAGACACATCAACGTCATCATCATTAACAACAACAACAACAACGACAACCACTTTTTCCCAGGGAATACTTTTTTACACGAGGCTTGTTTAATGAGGCGGCTTACAACGTCTTCCCCCTCTCTGCCCTTCCTTGGATCATTCGCCCTTCCATTCACATGGCAATAATTTTGAAATTGAATACGTATACGTGTGTGGAAGTGCGTGTGTGTGTGTGTGTGTGTCAGTGCTTCCGTATTTCTTGTTCGCGTTTCTCTGAGAACTTAACTAAATAATTAGTAAAATAATACATGCTACACTTTTAGTTCTTCTTCCAATTGACACACGTTTCACTCTAAACACTCAAACACAATCATACACACACACACACACTCCTACTCTCATGTATGTATACACCGATACGATTCAGGTGCCAGGAAAGGGTTAATTTAAAGCGGAAGGCCCTCGGTTGTTGTTGCTGGTTAATTGGAATGTCATGTTTGTGTCTGTGTTTGGAAGTGTTTATCGCATGTACGAGTGCATTGTGTCACTCAGTACGTCAAAGCTTTCAACCTGTGTGTGTGTTTTTCTTAGTTTGTATGCTGCATTAAAGACTTCATTTAATTTGTCTCCTAAGAAGCAGCTTTACTTCGTTCTAATATGTGCTGCGGATGTCTGCCACGACGCTTATTTAACCCTCATCGGATCAAAAACCGTTTCCCAGTGACCACATTCGCCTGTCTGCCTGTCTGTCTGTCTGTCTGTCTGTAAAACAAGAAAGAAAAATTAACGTAGTTGAAAGACGGTTTTGAATTCGTTTGAATCTGACAAACGAACAAAATGAAGTGGTAACAGTTTTACAACCACTGCAGTTTTTAAAACTATTTAAATTTATGTAAAATATTGTATATAAACCAGGTAAATCGAATGTATTGAAATCCTATTTGAAGGATCTAAATTATCTCTATCCGATAATGTAAAATATTATAGAATTAAGCAGCGAATTCGTTGGATTCGTTCGGATTCCTTTGAAAGGAGTTTAAAAACTTACTTTTTGCTGATTGATTTCGATGGTTGTTGTTCTCTACGATTCAATCCAACCGATTAAAAGTCTTCGACCGATGACATGAAAGAAATAACAGGATGTTTGAAAATCCGGATAAGCTACAAGTCATCACTAAGATGAGAGTGAGTTTCTTAGTACCAGGTTTCTTAGGGTTAAGAGAGGAAAACTCGGATGTCGACTCGGAAAGATTTTTCTCCTTACGACATCTAGAAATGAGCTGTCGAGAAGGGAGGGAAGTAAAGGAAAGGAAGACACAAGAATTCACTGTTTACTCTTGTTTTCGATGCAACAGTATGCATGTTGTTGTTGTTGCTGCTGTTGCTAGTCCTCTTTTCCTCGTCGTTGCCGTATTTATTGTGGACACGTGAACAGGTAGAAACGCTTTAAGGCAGCATCAGCGTGCATTACGTATAGCAACGTATTAGTTTACGTATTTGCCAAGCGCAACGTAATGAAAGCGTTTAGTGCATCACATTCACGGATGCGGCTGTGGATGTGAGTGCGAATGCGAATGCGTATCCTAGCATTTTGAACGATTGTGTTTGTGTGCATGTGTCTGGGTGTGTGCGTAAGCGTCTGAGTGTGCGTGTGGGTGGACGTGTTTGCCTAGTTAATGCCTTTAGCCTGCTTTTGCAAGGACAACGACAGCAGCTCGAATCCTTTCACTGGCGCTGGGAGATGTTACGCTCCAGTATTTTACAACAAAGCGATTTCGAGAGTGTCTGCAAACATTGAGAACTCTTTAACTACGGTAGATAACTGTTCCGAAGATTACATGACATTAAAGAAATTTCATTGACTAACAAACTGTTGGAGTGAATAACTGTCTCATCCGGAAGCCAGGAATCTAGAGCAAACACTTCAAGGATTTAAAAGATGACTCGACGTCTACAAAAGCTCAGATTTCTACAGTTAATCTTCTGCTGTTCCTTCGTGATTTCAGATCAAGATTTTCAGGTCAACTTTGAATGGATGCCAAGCAATCAAAAGTGAAGTCTCCAAAGTTTTGTTGTAGATGGAATCCAAATGAAAGCAGGCCAAAGTGCTGAATGTGTGAAGGAAACAGAAACAGCGTTTTGAGGAAGCAGCAGAAATAAGTGACAAATGACAATCATTCAAGTTTTCAGCTCTCTTAAAGACAAATGCTCAAATCAAATGAGCGACAGGGGTCACTTATTCAAATGTCTCTCTTTTGAAAAGGATTGTGATTCATTCATTCACAAGCAGCCTCCATGAATACCAGCAACATCAGCAATCATAACACAACACCAACTTCATCATCATCATTATCATCAACAACTACAGTATCAGTTGAATTAATCATCGCCTTCAAATCCAGTCCTGAGGTTCCGATTCGGAGCACTCAGATTCATTCAGTTAAACTGATTAAAGCGGGAATTTGTTCTGGACTTCGGCAAGAATCCTTTCAAATGCTTGTTGCTCTCCAGGACAAGATTTATTAAAAACGCCATCTCATTCTGCAGGCTCTGTTTGTTTTATCGATCAATTTCCTGAACGCAGATCAGGAGGTTCGAAGATTGTATTTCGGTCACCGTGTTAATCCACCAACAAAAAAGACCCACCATCGGCAGACGCAACCGCATCGATGGCACGATGAAATCTAGAAACCATGACCGAGAAATACAGCGAAAGAGAGCTCGTTTCTTTCCATGTCATCGAAGGCGAATAAAGTGGGGAAGGCAGCGTTAGAGGGGGTGGAGGAGGGTGAAGAGTCCTAACCACCACACATACAATGGAACCTCGGTGTGTATCTCGGCGAACAACTTTTGCATCGACTGTGTTGTGTTTAAAGCCGCTTTTGGCATCACGCACCAAGCAACACAAAGGAGCCAAGGAAGTCCTTTCAATCTGGCCTAAAATGGTACACGTTGCGGCAGATCCAGGCATCTACTTGTTCTCTGTTCCACCCCCTAACTTCACCACCTCGGATCAGCGGGAAAGCGTGCGGAAATGACAAAATTTATTGCCCAAAAAGAACAAACTTATTACAAAACGTGGCATTTTTTATTGTGTTGCCTTGTTTGGGTTCTTTCGACATCCTCCGAGCCGCTTTCCAGGCGGAAGTTCCTTCAACACCCTGACATTGATTAAAATTGAAGGAAGTTAAACACAACATATGCGAATTTTTATTCTTGAGCTAAATCATTTGATTTGGTTTATTACAATTTATTGTTCGTAAACTAACCAGAACAGAGTCCTTGTTTTATTTGAACTCGATAAGCTGAGGATTGGTTTTGTATACTTCTGTGTTACGAGTACCGTTACCATAACGGATCGATCTCTTCACCTTAAAATTGTTATTCTTAGCATTTGTTTAATCTATCATCTTATATAAAGTGACCCGGTTTTGGTTTAAGGCTTCCTTCGTACAACTTCCGAAACCAGATTATAATCCGGTTTCGGCTAGTAAAATTTGTTCGTTTAGAGGTCACTCCGATACAGAAATTATATGTTATATACTTATACTCCTATGTTCCCTGCAGTTCTTGAAGTTAATTTCACGTTACAATGAAAATATATCCTGGTACTTTTATTGTACTTTGTGCTCGCCTCCTTCAGTTTCCTTTTTCTTATTCTTTCCCTTATTTTTTTTCCTTTAGTCTTTAATTACTTTCAAGACCTTAATAAAAATATGATGCGATGCAGTTTTTATTACTCTAGATTTCAGATTCAGTACCAGTAGTGATTTTGTTTTTATGAATGAGCGTTGTTTTTCGTACATGTTGTTTATACTTTCATTTAAGTAGATCGTAAAAGCTTCCGCATTAGCATTAACGGCATCTCCTTCCCGACGATGACGATGATAAATCATAAATTCGATAAGATTGATGATGTCGAGAATGTTGAAGTTGTCGTTGTTGTAATGAACCTCAATACATGGAAAATAACAACCCATCGTTAACTTTTATGAACGCATAACCTTTTGTCTCGTCTTCGTCCCACTTCGGCCCGGCGCATGCATTCGTTTTGTCCTGCTGTACGCTAATTTTTATGACACTCCTTCTGCGGAAACCGTGTACAGATTAAACCACAACGACACGTGTTCCGGTTCAAAGCACAGCTGCTGGAACGGGGGATATGGTGACCGATGCTCAACGCATTCCGGCGGACAAGCTGCTTGTTGAGCGATGCTTGTTCTCCCGCTTCTGTATGTTTTCCGTCTGTTTTTCAGAAGCATCCGTAATATCCAGCTGACCCACCATCCGGAATTGGTTCGCGAAAGAGCCGCAAACGAAGGCTCTTGTTATTGTTGTTGTATTGGAGAGTACATATGACTCCCCACCCGACCCCTCTCTTCCATGGTGGCTGTCGTTGTCAGTCCCTAATGACGCTGCTTCTGCATTTAAATTAATAACAGCCACAATAATTCTACTTTGATCGCCATAAACATTAAGCTTTATTTTACTTCAAATGCCCCATTTTAATTACACTGCCCGCCCGGCTGCAGATAGTGTCCCGTATCGCAATTCGTGTATCTACGCGTTGTGCTTGTCGAATAATCGTCACCAAATTTATTTTTATTGCTTTTTGATAATTAAAGCTATCGTGCCGGAACATGAATAAACATGTTGTGAGCATTGTTTTCGGTGCTGCTGTCATTTGCACTGGCCATAGCAGCGCTGCCGTGACTGGAAAAGGACAACCAGTCACTGGGTTGGATATCCGCCTCTATTCTCTTTTTTTATTACGAATAAATATCAACTGGGTTGAGTTGATTAATAAAATAGGAGCTCAAAGAGGGATTTTGTACGTTAGTCTTTCAGTTTTATTGCTTGGTGACCACAACAAATGACTGCCCCAAGAACCCCATTTGGACGGTCCTCCGTGACGCTTCATAGTTTCTCGAAGTTGTGGACAGGTAAAGCTGCTTTGTTGAAACATATTCTTCCATTCTCATGGAAATGGACATTTATTACCATGTTTTTATATTCTATGTCACTCCTCGAATACTTTTCACTGAGAAATCTATCCGATCAATGACTTGTTTTAAAGAAGCTTCTTCGTTAACCCCTTCTACCCTCTAATAGATTGTAGATCTTCTCTAGATAGGTCTTAAATAGGTCTCTCATTGCTTCGAGTAGGTTTGATACTTCAGATAGCTGTCAAAGGAGCCACTCTATGGTGTCAGATATCAGATTATATATTTACCTTTATAAGTTAGGATAATAATATTCTGAACTGGTTTGTGGTACATATATTTCAAGAAAGTCCTTAACAACTTTGTTGGATCAAATACACTATAATATATCCTTGAGTAGCAGTAAATAACATGCCATTCCTTAGCGTCTCTTATATAATCTAAGAATATATTATTATATTTTTCCCACAACGTTATTCTTATTACATCTTCTTCCTTATTCTTTCCTACTTTCCCTCTCTCTTTCTACTTTCCTCCACTTCTTCTCCTTCACTTTGACAAAAAATGTAACACATCCCGCAACAATACAACTTCTTTTAAATTGCAGATTTGAAGAAATTGAAATTTTAATGTACTCTACTTTGCTCTTCTTCTTCTTCCTGCTCGTTTCAGGACTGGATGCGAAGTACCCACGTCACATGTGACTGCATCACAAGACATCAACGAGTTCAACCCACATGAAGACGAAAGAAAGGTTCTGGGAAGTCACCAAAACAGCAGAAAGAAGTGAGCAGAAAAATTAAAAGAAAAGCTGTGAATACGACTCACCGTTTCACTGCCTTTTTGCGATTGTGTCAGAATCCAAACGACAGAATTGGAAGGGAACAGAGACAACCTCCAGAGCGCCGCAGCAGGGCGAGGAAACCGCCAGAATAGTCCTGTCCCAAGAGACACTCGAACTGGAGCGACAGTGAAACTGGATCTACAGCGAAGTGCAGGAAATCGTCCACATAAATTCGACTGCATTGCGTTGGCATCAGGACGACGGAGAGTCGGTCGAGACGGCTGTCAGCGGCAGGCAGCAGGCCGATTGGGTAGTGAGGGGTTGAAAACCGACACTCCGCAGCCAAAGCGGATAAAGCGCTAGAGATATCAACATCCGCTTCCGCCCGAAAAAAGAGTCCGACATCCGACCGAGTGCTTGCAGCCAACAACAAAACCAGTCGCCTCCCGGACATTTAAGGGAGCCCGAAAACGTGGAGCAGTCAGCCGCAGAATAGATTGTCGTTAGTACGACGGATTCGAGCACAAAAAGCGAGACCAACGAATTACTTTTCAGGCAGGAAATGAGAAGCACGGACCGCTTGCTAGGAGTGTAAGTGCCGGGTAGATCTGGAGCACAAGCTGCGGACGGACGCAGCCGGGATGTGAACAAGCCACAAACCTGAAGGAGCCACCGACGAGATGGCAGCTCTGCCAACGAGATCCACTGCGTTGATAAAATTTATAGAATTGAAAGCGGGTAAACTGCACCACGTTAATCCAAATACAACAGAATTGATAATTGAAGAAGATAAGCGAGACATAAAAATCATTGGAAGCGTTTAGAGCCAATCAAGCGAATGCACTGACGACCTCCGACCGAACTCCATTAAAACTCTGCGAAAAACAAGGAAGAAGAAAGACATTAAACGTGCTGCGGAGTAATCTCAAAAGTAAGGCAACAAAAGAACAGGTTAAACAACCGGGAAAAACCCTCAACAGTAGAAAATCACTTTTAAATTGAGAAGTTTTGAAGTTTTTCCACCGGGACACAAGAAACATCGCATTGTCAACTCCGTTGAGGGTGTTTATGTGACAGTGAGCAAAGCATACCGACACCTACTACTCGCGTCACCGCACAGTCACAAACCCCGGCGACCCCACGGAACGCACTGACCTGCATTACTGTCACAATCCTCTTTCAGCCCCGGGATCACAAGTGTTCATAGTTTCATAGACCCGCTCGCAGATCACCTCGGAGTGCCTGCATCCACGTCCGCCCCTCGCATATGTGAAAAATCATCCGTTCAATATAATGGATTCAGCTGTGACGATACAATCGAAATGTCTTTGGAGCACACTGCTGATTGTTACTTTTATGTGCAACGGCACGTTTTCAGGTGAGTCCCGTAGAAAGTAAGAATAATCGTGGTGCAGTAGAAAGAGAAGCAACGCTTGGTATATGTTTGAAAATTTCAGTCATGATTGAATAACATTCGAGATAGAAACAAAGAGAAAAGATAGAAAGAAAAATAATCCTTAGACATCGATTCCATGTTTAGAGTTAGTTTAGAGAACTTCGTAGAGCGGACACTAAGCCCTGTATGCTATACAAGGAATTTGATATTTATAGGAAATTTTAAAGTTTTAAATAAATCAATTGTTTTCGGGACCATTTTTTATTTTGTCCTCCTTTCTTCGTTCCTTTATAATCCATTCTAATGGAAAACCTAGGAATTTAGAAAATGTTACCAGAGGATGTTTTCCACTCATCCTCTGGCAGAGAAATGATATTCTTTCTCGGTGTTTGCCAATCTCGGAGTCAATGATTTGAACATTTTTAGGACCAACCCTTTTTTATAAATTAGATTTTCAATTCGATATGCTGCGGGGTCGGCGGGGGTTCAGAGAAAGTAACTTATTTCATTTCATTAGACACTCATAGCAGGCTTCCGGTTCTCTGCCACTGAAGTTAGACTCTCCCAGAGTGCTTTTGTTTTCGGCCCTCTGGCGGGTACTGTTTTAGCGACGAATGACCCTGCAAGGACAGAATGTTCGCATGTTTGCTTGTCTCCAGTTGTTTCCTTTACCTTCCATTTTGTTCTTTTTTTTTGCTTTATTTCTATTCCTTTCCTTTTATTTTAGCCTTTTTACACTTTCTATTACTTTCTCCCCCCTTCAACGGGGTCGAGTATCGACGGTCCCTCGGGCGTCTAGAATGCAATACGTTGTGATAGCATTTCCGCTGTGCACTGATGCTGTAATATTTCCTTCCGGTTATTGAAGTTTCATTTCTATTTTTAGAGGAAACTTTTCAATAACAAAAAAATAATAATGACAAAAAAATAGGGAGAGAAATATTCGAAACTTGTTTCTAAGCCTGAAAAGGTTGGGGTTGAGTTCTGGGCTGTTATTCTATTAAGAGTGCCGAAAGGGGGAGAGTGCCATAAAAGTTTTTCTATCTGCTGAACACCAAAGTTTCTGACTTGTTTTTAATGTTCGCGAAAAGAGTAAAATATACGTAAGAGTTTTTCTACTATAGTTTTTACTGTAGTATCTGGAGTTTATACAGTATCTGAAGCTGTAGCGAATGCTGAGTTCGCGATACACCATAACTTGAGTCGGACACCGCAAGGTGAAAAATGAAATTATGAAAATCCCAGTCTTACGGATATTTTTTATGATGAAATCATTGCGTATCTCTTGGCTCGTTCCTTAAAACTCAAAGTTAAGAACTTATCCAAGGACTGGAATTTGAGAAATTTGACAGTGGTTCAAAAATGATCCTTCTGAGAAGTGCGAAGGGCGAGCGCCGGATTTAGAGATGTTTCTGTGACAGTAACGACGACTTAAATGCTCAGATTCATAATAAAAATATCCAAATCGATTGCAATCCGACTTTTTTTGGGTTTATAAAACAAATCGAATTTCTGATCACTTAAGACTTTTGGGAGATAAAGAAAACAGTATTTAATTCGTAGCTTTCTTACTAGAGTAGACCCAGAAGTACATCTATAGTATTATATTAACTTTTCAACCAACAACCGCTTAGCTAAAGCCGTTTATTTCTGGGACTATCCTCGTGGCTTTATAAAGAAACTTCAACTTTCCAAAAACAACAGATTCAGCTTGTCATGTCTAGAAAACTAATAAATCCATTAATTGCAACATAGTTAGTCACGAACTATGAAATGATACCCAATTAGTCAAGTCCAATTCCTGTAAGATTAAAAAACTAGTAGATAAACAAATAAATTAAGATAATAATCAATCAGTAGAGATAAAAATCAGCTTCAATTAAATGCAGATAAACAAAGCGTAATGAGTCAGTTCCTGTAGTTATACAAACAACTGCTATCAAATTAACTGATAAGTTGGAACGGAAGTCCTTCCGAAAACCCAGCTATTGGAATAATTCAATGATATTTTAGTTTAAAGCATCCACAAAGTTACTCGCAGTTGTTGCCGCTCTTAGTAAATCTGACCCAGATTCGTCTACAAGTTTTGCCATGTAAATTCTTGTTTCGGCATCTCATAAATATTGAATGCAACTCGTGGAACCTGCATGGAAAATCAATATTTCTACAGCTGCAAATACGAATACCTGCCCTACGTAGTGCTCGTAGTTGTACCCAAAAACAAACATGATTTGCGACGAGTTGCAATAAAGTTTTCCTTCTCCCGGCCCACAAGCTGTGTGTCTGTACGACTTCATCTTTAACGAGACCCATATGCAAGTCCTCTCGGCTTCAGCCCCCTCCCCCTCCCTTTCAGCATCTTGTTGTAGAGTGGATGTTGTATGGTTGGCTGTTGTACAATAAAGTTTTGTATAGAATTTTGTGTGAAAAAAGAGATCAAAATGTTCAGGTGTTGTTTGTTGTATTGTTGTACTGAAGGAATGACAGTAATAAATACGTAAATCGAACGTTTTTTATTAGTTTCGGGTTCAGAAGAATGGAATTCTTCATTATTTAATAGCAATGAAAGTGAGTTTCAACAAAATTTATATAAACTTCGATAATTTCGTGACATTATAATATTTAATGAGTCTCTTGTTGACTCAGACAAGCTGCCGATAATCATGGATAGGATAATAAATGACTAATTTCAATAGATTAGCATTTAAAATTTGTCCACTTCATTTGCCTTCGTTTTGTTCAATTATTTATCCACAATTTTTTTACGAGTACTATAAAAAAAAGTTAGTTTTAACAGAGTTTATTAAGAAGAGAGAAGATGATGAGAGATAATTCAATTCGGAAATTGAGACGTGACAGTTTTCTACTCTGTCCTTGGTTGCATGTTTAATTAATTAATTAAGATTTAATCAGTCCGAAAACAAATTTGTCGAAATTTGCCCCTTCGCCCTCCAGTTGCCAGCAATTACTTTGGATATCTTGTAGTCAGCACACACGAAACACTCGTCTTCTATGGCCGAGCGCACGCAGCTCATACTTCGGTGCTCGACGCAACACCGTTTGGATGTACTGCCAGACAGACAGACAGTCAGGAACGTGCTGTGGACGGACGTGCTGAAGGCCAAATGACCTCGCTTTCGCTCGCTTCCAAATAATAGGAATTCGGTAAGAAAACCCTGTAGTTGTTGTCCTTGACACGCGTCTTGTTCTCGGAACATCCTTTTTTTGTTAGGTCCTTGTTGTTGGTTGTAATAAAAGGAGTCGAATCTTATAATTTGACTGCTTCTCGCTCTTCAACCTCTTCGTGTCTGCCCTCTAATTGACTGTCGATTGTGTTTTCGATGTTTTTCGAGTGACATCATCGGCAATCGATTTTATTAACATTGATTAAGTGAAGACGACCCTTTTTTAAAGCCGATGGCACATAATTTGATAATAATACGCAAAATCCACAATTTATTATCCTAACTATCATAAAACTGTCGTTGTTGTTGTTGTGTTGTTTGATTCTCCTGCTGAATGTTGACGTTTTCGTTGTTGCCGTATTAATTGAGCATTACGAGCATATTTACGACCTCCGACTCATATCATGTGAAAATTTGTGATGCAGCCTCTTGTCAAGGTTTCAATGCGGCAAAAACACTGGCAAAAACAATTTCAATAGCTATAAAATTAATTTTATTGGAGTGGAGATGCGACTCGCGATAACGCACTGCGAGGTCGGAATCGGAGCCTAATTATAATGAGGTTGGTATCGCGATTGCGAGTGGAGCGGCAACACATGTTGCGGGGCGTGTCTAGTGGCATGATATAAATTAATGGCTGCTCTTGCCGATTATATCGAGCGCGATAAACATCTGATCCTTTCTTTCTCTACAAGGCAGTAGCTTTCTACTACAATAGATAGTTTTCAATTTCTATATCGAAATCAATATATTGAGTGAAAGCTGATGAAGCACGAACAACACGAATCTGTTTTTGTTTACGTCTCATTAATTCTGTCCCTCTCCATCCTTCTCTATCTCTCTTTCTCTCTCTCTCTTTCTCTCTCTCTCTCTCTTGGATAATGTTATTTATTCATATTGAATTCGACCCAATTTTTTACTCAAGGTAGCCACTCTTTCGTCCTCATCACATGCTCAGAGATTTTTTGTATCCCTCCGACAGGGATTGAAACTTGGCCTCATTGCCGTGACTCCTTAAGCGCTCAATATCGCTCATAATGCACAAAAAATCGATGTAGCATTAATCAAGGTAACGAATAGATAAAAAGTCCGCGATGGGGCCGGCGGCGGGCCAACGAAAAAACTGAAAATTCTTCTCTCCTGTGGACTAAAAATAAGCCACCGCGAAGAACGCAACTCTTCGTGAAGGATTCTTCTTCACTCGTCTATCGTTAAATAAAACTACGTGACATGTCATGAAATATGGACGAATTTTTTTTAAAGCTCATTTTCCGTATAAGAGAAAGTTTTAAAGTTCTACAATATAATGTTTTTATAACTGAGGATATTTAATGACATTAAATTTGAATTACTTAAAAACTCGCCAGCAGATTTTATGACCTTGAAGTTATGATGATTTATAAACTAGATTAAAAAAATAATAAATTAACAGTTTAAGCAGATAAAATATATAAGAATATAGTGCTTAGTATGGGTCTGAAAAAATCCCTGAATATTATGTTTATTTAATTCAAACTACGAGTGAATACAAGAAAAATTGAAAAAAATTCTGTAAAAATTATTGTTGTGTTCTAATAATTGAAATTCGTATTTTTTAAGACAAGAAATAAAAAACTCGCAACAGTCATCATAAGAAAAGTTAAGCAGAAAACCAACTAAAAACCCGACATATCAACACATCCACGTAGAAAAACATACACACACACACAGATTAGGCACACACACACACACAGATTAGGCACACACACACAGATTAGGCACATACATACTCATATACATATACACAGACGCGAGACACTCAACGAGATACAGAATGAGGGATGCCAAGAAATGTTAAACGCAGCTTAAAAAATGGCACGTTACTCATACACATGCACACTCACTCACACACACACACACAATTTCATTTTATTATCATGGGTCGCAAAAAAAAGAAGGATCAAATAAATTTTTCCATTATCAAAATTAATGTTTTTTACTTGCACATCAACAAAACCTCACAAGTGTGTGAGCTCCAACAATAATGATAACAACACCAACCACACCAACAGGCGTCGAAACAAAATCAAAGCTAATAACAACACAGACGAAAGACAACCCAACAAACAGGACTTCAAAGACGTCTTCAAGGATCCCAGCAAATAATAGTGTGTTTCTTGTTAAAGTTTAGAGCTTTCGTCTTTTCGTACAGATTTCATTTGAGATTTCATTGACATTTTTAATAATTTTCTGTGACCTCTTCTTCTTCTTTCTTCTTGGTCCACGCCGCAGACATGGGAAAGATGTCGTCGTCGCAGAACCACTTCGGCAGCACTTCACAATCGCAATTCGCGACGAAGAACAACACGCGCGTCATCGCTCAGAAGGGCGGGCTGGCGATCCTGCCCTGCGTCGTCAAACTGAATTCGCCAGCAACGGTGAGTATCGCATCCCTCAACCATCCCCCGATCTTATTTACGAGTATCTTCCCGATTTCCTGAATTTATTTGTAGAATTGTTTTCGTTTCCATTATTTATGTGCTTTTAAAATTACGTTTCCTTTATTATTGTATTTGAAACCTCATTCAAAAGGAAAACTCATTCGAAATTCCTAAATAAATTTCATTTTTAATTAAATTATAACATATATTTATGAGTATGTACGTGGATGTGGTTATCGATTTCTATCAATTTGTGGGTCGAGGACTTTCAAGGATACAAACAATGTTGTGAAATATGGACCTAGAAGGCTATTTTGAATCATTTCTCGAAGAACTGAATTAAATACGAGTATATATTCAAAATTCTGTTTACTCGAGTAGAATGTAAAAATTGAAGAGTTCACTAGAAGCAACTTTTTTATGGAAACAAAGAAGATATGGATTCCAAAATACTTCCGAAAAATACGCATTTTCGATTGTTATACCGTAGACCCGAAGATGGAGGGGTATATTATGATTATCCTACCGTTTGCAACGCACAGAAGGAGACGTGATAGATATAAAAAAGGACAAATATATGTATGTACGTTTTTGATCAGAACGTCACATTCTGAGTCGAGTTCGCAACCAACGAAAATATGTTGTATCTAAATTCTTTGCTCGTTCTTCTGTCAGAAACACCATTCAAAGCAGTTAACAGAAGTTTTTAGAAAAATCTTATTTTGTTATTTTTGCTGCTGTTATTTAAACTTTTGGTTTGCGTGCCGGGACTCTGAGCATCTGTCAAAAGAGCGAAGTTTGTTTGTGTTTAAAAAACTTTTAATGACGCTGTGAAAAACTCCGGTTGTCGTTGCGAATAACTGTTAAAAATAACAACAACAACAACTTAATGTAACCCTCAAGTAGGTTTAGTTTTCAGTAAAATAATTAAAACATATGTATATAATATGTACATTTTAATTATAGAATAAAAACCAATAAAATTCTTAGGGTCTCGCAGGTAGTGATGGGGGAAGCTGAGGAAAGATGCAAAAATACTCAAAAAATATACGAGTCGTAAATCATTTTTAACTCACATAGAAATTGCAGAGAAAAATATACCGGTTAACTAGGGAAAAAAAACAAGAGCAACAATAATAAGTAGAATAGGCGGGGTTGCGGTTCTGGTACACGAACAAATGACGGTCTAATAAAGCAACAACAAGAACAACAGCAGTGCCGAGTGCCTACTCATGTGCTTAAAAAGCACCGCGTTTCGAAACAGGTAGTGAAAGCATAAAAAGTCTCGCTTTCACACCGCAATCATCACTTCAATAAGCTTCCACATACGACCGCAAGAGGACGCTCACTGCATGTGGTGGAAAGCAACAAATAAAAACAGCAGCCAGCCGCAGGGAAGCCGGGTATAAAAACATACCGCCGACGGGGCGGTGCTGCAGGTGTGCCAAAACGGCTCACACACACACGAATACGCACACATACTCACAGACACACAGAGAGAATCACCCCCGCACACACTGGAGTCCTTGCACGGGGTTTGCGGTGTCAAAAGGTAGCGAAAGGATCCTCATAAATCATCAACATTACATTTTTTCGCCTGCACTTTTTTGTGGCCCCACGTTTTTTCTCACGAACTGATGTGTGTGTGCGTTTGTTTTTTTATAGCTGCGGTTTTGTTAGCAGTGCGTTGGTGTGTGTTTTATGCTCGGCTCCCATAGCAATTAATTGAATTTTAAATTTTTTCCACCACTTTTCAACTACTATTTTTTCGCCTACAATTTTTTGTATTACCATTTTTTCTACTACTAAATTTCGTATACCTTTTCATTTTTTATTATTTGTTATCTTACGTCCAGTGACGTTTTTCTCCATCGAAAATATAATAACGCCGCTTTGCCTTTCGCCCTTCGCAGGTGTCCTGGATACGACGCAAGGACTTCCAGTTGCTCACCGTCGGCCTCTCGACGCACAGCAGCGACAAACGCTTCCTGGTGGAGCACACGCGCCACATGGGCCACTGGTCGCTACGCATCAAGTCGGTGCGCGAGGAGGACCGCGGCTTCTACGAGTGCCAACTGTCGATCTACCCGACGCAATCGATTTTCATCGAACTGAAAGTTGTTGGTAAGGACGACGCATGAATTGTGCTCAACTTAAATCGGCAGCTTAATTTTGATGAGCACACACACAAACATACACATGTGCTTGCGTGTGTGTGTGTGTATGCTTTTCCCATAAACTTTATTTTAAATGCCATTTATTTCCATAGCATACAGAAACAATTTATTCACAAGCCCGGAACTGCATGAATCGCCGCTGTTCGAGTCGTGATTTCGAATCGGTACAATTTAAAAGGCAATCATGCAGGAAGCTACACGAATACACACATGCACACACATACACACACAATATGTATACGTATAAAAGCGGATTCGAAAAGGCTTTAAAATCTTACAGCAATTTTATTTTCTTTGGTTATTTACGATTGAGTTTTACGTTATTTTTATTTTCTAATTTAACTTAAAATAAAACAAAATGAGAATCTTAATTTTCCCATCCCTTCCTCCCTCCCGCTGTCATCCTTCTTTTCCCTTGATGTCCTTAATGTCCTACTTACATAAATAATTTCCATCCTTTCACTTCGAGGGTTAAATTTCATGAATAAATTGTTTCGTGATTGTTTACATAACATCGACCTCTCGTCGTTCTTCCTTCCTATTAAAATTCCACACAAAGGAATTCAATTTAGAGTATAATCCAACCCGAGGTCTCGATCTCAGAAGTTTAATTGAATCTCCGTTAACCTTGAATGCTTTCTTGCAGAGGCCGTGGCTGAAATCACAGGAGCACCTGATCTGCACATCGACGCGGGCTCTGCTCTTCGCCTGGAATGCAAACTGAAGCGTGCCACGGAGAACCCGGCGTTTGTCTTCTGGTGAGTTAGCAACCCGATAGCAATCTATAGCATTGCATTTGGGCGCATTGACACCGTTCATCTACGCACCTGTAATTGTTGTCAATGCCACTTTTCTGTGTTTCGCTCTGCTCAGGTACCACGACAACAAGATGGTGAACTACGACGCGCAGGATGGCTTCTCGGTGACTTCCACGACCGAGAATGTGCCGCCTGGGTTGGACAGCAGCACGTACATCGGCAGCGGCAGCAGCTTGCGCGAACGCGGCGGGGGCTCCAGCTCAGGCAGCAGCAACAATAATCACAGCAGTCACACAAACGGCCATTTGTCATCATTAGCGTCCTTGATGGCGGCTCAGCAACATCAATCTTCCTATCTGCTGACGCCGTCCACGAGCGTCCTGACGATACAAGAAGTGCACTTCCACCACGCCGGGAACTACACGTGTGCGCCGTCGAACGCACGCCCCGCCAGCATAACGGTGCATGTGCTCCGAGGTGAGTTCGTCTGCACCAAACTGCGTTGAAGCAGTCTCCCATTTCTGCGTCTGTGTGGCTCCTGAGTTCAAATGCATGTCATGTCGACAACTAAAAGCAACAAACTGCAAAAAAATTGCAACAAATCAAAATGACAGAGCGAAACCCTGGAAACCTGAAAACTTGGTATCTCCTGGCTGCTTCGCTGGATGATTTATCGTTGTTGATGTGGCAGGCATGCGACAGGGAGCTTTAATATCACCTCCGACTCCGGTATTTCAGGGCGTTGATTACAATAAAAAGCGCCGCTAATTTGTGCAGTCTGCAGACAAGAGATCTGTAGACTGTCAGTCTTCACGTCACACCTGGTAGACATGTCATTAACGGTAACTGGGCTGATAACTGGGCTAATAAGAGGGAATTAAGAAAACGAAATTTGAAAATGGTTGGAAAGGAGGGAAAGATCCTCCTTTTTGCAAATTTAATAACATCCATTAGTCCATGTTTAAACATCTAAAAATAAGGGTCTACGTCAAGATTATCAGCCGTCTTATTAGTCGATGAATTGAAGCACCCTTTTCGCTCATCCCCTGTCCTGAGACGTCATTAGGTATGATTGTGTCTATTTTAAGCGCTTCTTCGAGAGTGTGGGGTATTTCTGTACATTCATCACCCTAAAATCAAACAGCCAAATTGATATCCCCGCCCCCAAAGTCAATCATATTCTGCTCCTGTGTCCAAACAACTTATTTCAAGCATGAATTAAATTACAAAGAAAATTAAAGAAAAGAAAAATATACTTGGCAACCATCATTATCGAGTACCTGATGGTAGCGGCTACCAACACCTGCCCCGCCCCTACCACACCCATCGCCGCACGTCTACCCACCCTATCAGTGCTGGATATCATGTTCACGCCGAACACTTATACGTTTAATTTACCGCTTCTCTGAAACGTGGCTGTCAGAAGAATGATAACGTGATCTTTTTTAAACAACCATCATCACAGAACAAAAATAAAACACACACTCACTCTCATCCTCGAGATCCTTCCTACACCCACGCTTACCCAAGGCGTTCATAAAATACGCGACTCGATAGGAGTGCGCCGCGCTGCGCCACGTAACACCAACAACAACAACAACACTATAAACAATTCAAAAGCTATCTAAAATAAACGCTTTAGTTGTGCGCAAGAAACCGTGGGGGAGGAGTGGGCTTTACATCACGTAAACTTAAGGGAATTCAGGGAGCTGTACCTGTGGGAGTGCCGTAAAACCACGCAGCCAGCACATAAAAGCCACTGAATTGCTTCCCCCGAAAAGCCTACAGGTAAATAAATCCTGTTACGTACTTTCAGATAACAATCGCTTACTTAAGCCAACAAACTCGCTTCACTTTCCTGTTCTCCCCCCCCCCCCCCCCTCCCCCCTCTACTCTCTGCCGGCCACGAAAAAACACAGATTCAGTGTATACAGCTGAAGTAAAAAGGACCAACCAGAGGGAGTAACCAGAGGGTGTTGCCAGGCGAGAAAAACAGAGGTGCAGTAGTCAGAATTCGCAGGCACACCAGAGGGGAGAATGTGAACAAATATTGTGGGGATTAGAAAGCGGACGGAAAGAGGACGGCCAATTTAATTTAGTTGACGATCTTTTAATAAATCCTGCTCTCGATAAACAGAAAAGAAAAACTGTCTATTGTTTTGGATTACTTATAGGCTTATAGAATTCGGGGAAAGGGTTCTGCCAGTTTCTACCTTAATGCCAGATATCGATGCCAGAGAAACGAGCAAGAGTAAAAAGAGCAAAAATCTATTCTAAACTGGTTACAGTCCTAAGACTGCATCTACACTGAAGAGTGATTAATTTGTTATCTATTCTTAACTATCGAACTACGGACGCATTCCTTAAGTTCATCCCGAACCTATTTCTCCGCTAAAAATTGCCTCAAACTGAAATCACCCTCGGGATTACGTCCAATTTCAGCAAAACTTTGAGAATTAAGCAGCCTGTACGCTCCAGCAGTGGCTGCGAAAATCTTAAGTAAACAAGATAAAACGGCTGCAGTACAGAAACCCGACAGCGACAAGATTTCAGCTCCTTCGTGCCCACAGGACACCTTTTTTCTTGTGTTTATTTTTACCGTCATTTTTATTTTACTTTCTTCTCTCCTCCCCTCCCCGCCCGCCTAATAATTTAGCGACACAAAAACGTGCAAATGTTGGCTTATTTTCTGGCACTCAGCACTTTCGTTTCTTGTGTCTTCTCTTGAATCTCTTGCTTGGCCCATATTTTTACTGCCAGTTCTCTCTTTGCTAGGCTTTAATGGCAATCTTTTTTATCGCTCTACGTGAACAACCAACGATTTTCGGTTTACTTCGCTTCTGCTTGGGTGGGAATAAAATAAGTCGAAACTATAATGGGTCTGAACGCAGGCACATTCGAGCACTTGCTGTGCACTGCACTGCGACGCGTCGGCTGCGGAGCCACGTCTTGCGGAGGTGATTGTTTCGGGCGTCCGTGTTGAGTCAACCGTCGAGTGGCTGCGGGTAAGCGTTCGACTATCCTCGGCACCTATAAGAGATGTGAGCGGAAACTCTGCTCATGCTGCTGCGAGGTGAATATACGGCGAATGCTGAGCTGGCAAAGTTTTTGTTTTTATGTTGCGAGCGAAGACGTGGCCGCATTCGACTAGCATTCGAACAGGCCTGATCTGGTCCAATAAGTGACAACGTGGTTCATGTGTATGTATGTGTGCATGGAGGTGGGGTGGACTCGTGTGAACACTTCAAAGTAGCCAATTTAATTCAAGTGGAATGCAGAAGTGTTACAGCGAAAGCACTTGTTATCCTGTCTAAATCCTTTCGGCTAAGGAATATATATGCAACTCTGAAATGTGTAAATATGTACGATAACTTAAGTGTAAATGTACTTTAACTCTACGTTGTTTTTTTCGAAGCTATGAGATGGGAACCGACTTACAATTTGAGGTAGAGATTTGACAGAATGTACATAGATATTATAAGAAGACTTCTGTTAATAAGAAGAGAACAGTGCCTCTATAAACCACGACTGACATAAACCATAACCCTAAAAAGGTTACCATTCTTTAGTGCCAGTTCAAACCCTAGAAACCCAAAAATTGTTTAACTTCACCCCGCGGCGTCACATCCAACTTCAGAAAACAACTCGAGCCGAAAATTCGTTATTGCAGCTTTGAATGTTTTCCTTCCGTACGAGTGTCTGTTCTCCTTCTTCTTCCACCTTCTTCCCCGCTCCAATTTTTAATCCGCAAGAAATTCAAATGAAACAACAACAACTTGCCCCCACTCTAAGGGATCGGATTATAAAGACTCGTGTTTTGCTCTTCACTCCACTCTGGCACTTTCCGATTTCGCCTTATTATCGGGTGAACCGCACATATTTTTAGATTGTTCTCTTCTGTTCTGTTCTGTTGTGTTTTGCTTTGTCGTAAACCGTGTGCTTTCTTTGTCTTTGCAGGTGAAAAACCAGCCGCGATGCAACATGCAAATCGCAGCGCCCTCGACAGCGAAAGCAGCAACAGCAGTAGTGGTGGGGGGTCTGGCGGCCACGGCGGCTCTGGCGGTGGCACGAGCACCAGCGGCAGCTGCAGTATAAACGGCCCCAGCAGCTGGGTGGCTCTGTGCTCTACGCAGATGGAGCGCGTACTGCTGCTGGTGCAGAAAAGTTGCCAACCACTCTTCCCACAGTTCCAGCAACAACAACAGCAACGACATTGCCGGCCTGCTTCACTAACTTGGCTGCTGACGATAGTCGCGTTCATTTGTGCATACCATAAAATCGATAGATGAAGCAGGTCGGCCGCGCGCTGGAGCGACACAGAGCCGATTTGGGCGTGCATGGGTGACGACGGGCTACGACGGGGTGGTGGGGGGGGGGAGGCTCTGAATGCCGCTGAGTGTAGCGTCACGTATGAATGAAAGCGTTGTCTATTCACGGACGGCTGCAGCAGACTGAATGATTAAGCAACACGAACTGCAGATAACTGACATTTTTACCTAGAAACATATTAACGGCGCCATGGATGGCAACCTTGCATACCTTGCGTAGGCCACCTCAGCCCAGGGCGGATCCGGTGCGCGCCCCAACACGGCGGAGGTGTTTTCTGTAAGTAAATAAGTAGTGCGTAGAACTAAGCTAAGTCCATGTTTACCAATTAAGACGACCAGACTAAAACCAAACTTAGAACTCAAGTTAAACACAAGAATCATAACGGGCAACTCAGAAACAAGCGGCAACACAAGGCTACCATAAACGATGGCAAGGATAACGCGGAGAGAACGTTTTGCATTTAGTCACGTTGTGCTGAGTTCTTGACAATACTTTTCTAGGAAGAGGGGACACATTCAGCTCTCGTGCCACGTTTCAGTTTAATCGAAAGAGAAGTACTCGTGCCCAAGCACTGTACGACGTAACTTTCAACGTTTTGTGTAAATAAATTACTCCGTAAGAAAGCAACGTAAAGAAGCGCAAAGAACGGCAACGACAAAGGTTGGGTAACGTAAGATTTGGCTAATAAATCTGCGAGAAGCAGAAGAATTTTGGCGAAAATAAAAGTTTCACAATAACAAAAAAGTTCGGAAATAATATAGCGGTAAATTGAAGCAGAATTAGGTTGTGATTTTTCTGGTATAAGCGTAAAATTTATGTATTTTAACCTGATTCGGTTCAATTCTACGCAAGAATTCGATTTTAACTTAATTTATAACCTTAAGTTAAGTCTAATGATTTAATATATGAGATCTTTAAACGATGTTTTCACTTATATTAAGAATTTTTAAACAAAATAATATTTTTAGCACATTAGAAATCGTTTTACTGAGCGAGAAATTAAAAAACTTATAATTAAAATGTTCTGTTAAAAATCATAATCAATCAAGTTCCAAATAAAATTAGTTAATTGTTTCTCTTCAACTCAAAGAGTTAAAAAGTTGATTCCACGAGGTTAACTGTTCTTAAACAGTTAAAAAGTTTATGCAGTGCATGATTTGAATGATGTCCCTCTTCCGCTTGTGTATTTGTTGTGCTTCTTCCCTTCCCCCTGCTGAGTGACGCAATGAACTCTGTCAATTGGCTTTATTTATTTAAGAGACATCGTAAAACATCGATGTCGTCGAGGCAGTGAAATGTCATTCACTCAAACGTGACGTTGACGTTCGCATTCGCCAGCAGCAACTCGCAATCAGGGGATCACTTAAGGAGGAACCCCCTTCTTAGAAACTGAATCCAAGAGGAAAGAACTCACTCACTGCCTCCCTCCCCGACTCACACTCAGCGGTAGGGAATTAATTACAATTGTGAATTCGAATGTGTTGCAAGCCATTTTTACAGCTTTCAAGAGCTGAATCGACGACTATTCTGACGTATCGAAGAAGGCAGCTAAGACAGCTTAAGACCACTTGACAACATGGCAGAAGAAGCATCAAGAGTAACAGTCAAGAAATCGAAGGGTGCAAGGAAAATGCAAGAATTTGTTTATATTCTTCTATGGGAAGATAGGAAGAGCGACGGAGAGACACACGAGAGAGAGACAGAACGATAGATAGAGTGGTAAGAAGTTAAAGATGAGGAACTGGAGTAGGTTGACAGAAAGAGTTGCTTGGAGAAGAAATGCTAAACCTTTGATCGACACATTCTTTTCCAATCATTGATTTATTCAAATCGAGCAGGAAACTGAAATTCAATAGCTCGGCATTTTGTGACATGGTGTTGACTTGATGTCACCTGCCAGAGTCCCGCGTGTGTGTGTGTGTGTGAAGGGGGGGGGGGGGGGGGGGGCGAGAGGACGAACGAACACGCAGCGTTGTCTGGTCTGGTGTTAAGGGCGATCATGTCAGGGTTGCGCAATTGAAATAGATTGGCTCCTTCCCTGATTCAGTTTTAAAATCACAGAAAATAATCGAACTTCTTCAGCATTTTAATCCGGTTCAGCGTCTTTCTCGCCCCCGATACTGATTAAGTTTTTTTACAGAAAGTATTCCCTTTATTTTGATCATTAAATTGCAGTCTTGATTTTTTTCCTGATCGATCAAGACTCCTGATCCTGAAATCTATTATTATTTATTGTACTTTGGAAACGTAATTATTTATTAAGTTGGTTTTTTATTAACTTCATTAGACACCTCATTCTGCTTCACTTTATAATATGTATGTTTATATACTATTATATATACGATCAACCAAATCGTATCTAGTCTAACATCAGTTCAGCGGTATTCAGAGATTCAGAGATTGAATTTGACGATAAAAAATCCTAAAAATGTATATAAAGAAAATATAATAAAAATAAATATTCTTAAGAATTTATTTTTGTAAAATATTCGTTCTAAGAAAGTGTACAAACGATTTCCGGATTCAAACACTCAGTCAGTCAGTAAAACAGTAACGTAGCCCTTGTAAAATACTAAGAAAAAAGTACCTTTATGGACGTTAAGTTAGAATACTTCAGTAAAACAAAAGAGTACAGTATATATAAATATGTATTCATATATTTAAGAATTAAGGCAGAGTACTTTTAAACTTATGATTTGTGTATATGTCCGTTAAGAAATATTCTCCTTTTTTAATCAGAAATCATCAGAAAATATTTATACAAAGATTGTTGTTAATGAAATCGAAAGAATAACTATATACGGCATTTAAAAGAATTGATTGAGTATTACCACAAAATACCCTACACTAAGCAGAAGTACATTTTAATTCCTTTTCTAATAAAAAATTTAAAGTACTGTTGAAAATTTATCTGGTAATATTATATTTAAATTAGTTATACAGTTCAAATGTTACAAAATACTAAAAGTAGATCGATTAATTCAGCGTAAACTTAGTATTAAAAGCGCAGAGAATAGAAAAGAAGTGGATTCATTAAATGAAATATTCTCAAAAACTAGCATTAAAAACAAACAAACAAACAAACCAAAGAAACATTAAGAACAAGAATCGCAAACGATTCTCTTAACTGAAGAGCTCACAGAGAACTGCTAAAAGAGTTATAAAACATGCTCGATTATATACTAAGATATAAGTGTAAATATGAGATACATAATTCATTTAAGATAAACATTAACAATAAATATTTGAAAATAAACATTGGAAGATACTTGAAAATGTCGTTTCTTTTGTTCGCACTCGCACTATTTTAATTCTTTAAATTGTCTGGATCATGACGAACCTGAGACTGAGTATCTTACGCAACCATGAGCTTGTTTGGATGGGCGTGATCCGCCCACTCTTACATATTACGCCTTATAGAAGATTTTTCACGCAGATTTGTTCTTGGAGTGAGCTAAGGAGACGAATTTAATATATTTACACCTAGTATCAATATTATACAATCATTCAAAGATGGGTGTGGTCCGCCCACTTTTCTATTTTCCATATGAGAGTTTAACTCAGGGTCTTCGTACAGTGACTCTCTTCAGTACTGGGATAGAAACCGTTTCCAATATAATATTTAAACCAGGAGATGCGATTCATGAAACTCATGTCACGGTAAAAACTCACTGAACATATTAAAATGGAGAATAATAGGATTTGATTTGATAACCAAGTTCATGTTGCAATTCTTGTGAAAAGACAATGAGAAATCTTATGATATTGTAAGAAATAAATACACCTTTTTGAAGCATGAAACATATACTTACCATCTGCTCACAAATCGAATTAATTAATTCAACAACTTTCGGACCTCATTTTCGACCTTTTTTTTACTAATTTACTACCTGTTTTAATGCTACGAATCATAATTAATTTCTGAGTCTGTTTTTAATATCAATAAATAATTGTTTCCATTCGTATTTAGTTCATAGCATTTCTCGTAATTAAAACAATACTTCAATCAAACAATAATTCAACATGAATTCAAATAAGCACCATAAAAAGGACTTTAAAAGTTTCTAGGCTTTTCGGTCAAAGGACTTTAATCGAAGAATGTGCTTTATTTGAAATGGAAGAAAAAGAAGAAGTCATCGGAATCGACTGCTGGGTTTTCCGCCGCTGGAGCGTGACATGAATACCGATTCTCTGGGTGCAAATAAGCCAGAAGTGGATGGTTGGTGTTGGCCAGGAAACCAACTTTCGCCTTCTTCTTTTTTATCTCTGATTTGGCAGAGTTTCAGTAAAAACGAGTGAATGAACGAGAAGAATTTCAATTGGAATTTTGGTCAATCAGCGGTCAAAGAACCAGAAAAAAGGAAGAAAATTTGGGCATCCAGCCTGTCAAACACTCTGACGACGTTCAAAGGGTTGATGCAGGGACATTTTCTGAATTGTGTTTATTTCGGAGAATGCTTTCAGTTGGTTAACGAAAAATCTACTTAATTCCCTCACGTTGCAGTGTTGAAGAAGATTTGGGACGATTACGTGTTGTCCAACATAATTGGTAACTAAAATTGTACAAAGGATTTCAATTAACTAATAATTTTGATGAATAAAGCAATTAAATTCGTTTATTCGTGCATTTTTACTTATAAATAATATATAATGTTCATTTATGTATTTATATCAATCATCATATTGTTTCCCGTTCCGTCTCTTTTGGGAATTGATGAAAATCTGATGGAGTTAATTGATCGGTTGTGACCTCAACGGATTCAGATGTAGAACTATCAAAACCCCCGACTCTGCCTGAGTTTTGTTTGTGATTATACCTGGAGGTTTTCCCAAGCCAAGCTGGTTCGTTATCCTCTGCATGTAGCACCGTCCAAACGTGGTGGCTGCTTTAAGACTCTGAAGAGGCTCCACTTCGCTTTAGTTCAGCACTTCACTTAGTTTTACTCTAGCAGAGCGGCAGTTGAACCGGAATATCGTGGAGCCGATAAAAGCAAAGCATGAACTTAACGCATAACATAATTTCATCATTTTCAAAGCGTCACATCAAAGCGTATGCTTCGCAAAGAAACATGAGCAAAAAACGAATGGTGCTTGTGTACCATTGACTATAATTTATTAATGATTCGCACCACGTGAATTCGCACACGAATCAACTTCATAGAATCGTCGTACCGAATCCGAAAGTCATTCAAAGTAGAACGGATACATATACCGTTAAATTCATAGTCATTTCGCATATATTATATAGAATACATAATTTGACTTGAAATTATATCTTTTTTTTTGTGTTTTGTTATGCCATTTTATTTCCCGAAAGGATGTCAACAACTCTGCTTTTGCTGGATATCCAGCAGCCTCCATAGCCCACTCGGATATCCAGCAGCCTCCATACCCACCCAATGCTCATGGCTCACCTAGCGACGTGTCTTCCCCGTAACGGTAATTTAGCATTTGAATGTTAAATTGAATTCTTCAGGCGACTGAGCCAAGTTGGACAAAAACTCATCCCAGTGAATCCTCTTCACCAGAAATCTCTTGACAATTGCTGAAACCCTTTTGCCAAAAAGCAGCAGCATCAGGAGCACCATAAAAGCGCCCAGTGAAATTAAATTAAAGGAGTAACATTTTTACTCACGGTACGTGGAACGAGTCGAGGATGAGCATGAGTACGAATGTGTTTCCGAAGCATTGTTACGGCGTCCGGCGTCGGATCCAACGCGGCATAAATAACGAGTGAATCATTGAAGTCAAGCTTTTTTGCGTACTCCGAAACTTGTCTACACTCGAAGCAATTCAGTTAGAAGAGTGATGTTCTTTGTATTTAACAAATAATATGCAATTATATCAAAGAATAATTCATTAGAATTACTGTATGTGTATTACATATATTAGTATTTACAACACTATCCTCAAAATACTACTCAAAGACGAGTGATGAGTGTAAATTCAATTGGAAAAGTAACAACAAATACTCGGTACAAAGAGTTGTTGTATTCGAATGAACTCTTGATTAGTTGATAAATGAAATGTACCCGTAATGTTCTTTAGGTTCCCATAAAGTACATGATTTTCTCTTCATGTGTGTATTCAAGTTTTCTTTTTTCCTTCGTCTCTTTTGCAATCCTTCTATTTTAATTCTTTGGGTGTAGTATACGTACTTTCAGAATACACACACTCCACACTTCAAGGCTCCATTTTACCTAACAACTCACTCTGAAATACATAATTGTTATTTCTCCAGCTCAGCTCATAAATTTTAATACAACGTTTCAGGAACACAAAACGAAATGCGAAACAGATGTACGAGTGCACAGAATTTCGTCCAAGGAACACAGGTTGTCGCAATAAAACTTATTAAAAAATTATGTCAGTTGATGGTGCGAGTAGCATGTGGCACACTTTGACTAAAATTTATAAGTCGCCTGAGGAAAGACTGGAAAGTGTTGCAATTTGTGGCTCGAAATAATGTTGTTATTGCTTTTGCGATTGAGGGCAGGTGAACCACGTGCTCAGTGCTTCATTAAGGCGCTCTGTAGAAGGACCAGATGGTCATTCGAAGGTCCTTGAAGACTCCTTCAAGCTATAAAAGGAACCACCAACAGCAAGGAAATCAGATGATAAGATGAAAAATGTTACAAATTTTCCGCCAAAGGACGTATCTGGCGGAAGTTGTTGCAAGTTAAGACTGAGACAAAATTTGTTGTGATTAATTTATTTTGGAGCTGATTTTTAAAGTTATTTCATTAAAGAAAACACGAGTGTCGCTGACAGCACGAGGATAGTCCCGGAATTTCCGATGGATGGCGTTTTGTCTCCGAATCTATACCAAAAAAGTTCCTTTTAATGAGTTTTCCATGCAATTTCAATGAAGTTCTGTTGTGTGAAGACGCTCCGATTGCCAGTCGCTTTGGGCTTTCAAGTCAAAATTTATTTTGATGGACTTCATATGGTGCCCTTCCCTCACCCCAACCGACCATCTTTCGTCCATTCCGAAGGTGTTTCTGCAGAAAGACTGTCACCAAAACAAATCCAGTGTTTCGTCTGCGTAAACGTCGTCATCGTCACCGCCATCGTAGTTGTGAGCAGAAAACGATGAGCTTCTTATTCCAAACATTTGACCTACTTTCACCCTCCCGATGCATTTGCTTGGGGAGCCGCAACTGAATTTCATTTCATTTAAGAGCAATTTTGTTCCATTTGCTCGCTCGTTTTCCTCCCCTATCGCAGTTATTTTGACGGTGGTGCATCAAAATCTGTGACTCTTTTCCTCAGTAATCCGAATGCTTTTCCCAGCTTAGAGAGAAGATATTCAAATTCTTCCATCCTCTGGGTAGATAAAAATGGAAATGCTTATCGAGGAATCAAAAGATAAGATTTTTAAATAAATTTAATTAATATGCACTTTCCGTTATTCCTCTCTTCTTCTTTTTCGCACTCGAAAAATTAATAAATAGTCGTTTAATTGATTATCAATTTATGTATCTAAGAACTGCTAGATTTCCATAGTTTTCCATGTGAACTCTTTCATTGAATAGACTCTTCATTCAATATCAAAAAAATACAGTAGTTTCAATCCAAAAGCAAATTCTTTTGATTAACGATGATTGTTTTATTTAAGCCTAACTTCGGTTTCAACAACTTGTCATAGTAATCATTATGTTTAAATATGCGATTCGCATTTCCATACGTTCCCAACCTTAACGAACTCCTCATCGTCACATTGTCCAGCACTTCCGGTTCCGATTACGGTTTTCGGAGAGGGAGGAAAGGGTGGAAAGGGAATGTTAACCTCACCTGCGTTGCTGTTAAATTAATTTGAAAATTATAATGATTACCAGCAACAGGAGCAGAAACGACAACAGCTCGTCGTTGGGTCGAGCATGTTTCGGTCTCTGTAAGCCACTCGTGTTAACGTGCCGACCACTTGTAAGGATATCGTTGTTGGTGCTCCTTGCAGCGCCGCCAATGAAGTGTATCCGCCTCGTGCATTTTTCTAATCAACACAATATATTGTACCATAAACGAACATCGGCGGCTACTCGAGATGCCGCTCGGCAACAGAGACGCTGCTCGGCTTGAGTGGCAGCTGTTGTTTTTGTTGTTGTCATGCGACTCGGAATTCCAAGTGCTGCCATCTGTGTTGTTGCATTGTTTTCATTATAATTTGCAATTTATAAAAACAGCAACTCCTGGCAGCGTTGTTTTGATTGACCCACCTCCATCCCTCCTTCCCCCGCCTCCTATGCAACCGCCCATCACATTGCGTGCAGAATAGAAATGAATACACACGTCGTTGATAAAACAGGCGCAAAGAGTTTATTTTTATTACTTACCTTCAAGAGCCGTGATGTATTAACGGACTACAAATCCTGGGGGGTGAAGTGCAGCGCTTGTTTTCGCAGAGCTCAGTCCAAATATTTGCTTAACATCGCATTCATTAACTCGATAGAACTCAGTTGTGACCATAAAAAATAACGATTGCGATGGTTTTAGCAATTTGTTTTCTTTGATGTTGTTATTTTAATAAAATGTGGCCAAATCAGAAAGTGGCCACTTCCGGAACATGTTGTCCACATGAAGGATGTGATTTACAAGATATCAGAGGTTCAGTTTAACCTCACGACAGCCGTATATAGTATGTATATCGGTGACCCCAGGAAGCTTGAGGAATGTCACTTGGATTTCCTGAAAAGGAGTCCGCGTTCAGTTAATTGTTTCCTCACTGTTGTCGGGAGGGGTGAAGGGCGAAGAGGGTCCGAAATTAGAACAGGATTCGACGAATATCTAGGCATGGATTGTCGCGCACTTAAATTAATGAAAGGATAACAAAAAAGAAACATCCAAAATGTACAACTTAAATATATTTTGTTCGCATTTTTTTGATTGGCTTCTTTTTGCACTCCAACTCGATGACGTCACCAAAAATAGAGCCAACTCCAGTGCCATATAAACACTTGTTCAGCGTTTGACTATAAATCCTTTTTGTGTGCTTTTCCCTTCTTTTTTCCCTGTTGAGCAAAAATATACACAAGGAAGTATTTTGCACTGAAGCATTAAAACTCGCGCCACCCCAAATTTGCTTGCTTTTCGGATTTTGACCACCCTCATTTAATTTACACATATTAATCTCTAAAAAAGGGGTGCCACTCTTTCACGCGTTCGCTTTCTTTGTCGAATAAACAAATCGGAAGTAAGCCGAAAATAATAAACATGCCCAAAGACGAGTACCAACCAACCACCCCTTTAACCACATTCACCCACCACACCCCCTCCCCCACAGGACAGGGGGGGGGACCCTTCAAAGCCCTTCGTGATTAAATAAAAGTATTCTGACAGCTGAGCGTTGTTCTTGATTAAAGTAGCTGAAGTGACTGCGATGCGATGCGTTGCGTTGCGTTGCTTCGCGTTGCTTTGCTTCGCGTTACTTTCGAGTGTCAATTCGATGTGACGCAAATAAATCAGAACATCGCACTTCCTTTCAGCAGGAAGGATTGCCGATGCTTGCCGTGGCTCTGTGTGTGTGTGAACCGCACCCACACATATGCAAATGAAGTGATTGTGGTGCGTGAGGAAGCAGGCGTGTCCGTACATGCATGTCAGAGTAATCAACACAAAAGCGCCGATCAGACAGAATTCGAGGAGTGGATCCTGGGGCGTTGAAGGAAAATTGTCCTTAATTCGTATTTCTTGTTGCTGTAAATCGTTTTTAGAACTCCATTTAAAATGCTTAAAGGACCTTTAAGCCTCCTTTAGACGGAGGTTTTCTACGAAGGTCTTCAAGTGACGGCTCCCAAATATTGCAACAAAAGAAACTCATCAAAGCTCTTATAATTCTTTATTCCAACAATTTATAATATAATATATAAATCTGAAGCTTCTTGAAAAGTAACTGGAATACTTTAAATCAGACCTTGAAACTTTTATGACTTTTATCAAAAAAGTCATACCCATAACTCTTATCAATGCAACTTAACTTTTAAAATAAGAGTTAAACTTTTAACTTTTATTTTGAAAATAAAAGTTAAGAGTTAAACTTTTAACTTTTATTTTCAAAATAAAAGTTATGAGAAAAACTTTTAACTTTTATTTTCAAAATAAAAGTTAAAAGTCTAACTTTTATGAGGAAGATAATTGGAATAAGAGTTATTTTCAGGCTCTGCTTTAAATTTATTTTATATCCAAAAGTTAATCAAAAAATAAAAGAAATCGATAAACCATTCTCTGGTTTTCAAAAATTGACATAATTGTCTGTGAATTTATTTTTAAAACGTGGGTACTTAATTAGAAATGAACAAACTTAGATTAGAATCGAGCACTTTATCAATTTCATCGATAATTTCAATGAAGCTGCTGGTGCTTTGCATTTTAACAATTTCCGTTCTCTTAAGGACTCATTTAAATAGCGTTGCGTGTTTCAAATGTCCCTGGGCATGCAACACAGGACTCACTTCGGTGGAAAAACAACAGCAACGCTTTCAGATGGCAACATCGCCGTTCAAAGGGTCGAAATTGAAATCGCGATTTCCGTCATTATTTCACGTCAAAGAAAGAGAAAAAAGTCGGGAAACGTTGCAAAATAATTACGCCATGTTTGATGGAACTGCAAGAGGTTGGCTAGTAATGAGCTCAAGCACGCTCTCTCACACAAACGTGTTGGGAGGACCCCACGATCACACTACTCATTCTCAGCGAAAAACACTCATTCTCTCAACGTTTTCCACATAAACTCATGCCATGGTGGCTCCGGTTACACGCGTCTAGAACGAGAACGAAGCCGCTCTCTTCCCAACCTTTTTTTACATTCGTGTGCAAATGCGTGTGGAATCGAAATTAAGCTGTACCGGAAAATGAAATATCGAACAATTAATAATAAAAATATACCCAGGTTTGAGTAAGAAACTGGAAATAGCTCCCCAGGAGAGTATCAAAGAAGGACGAAGATTCTCTCTTGACACTTTGTCGAGAAGAGAGCGTGTTTATCCGCACCTGACTCGAATTTTTACTCTGATGATTCGAAATTCGGAATCTACCTTGAGGAAGGTCAGATATCATAATAACTTCAGATAAGTAAAGAATTCCGATCAGATATGAAGTAAACAAATCAATGCTAATAAAAGATCTTAAAAACTGATCAATTCTTTGATGTCGAATGGATCCAAGGACCTTATGAAGAATTCGCAAAGCTATTCCTCTCACGAAGTTCATTAGACTGAGAGAAACAGCTTCCCCGTTCGTAGGTACAACTGTAGTCACCCTGCGTACCTTCTCAATACTTAATAAACGTTTCACAGGCTTAGTTTTAATCCCGAATGATTTTTTGAAATGTCTCTTTGACGCCTCTCGTCTGCTGGTGGCGTCCTTAAGAGCAACCCTCTGAGTGCCACACAATAATTTGCACTTATCACTGAAAACCAACCCAGCACGTGTAAGTTCAAGTGTACCAATTGTAATCAGGATAAAACGTTGTCCTGAGTGACGTCGCATGGAAGCCGAAGCCAAAAGTGGTTGTCACTGAAGAGGATGTCAAAGATGTCAAACTTTAAACAGAGCAGCGGTTATATAAATTTTATTCTTTAAGTACATATTTTTGAAGTATGTAATTCAGTTTCAATGAATAAAAATATATGCAGGATTTTTTAAGTGTCCTTATTTACATTTTCCGGTACGGTGCTTAAATTTTAAGGTTTTTCAGGTTAATATTATGAGCAACGACAAAAGAATTTATCTTCTGAACGACAAAAGAATTTATCTTTTGAATTTAAGAATTTAATTATTTATTTATAAAACGCTAGAGAAAGGCTTTAGATAAAGTTGAAAAATAAAATCTAATATAATTTATACAGGACTTTATAACAGTTAAAATCTTTCTCAAATTCAGAAACTTACACCGTTCCAAAATTTTTCTTATCTGTCGGCGACCCAACAACAGTTGTAATGTTTTCAAATAAGTGGGTGTTTTCAATAGTTACGTAATTGCAATCTAAATTTTTGCGATGCTCAAACAGTGAAGCATAAAATGAGAAAATTATTGATTTAGCAACTCATTACATCTCCAGTCTCCTTCCCCCGAACGCGGTAATAATTTACCACAGCATTTCTTGGAATATTTTGTTGTTTGCTTTGCTTGTCTCATAAAATAGTTTGCTCCCCAAAATTGTTAAGATAATTCACTCCATCATTCCGCCATTCCGCCATTCATTCATTCGTTCATGTGTGCGGCAGCTGATAGCGCGCAGCAACAGCAGCAGCAGATGCTTCTGCTGACAAAGCATAAGCTGACGCATCGTAGACAAACGCCACCGGAATGCAGATGTCCTTAAAACAAACAAGAAGAGGAACGCAAGCAGAGGAGCAGAATTTCATGCGATGCACCATTGAATTCGTAATTTGGACACAGAACATGGCAGCCTTTGTGAGGGTGGCCGGGGGGCGAATTGCGCTGTCATGAAGTGTCGCCTCCTTGAATGAGTCGCTACGTCGCTAGATGCTGCTGCTGCTGCTGTTGATGGAATCGAGTTCCGAGCCACAAATCAAATAGTTTTTATGTGAAATCATAAAATAACTTTACATTAGAAAATTAATGAAGAAAGAAAATATACATTAAACAAGCTTGCCATCTTTGTTTTCGTTATTGTTAAATAAAGACGTGGGATGTCTTAACTTGTCACTGACTCATAATAAGCCATAAAATTTCGATCAGCTATAAAAATGCAATTCGAATTTAACAACCCAAAAGACTCTGAAGAAAATTAATGAAATAAAATTGAGGAATCGTCGTTTTTCGTGAGAAGGTTAAAGAAATTCGATTCGAGGCTACAAAGAAGAGTTTATAGCAAATCAATCCGGTTTTATTGAAATTAATTTATAAGAATATTTCCTATAATTAAATCGATTCCTTAAATCAGCATTCATTAAATATACGAGTACATAAAAATATTGTTTTCTGAATGAAATCCTGCTCAAAGGACTGCGTTACATGGTTGGTTATAATTTATTATTAATATTTCATACAATCATCAATATTAACTTAATAAACTGGGAGTTGTCTTAAATTATGTTTAATATTATCCATCTCTCTGTAAAAGGGAAAAATGTTAATCGATTTATTAGTATTTTTTAATAGATCTCTGTCTCCGTATCTGACTCTGATTCTGTTTCTGTCTGCTTCTCTGTCTCTGTCTACATTTCCTTCTCCGTCTCTGTCTCCGCGTCTATAGTGATTTTATGAAACCATTTATTATTATCCTGTGCTATCTTTTAAATCTGATCCACTTAAGAGCATATAGTGTAGTACTTGATCATGAACTCCTTCATTTATTCCCCTACTGTTATCCTGATGGATAAATGATCATCCTTTTCTAAAAATCGACGCAGGTGAATATTGCAAAAGTACTCATATTAAAACTATAACGATACACCGTTGAAACGTTCGTAAAATAGACATTCCCGACTACAATATTTTACGCGGTGGGGAGGGGGGGCGGCAGGGGGGGGGGGGGGTCGAGGGAGTGGTGCCTTGTCGGGGGTGCTGTACGCAATCTCAGCCAACAATCGACAGATAATTGAAGCATTGATGAATGGACGGCTCGACGAAAGTAGATTTATGTACGTATGCCAATGAAGCAGCAGCAGTGGGTGGATGGTATGAACCTTCAATGACGACTGATGGATATCACGTGAGGTCGCTTGAAACGCAGTGATGTGGTTGCACGTGTGCGCGTGGAGATGTGGTTGGATGGAAAAGGAGATCCTTGATGTAGTGCAAGGAAATTCCATTGTATTACAAGGCATTACAACAGCCTTGTATTACGCACAACTCGTCGTCGTGCTTTCGCAGGCAACAACAAAGCAAAGCAAAGCAAAGCAAAGCAATAAATCGCCGCTGATCTAGTATTGGCTAAATTATTATTGCGGCTCTGCAGGAAGCGTTGCTGCTCTCGCTCAGGCTCAGCGCCGGCGGCGGCTTACGTAGCCTTCGTACCTGCCTGCCAACCGCTACTAAACAAGTAACAATAACGACGTATCGTATACCAAATTAATTAAACATGCAATCGTTGTTTGGTGGTCGTCGTCGTTGTTGTTGTTGTTGTTGTTGTTTTATGCAAATACAGCTAATGGCAGCGCAAACAGCAATCGAAGCCGGGTACAATACATCAACAAAGCACGGTACTGAGACGGTTCCGACCGCAGTAAGCTTCACCACGTCTATCGAATCGTGATCGTGTCCTACCCACTGGTTTTGCTATTTCAAATTTATGACAACAGAGTCTGGAAACTGATGGAAAGGGTGGATAATGATATTGAGATTTGTAGTCTCGTAGGTTGGAGGTTCTGTGGATTTTGATATACCGACTGTATCGGCCTTTACCCTTTCAACTTTAAAATCGTATGCCTTAAACTCTTAGAACTTGTTTAAGTTCGATCTACTAAAAATATCAACTCTTTTGTAGTGGACTGTCATTTATTGGAGGCGTTTAGTTTAAACAAAAGCCAGTTGAAGTCAATTTAAAGCCATATGTTCGTAGGTCACAGCGTATTTGCTCTATATACATATACTACGTCCTCTAGGTCTTCCATCCTGCTTTTCGATTCATAGCCTGGCAATGAACTTCTTTTGCCATAGAAGGAACTATGAACCATAAAGAACTATTAAATTGAAGAGGTATTTAATAAACTTCCAATTTTGCAAATTTTTGTACCTTTTTAGGAAGCAAGCAATAAGCAAGAATTATATAACCTTCATAGTTGCCGGATGTCTGTAGAGGACATCCTCTTGATTTCATGATTAGCTACACCGAGAAGTGTACAGGGAAGGGGCAAGAAAGGAAAGGGTAACAGAAGAGATTCGATTCAATCAAGGAACACTACACTACTTTACTCACACATGGACCACGTCATCCACATCGAGAGTATCGACAGAACGTGCTGAAATGATTAGAAAAGGTTTCACCACAACTGATAAAAACAAACAAAAGAAGCAGAGGAAGACGTAAAAGTAGAAGAAGAATCACAACAGCCACAATAACGACAGCAACAACAACAGCAGCAACAACAGCAACAGTAAGATCAACAATAATATTGTAAGGTTTTGAAAAACCGCACAGACAACAACAACAACACTAATAATAATAATAACAGCAGCAACAACGTCATCGAAGTGCATTATTATTACAGAAGCTTTACGCAGAATTGCTTATTTTATAATCGGTAGCTCACGTCTTTGCAGCAGCGCACAGGAAGGACCATCGACAGAATGAATGAAAGGGATGAACGCAGGATGAACCCAGGATGAACGCAGGATGAATGCACAATCAAGATGAAGCGTACGCTTACACAATACAAAGCTGTATGAAAACAAAGACAAAATAAAACCAGAAACAAACATCACTAAAAGATGCAAAAAAGCATCAGAAAAGCATCAGAAGTGTCTGAGTCGGTGATGTATTTTTTTATAAAACTTTTCCTTTTCTTTGAAATTCCCTCTTTTTTGTCTTGGAAAATTTTAAACAAACCTCTAATCGGCAAAGGATGCAAGGATGCAGGATTTATTGTTTCCTCTTCGAGTCACATTTTATTCGCACTCGATCGATTCGAAATTCAATTGAACACTTTAGTTTATGTTTAGTCTACACTTTAGCATAACATGCCACAATAATAACAACAAGAATACCAACATCAACAACAACCAAGGAGACTTCCGCTACAGGATATGAGGTCAACATCAAACATCCTGTCTGTACTCACATCCTCTCTGCTTGCATCTATTCACAGCGGATCAATAAATCCGCACACATCCGCATGCTTACACTCACACACATCATGCGAATCGTACACACTCCAAAAATTGTTGTAAAATATCCATAAAATGTTAACACTGTCAACAGGAGGAAAAACAATATAAAGAATAAGCTGTGATTAAGCAACTTTGACCTTTTGGTTTCGTGACATTGCTTTCGGTACTTGGCGAATAAAATCGTGCCCAACTAAGAGAACACCGCCCACTTGAATGTTATGTGCCATTTTTAGAAATCAAAATCATTTGCAGTTTTCAATATTGTTTGAATTTAAGAAAGTCTCCGCTTCAAGGACTTTATTTCCTTTAACTCCTCTCCTGTGATCTCTAAATTCTAATAAAATGTGACCCCATATATAGCAATCTGTGGAGAAAACTACCCGGTATTATTTATGTATATCCTACAGCCGAAGATGAAAAGGTACATCAAGTTTGTCCTTCCGTGTATAATACACATGAATAGACCTGGAAGGTATAGAAAATTCCTCCTGTCCGTTGTTTGTCTCTTTGTCTGTATGTCCGTCCCCATAAATTCCCAATTTATAGTGGGCCACTTTAGTTCTTCCTTCTAAATCGAAGCTCTGTTCCTGGTTAATAATTCTCATTGTATTTTCCCGTCCCGAATTTTCAATTATTTACACACATTCAATTATTTTTTCTAACAAATACAAAATTTCTTTTTCCAACCTCTCGAAATTCAATGTTTGAACATGAATGCACAGATTTTAGCTTGAAATTGTGTCAATAATAAAAATGTATTGATTGTTTTGAAAAATCAAAAATCGCGGGATTTTGGGCAGCTTTCGGAGGAGGAAAAATCAAACCCATATTCAAAGCATAAGAATTGAAACGTCGACGGTGAATCGTAGGGATATCGCTAGGTTTAGAAATTGAAGTTTAGCCCGGCAAAAATTGCTACTCTTGCTGTTGCTGTTGGTGCAAATAATACGCTCAGCAAACAACTGTTTCCGCTCATTTTTTCGACTTAGTTTCCGTTCGCTGCTGAGTTCCCTATCCGTGTCTGTCTCTGTGTCTGTGTGTGTCACTGAGCTGTGTCAATAGTTTGATGGGCGGTGATGACGCTGTGGCTGGTGTAGGAGCTCCGGCTGGAACGCGAAAAGTAATCAAATCATTGAAATCAACGTACGGAGCTGGACGCATTCGTGTCACTGCCATTTGTTGGCGCCGAATGGAGTTGTTTTTGCTGCTTCCCTTGCGGTGTTGCTGTAGTTCATCCTGCATTTCCTTCCATTTCTGCGCCCAAGCCTCAAACTTCGCATTTGGTTCATTTGTTGATTTAATATTTGACACGTTTTGATTGCGTTTGTGTTTGCTGTCGAGGTGCTGAAAAAACAGCGATCGAAAATTATTTATTTTCAAATGACTAGATATTGATTCCGATTTGAATTCATTGTTTAAGCTGTATTGAACGAAAACGCTGCACGTCGCCAGAATCAATTTATGCGTCAGTGAATTCAAACCCCTGGTTTTTGTGGCGTCCTGTTGCTGTTAATTAAGAGAAATGAATTCGCTCATCTCTTGCTGCAACTCAATCACACATCGAATACGTCCACCTTCAGTCAGGATCTGCAGCTCATCCGCCAACATCAAATCAAGTCGGAATAAAATTCGTCTTCATCATCACCTGCATCCACGGCATAAACGTCTTCATGTCGTTGATGTGGTCGTTGATATGCCGTGATTAGATTGGAAGCTAACAACGGCAACAACAACATTACCCTCTCCTATGAGCACCTCTCCACGAGGAATGCTATCATTTATACCGGGAGATGAAACTTAGGACGATGTGTAAGCTTTCGACGACTCCCGACTGCAAACGAAGCCAGTCAACTTGTGGCCCTCAGCAGGGGGGGCGAGAGATGCAACCCTCTAACAGTATACCAGGTGCTAAGGGGGAGGGGTGCTATGGGAATGCGTGTGTGTGTATTAGTGTGCCCATCTTCATTTGCGTTGACGCCAGTTTCAATCGATTGGAGGCATCCAAATTTGCGATTTGAATGCGGTGCTCTGAACGTGCATTCAACTGATGTTAATGGTGTCAGTGAATTTATTGAATGTACTCGGATGTGTGTTTGCCAGTGCATCTATGAGGTGTTCAGTGTTAATGACGTAACTGCTCCCCTATGGGATCGAGCTTATCTGCAGCTTAACTTTCCATCGAAAGCTCCTTCTTTGCTTGTTTTTGTTTTAGGTTTACTTGAAACCCCGATAAATTCTGAGGTGACTGCGTGTTTTTCGGTCTGATGGGAAGTGAGAAGAACCCCGATGATTGCTATTTCTCTGGTGATCGATATAATAATATCATTATCAAAAATTATTATACACAAATAGAAACAATGCATAGAAATATAATTGTTTATGTGAGTTGGGGGGGTGGGGGGGGGGGGAAGTGAAAATGCCGTCCTCATATTTCAATCCATAAACCAAAGGAAAATAAAGCATTTCAATAAATGCGATTTCATGTGACTGTCGAAAAGTGCGGCTGTCGCAACGAAATGTTTGCATAAATCCACACACACACACACGCATAGACACAAACACATTTGCTCGTTGGGATGTGACGCCGACGCTTGGTCTACGTGCAGATGTGTGAGTGTGTAATTCGAACGTTCATGTTTCTAATGCATTTAATTTGCGTGCCGCTGCGGCCGTTGATCCGGACAGCGTCACGTGCAGCACGGAAACAAAGGAAACTTTATCAAATTCATTTGAATTCATTGGGAGCTAATATCAATTTGATGGAGTGGCAAAAAGGCGTCGATTTACTCGTATGTACAACGTGAGAGCTACTAACAGAGCTCATACTCCGCGAGGACGGTGCTGGTGAAGGGGGGGGGTGGAGAAGAGAGGCGGAAAGGAGTCGGGAACACATTTCAGAAATCAAGAAAATCAAATATTTAAGTTGGAATAGAGTTCTGCTTGCTCCATCAAAAATGCACGATTATAAGCAGTTTATTTCAACAACTTTTATACTTTTTCATACTTTCTACCTAAATAAAAAATATAAAAGAATTTCTTTCGAATTCTTTAGAAAAAACTATTTAAATAGTATAGTATAATCTTTGAATCTGTTGTATATACTATAAATGCTTTGTTATATCATCTGAATTCAATGCCACCCGAATTCTTGTGGTACTTTAACCCTAACTCGGCTTTCAACTGCATTTTACTCGTTTTAATCCCGAATGAAGATATGTAAAGTTTAAGAACGATAAGCTTCTCATCAGTAAATATTTGAGTGCTTTAAAAACTTCAAATTAAACTTCGATTTTGTCCCACTTTGGATGGAAAGTTTCAAATGGATGACGGTGATTCCTTCAAATCAGCTCTGAATCGCATTCACAGAAATCTAACAGCTTCATTTCTGGATGGGAAGTGAGGAGACCGTTCCGTTCAAGAACACCACGAATTATCGTTCAGTCGTCCACGGCACCACAAGCCACATGCCCCAAACACAACCCTCCCATCAACCGTCCTCCTCCACAACCAACCGTCCTGCAAACGCCAGGCGCACCGAATGCAGCTCCATAAAATCACTGGCTTTTCTTTGAATCAGTTGGAATCACTCACAACAAATCGAAAATCAATTAATAATGATAATGGAGATATAATGGAGAGAAGGGAGTACAATAGAATGAATTGAAATGTATTCGTAATTCCAACGAAAGAAAAGACGTCAGTCACTGGGTCCGGCCCCGGCATCCGTGGGGGCGGGGGAGGATGGTCACACCTCGTGGTATAGCGTGTTAACGTTGTTAGTAGGTTTCACTGGATCACTTCCTGAACGAAACGAATGAACGAGCCAGAGTGTTCATGACTATGTTGATGACTGACTGCTGAATGACCGTCTGTCTGTTGGTCTGCTCCTCTGTACCATGAACATTTCCATTAAAATTGTAACCAGAAAATGATAAAATCCACGAACTGTCACAAATGATCAGAAAATTCAATCGGAATGCGGTTAAGTGGAAAACGGAGGATATTATTGGGGAAAATGAAGCACGTCAATAGATTCTCGAATGCTGATTGGTTCGATATGTTTTCATTGTGATATACTTCAGCAACTGATTTTAAATGAGTTCATGATTCAATCTCAGTTTGCTTAAAGAGGAGATTTCTGTGTATGTATGAGTACAAAGAAGGATATGCGATATACATATAAGAGTATGTATGAAAATCAGTTCGTAGCTGAAGTTCTCAAATAACACTTTTAATGTCACTCTAGAGCGACTCTATAAACTTGTTCCGGACGGATAATGCTTCACATTATAATTGAAACATGTCGTGTCACAAACTCAATCAAGAATTCGCATTTCAATTCCTGGTTATTTCTTTACATTTCATCGAAATTCCGAACTTTTAGAAACTCCACGAAAGGAAACAACGTCGCCGGTGGATCTGACGTCACGGAGAAGTCTTGTGACATTCAAGCTGTCGAGTCACACGGAATGTTTGAGGGGTTAATGGATTGATTACCTGTCGGGTCGAATGATTACCTCCGCAGAAACCTCCTTGATTACCTTCCTTTTGCAGTCAAATTGAAAACTACTCGTAGTTCAGCTTCGAACTAGAAAGCATGTTGTTGAACTTGACCGGGTGGGTTATTTCGCCCGTAATCATTACTCAGTAGTTCACTTCTTCAATCCAGTGACTTCACATAGTCAACCTTTAAATTTCTTTCATATCCAAGAGCAGTGGGAGTTCTCGGAATCGGAAGCGGAGTCACCGCACTTTTAATTCCGTGTGATGCTATTGTTGACCAGGACCAGATTGTTTTCCCCGTAACCAGTGTCAACATCCATCCAGCCCTTCACTGCAATTAGTACTTGGAACTTCCTCCCGCACTCCGACTCCAGCTCTGAACTTGAACCCTTCACTTTTAACAGCTTTATTTCTTGGTACCTGGATTTTGTTGCTTTTCAATTTAAGCTTTCCTCGTTTTGTAGATCTTCCTCAGGTACCACATCAAAAACTCACATCGATTCACTTCTGCATGGATGTGTGCGAGAGGCGTGTTCATGTATGTTTGTGTGTGTGAGTGTGTGTGGAGTTGTGTGTGCTTCTGTTTGTGGGTTAAACACAGCTGCCAGCGTTTGTGATGCGGTCTTTCATTACATGTGATACTTAATTTGAGTTTGTTACCTGCACGTAGACCGGATGTGGAAGCAGTGAAAACTCAGAACCGGGGTCAGTTTAAAGGTTTAGATCGCACAATTCTACACTTTAATAGGGAATTTCAAGTTTTTTAAAGTCGTCATTTAAATTAAACGAAGGTTTTAATTTTAAAGGTACAATAAGGATTCTGGACCTGCATCTCAACTTCTACTTGTTGCTAATTGTTCATATTAATTAATCAACACTACTGGGATATTATTGTGGTACTATTTCGCCCACACTTCGACGGAGACAATGAATCTCTCTTCCTCTCCCCGACTTCCGGGTATTATGTCGTTCATTTCTATGACCAGATTCCTCTTTTCTTCTCAGAGTATAAAAGTAAATTAGTATTAAGAATATTAAAAGTCAAAACTAAAGAACTAAAACTTCAGGGAATGTGTCCATGTTTATTAATCGAGACTTTCGGGGAACATCTTCGAAGTTCTCCTTCGCAATTTTCTACGTAATAAATAAAGTGCTCATTCGTCTGATTACTTACGAGCTTCCACTTGAATGCCTCCTCGGTTGTTCGAACACAGAATAAATTACCACTCAAGAACCCAGGAAATAAGAAAAGAAGACCGCCACTGGAGAGTTGGAATCATCTCTCGTTTAATAATCTGCTGACCGAAGACGACATTCAATCATACGAAGCAGGAAACAAATTTTCTGTAAAATTGCTGGACGGACGAAATGGCGACCGACTCCATTGGCACTAAATTTTATCAACTGGATGCACAACTCCAACTAAAACTGTCCGATTCGTCCATATGTTGCGAATGGAGAAAACAGGACGTAAACAAGACTTTTTACTACACGAATCAACTGGAAGAGCTGTGGACAGGATGAAAGGAGAATGAAAGGACAGGAAGCAGGAGAATGAGAAGGAAAGGAGAAGGGAAAGAGCAGGAGAAAGAAAGAGAGGAGTTTCGATGAGAACAATTTCAGCACGTCTAAAATATAATCAAAAATAATTTGATTCATATTAAGTTGATAGTTAAATTGATTGTTTAATTGAAACTTACTATGTATTTATATAAAAGCAAAAGAGACATTTTCTGCTCTGAGCAGATTCCAATGAAACTACGGAAACACCTCTACTTGAAATTATACATTTATTGAGATTCCCATCAGAAGCTGTTCTGCGTTGCCATCCAAGTGAAATAAGCGAAGGAACACGTTTCCGCTCGCTTGGTTTCTATGTGAATCTGTGTTTTTAATATTATTAGCTGAGTGCGTATTTCAGAGCAAAAGGCGAGTATCTGTCAATTTAGAGGAAATGGAAAATCCTTCAAAATTATGCGCTTCTGTTGCTTTGAAAGCAAACCACGAAGAGGGAAGGAAGGAGGGAGAATAAATACAGTAGAGTAAGATTTTCAGATGTGATTTCCACTTCATCGCATTTACATTTGTACGTAGTTTAAATTTATACATATTTAAGAGGTTGCAAAGACATCATTCATTGCACAAGTAATACAACCTTTTTCCTTTTTGAAGATGAGTGAATACACAGTGAACCAATTAATAACAACATCCTTAAAGTAATGTATGTAAATATGAGATTTTAAAATTCCCAATATTCCGTCTCCGGGGCTTTGATTCCCATCCCAAAATGAGTGCGGTTGTGGTTTTGAAGATTGTGGCATCTCTGAGAATCGAGGAGGCTATCATACGAGGAACTGAAGACACGTGAAAATTTCACGAATCTCAGAATTCGGCGGTGGCTGTGAATTTATAATACATTCTACGAGTGATATATTAGGTTATGAGTACAAGAAATCTGAGGTAGTAAATTAAATACGTTACTCGTTCAAAAATGGGGAAAATGGGTACCTTAAAGAGTAGCCGAATAAAGTACCCGCATGTAGTAAGTGAACAATAAGAAAAACCGATCTGAATTCGTTCTCGTACATCGATAAGGCAATAAAAATATTGATATCTATAAATAATAGACGAAGCACTTTTTTGTTGTATTTCAATTTAAGCACCGCAGGACATTTCGTACCGAGCCTTTGCTTTATTTTGTAAATAAAGGAAAGTCATTGCATTTGTTAACAATTTGCCATGAATAAACAACAACAAAAACAACGACAACAAAATCAACCAGACAATACAAATCCTGGTATATAAAAGCAATTCACAGAAGGAAGTCATAAAATAAGAATTATTTATGTTGGTTGAAATACACACTCCGACCAAGACACACACACACACATACAACACACATGCACACCAACACACCAACACACTCACACACTTACACCAACACACCCCACACTCACTCGCATACCTGCACAAATCTCACAAATACTCATATCAACACGTAAACTCTGCTAGACTCCAATTCAGCCAACGGATCCGGCTTTTGTGCGGGTTCCTGGGGTATAAAGTTGTGGAACAGAATGGGCATCCGGGGTGGGATCGCAGCAACTGAAATCACGGCAGCTTCCGGTTGCTTTTGTTGCAACTTGCGGATGTGCTGCGTTCGCAAAACACAAACACAGGACCCCGTTGGCCCGAACGAAGCGTGAGCACAACCTGCTGAAATCAAAACCAGGAGTCTTTGTGGTACTTTAGCGGCGGTTCCTATTGTATTATCGTTAAGAACCTGATTTGGGGAACACCATTCAGCTAATTTATTCTTATGAGTATGTTGCAAAATTGGGACGAATACAGTGACTAAAATTGTATATCCACGCAAGGAAAGAAAACAATCACTGGCACAGTGTTGAGGTCGCGGTGCAGATGATTTTTATATGATATACTGACAGATTTATAAGTATGAATACTCTCACCTTCTCTGCTTCTCTCCCTCTATCCTATTCTCCATCGCTCCATATCCTTCTCCATCACCCTGTCCGTGGACCTCAATCTGTCCCTCAACCTCGTCTTCCTCTCTTACGGTGTACATAGATGACTCTCTCTCTCTCTCTCTCTCCCTCCATTTCACTGGAAGAGGACGACAAGAGAGAAATGCGATTAGATAGCAACGCAGAGTACAAATAGTATAATGAGTTTTGAATAAGAATCGAGTGTCCTGGACTGCAAATTTGTGGAGATGGCTTCAAAGGACCTCCAGTTGAAAAGTACATTTTCACTCAATTCGCGGTCATCACGCGTTAGCAGCGTCGTTTAAACACTTACATGGCTTTCGATGCGCTAACGTGTGCTGTGCAGAGGAGTTGGGCGTAGTCGCATGGGCGTGGCTGGCGCTTTTTGCAATTCTAATTCACGAAATGCATGTGCGCGATCAGGAGCATGTGCGCTGGTGTTTTGCGTGTGTTAGTACCTGACTTCAATTGTCCTGGCTTCAATTATGTTTTGCATGCGATGCCAGAACTCTTCCGACAAAAAACGAGGACGACGACGACTTCATTAAATCACAGTTAACAACAACAGTTTTGCTATTGTTGTTGCTTTGATTCTCAATCGACGAAAGCGATTACGTAATTGAAATAAAACACGTGCAATTTCAATGAAATTATTATTTTTTGTGCTCTTAACAACAACTTAACTGAACTTTTAAAATGCGGTCACAGGACATTTCAATGAAGTAATTAAATTGCAGTGTTGAACATGGTTTCAAAAACATTATAAGGAATTAAAGTCGCTATTAAAGTAAAGTATTATGTAATAATAATATAATATGTTATTTTATGAGAGATATGAGTAAGAACAAGAAAATATACACCATAAAATTCCGAGAAAAATGGGAAAACAACCGAAACCATCCACTCCGGAGCTTGGCTCATGATTTTCTTTTACAGTTCGAAAGGTATAATGAAACTTTATATTATATTATATAATAAAAGTTTATATTATTATACGATAGTTATCTTGTTTCAAAAATCCTCTTCTAATAGATTACTGTAAAATGGTAAATGAAAATCCCAATGATTCCAGTGCTAACAGCCGAAATCATATCAAAAGATGAAATTAAAATATCATTTCCTTTCTCTCTGAAAATCTTTCATTCTAATTTTTTATTAAAAGCCGAGGTTAAACTTAAAACTAATTAAAGTACCTAAAATTTCTAATTTATTTTACCTTTATAGGGTTGGAGAGTTAAAGGTAATTAGATATCCATTTCTTTGTACAAATTATGAATTTTTTGTAAACTTATCCTAAAATATGTATATCTTTTATTCCATTTTATTAATTATTCAAGAACTTATTGTGTTACATTAACGTTTTATTTCACCAAACATTCTATGAATTATTTAAAAATTAATGTCTATTTATTTGTTTAGATTTGTATGAGGAAAATCGAGAAATTCGACCGATATGGTCTCCCTTCTACGTTTTGCCAACTCACTCAAACTCAGACACCTCACATAACAATCATGCTTGAATTGGACTCGTTTTATTGGACACGAGCGAGTCCTCGATTTTTATTCCTGTCCACAGTTCTGTGCGTTTTGTCAACATGGATGTTCCAGGGAAACAGGTTTGCAGACTCGATGAATGATGATTCAGTTAGTTTCGACTAAAACAATAAAAACCCGGAAAGAGTTGGCCGAAGCTGAAATACACTACACCCTCGTGACAGCTGGTGAAAGATCTACACACTTGTAGATATGTATTCCACTTTTTAAAAAACCGAAACATCAAAATTTGTATCCTTGTTTTATTGGTTTTTTAAAGCATTCGATGTCGATTAAACTCTTGCGTGGCAGTGAATAATCTGATGTTTCAATCTGATCGACCAGCTGTAGGGTAGACAATTCCTGTCGTTGGTAGTTAGATGAACGAAAAATGCACAACTAGAAATCAGCTTCCGAATCGGTTGATCCTTTTTCAGTTTCTTTTTTATTCGCTCTTTTTTTCGCTCTTTTTTGTCAGTGCGAATTTTTTGTAGTAGTAGTTGAATTTTTCCAACCACTGACATGGTTGCAAAATTCTTCAACAGTAACATTTTATTTTAGTGTCCTCGGTAATGGCGGCCGAAGGGATCCTTTTCCATGTTCATTTACTTCAGTAAACTTACTCCAGGCAACGCACTTTTTTGAGGTCGTTGTATCTGTTGTCAGTCAGTCAGTCAGTTTGTTGGACAGTCAGTCAGATTTTTCTGGTGTGTTGTTCGTGGAAGATTTTAAAAGAGTTGCGTAGAATATTAAGGAAAAAGAAAGTAATTTAAATTCGTACATAACTAAAATTTGCAGTGGAATTTAGAAATCGATTAAAATTCCTCCTTGAAATATATTTATATTAATTCACTTGTAGCTTCTCCAAACTTTTGACTTCAAGTCTTCGAAGGCTCCCAAAGATTTGTTATCTAAGAAAATCTTCATCAAGATGCCATTAAATCTTATTTTTATCAAGAGGATCATCGATTTTGGAAACCAGCACTTGTTTGTATTCTTCGAAACTTCTACTTTAGTACCACGCTAAGCCGAAATCATTCCTCCCTTCCTTCCACGATATGACATTACATCATTAAGACAGCCATCACCATCTTAACCACAACAATAATGCAAAACTTTACTTGTTTCTTCCGCAAGGATTCACTCAATCTCCCGCAGACAAACAGTATCCTCGAATAAAATGTTGACTCTCTCTCCTTCCAGGACGAAACGAAGAAAAATTATGAAAATAAATACAGCGGGCAGCTGAGCGATTATACGCGCCAGCCATCATCACCGAACATCTACGCCCGGAAGATGTGCCCGCTCGGCAATGCAACTTCTTGGCCACTGCGTAGACTAGATTCTCACTACAGATATTCCAAAATTAATGTTTCACTAAGGAAAGCAAACTACTTGGGTGAAAATTTATTTGGGGAAGTTTGGCCGTGCTTCCACTTTTATTTTGTCGTCTCTTTGTTCTTGTATCCGCCCCTTCCCGCCCCCCCCCCCCCCCCCCCCACCAGAAGCCCGAAAGCCGATGTTTTGCCAAAAACGCAAAACAACCGAAATTTTGAGAGATTTGTTGGTGCGGTCTGTCGGGCGGGTACTCAAGTCTTTCTCTAAATTATTATCAAAGCTGAAAAGAAAACTTTGCCTATTGGCAGAGCTCCGAGCTCCCAGAGATATTTATTTGCCGATATTTATGCTGCTTGCGGAAAAAAGTTTGCGGGGAGGCCGGTTGGCGTGGTTACGCTAGGTGTTGTTGTTTGTTTCTTTAAGTGAATTATATTGGGCGGTATCCAAGAAAATACCTCCATCCCTCGCTCCCTCCCTCTCTGTCCCACACTCCAGAGATTACTTATCCATGCGGATGCCCAAATTCAATCAGACTTACAGCGTAAACAACAATATTTTATGGGTCTTTAAGCCCACAATTTTATAAACATTTCGCTTACCTTTTTTCCTATTCCGAGTATTTTACGTTGCTTTATGTATAGCTTTATCTATATACATATATACTCGTATGTATCTTTTCGTATAAAATTAAATAACTGTATAACATGCATGGATTGTAATCATACAGCTGATGGTTTTTCCGCTGCAATCACAGTTAAAAGAAAACCAATAAAGATTTACTCGTATGTAAAAATTGGTATTTAAAGCAGCCGAATATGACTGAATAGGTCTCTTGGTATACAAAGTTCCACGTAACACTCCCGCACCGATCCCCCCCCCCCCCCCCCCCTCCTCTTCGGAACTTAGCTCCGAATAATTGCCAATCGTACCGTCCGCCCGTCAGCAGCGAACCTCATCGAAACCGCATTCAAATGCTGTCTTTCAGACGCAAAGCCTATCGCTGGAGATGCGAGACCCAACCAGGGTCGAAAGCGTTTATTCACCAATTTCATGCGTATTAAGTCAGCAAGTCGGTGCACTTGGCTTCTCCCCTCCGCAGAGGGTCCGGCAATCAACTGAAGACAACAGACACAGCGCTTGGCAGCCATCCGACACGCAGTATCAGCAACGTCCCTGCTGATTGCTGCAGTTCCGCTGTTGTTCTCATTGCGGCTGCCGTTTGGTTCACTTTATCTGGTTGCTGTTGTTGTTCTTGTTCTACTTGTGACTCGCACAAAACCCCCAAAAGTTCGCTGGTGGTGAAGCTCCTTGTCGTCTGCTTTGGAGTCATGCCGAGCACTGCGGGCTGCTACGAGGTGGTGAGATGAGGTCCCTGTTTCCAATAAACTTTATTCGCTTAAGTTGTGTTGCGTTGCGTTGTGTTGATGCCACCAACTTCGTGGCAGCTTCCTGGGCCCCAGCTACGTGCGGCTTCGGCCTGCTGCTGAGACTTAGTTGCTGCGGAAGCTAACGAAACGCGGAGCCACGTTGTGCCGGTTGTTTGTGGTTAAGAACTGCATGAATTTTGGAACTGCGGCTGTCATCCTGGTGGCTCAACAGCAGAGGCAACCCAGCCACAGCCGCAGCTGACTGAAAGCATCACGCAGATTAAGCATGCAGTTTTGTAGATTTTGTGAGCATAAAAGCTTTGGATTAACAGAGTCTGGAGAACGGATGATGATACTGGATCTTGTAATGCAAACCTCGCTGAAATGTTTGTGCGAGTTTCCACCACCAACCGACCACGTCGCTTACACGTCCTACAGAATATCAGCCATCGATTTTAGAGTAGCTCCTTTTAGTGTTTATTTATTTCTTCTGATTACGGAGTTCTATTTGCGGACGAACATCTGAGAATGTTGTCGAGTTTGTCTGATTCGGCCTGAACGCGTCTGTCATTTTAAAAATCAACTGAGACGAACGCGCACGAAAAAACGTCTTGAGTAAGCGTCGAGAGTGTAAACAACCCTCACCTTTGCTTCGTTATGCGGAGCAACATTCCGCAAATGCTTGGTAAAGAATGAAGTTCCTTTGTCATTGACACTTAAACGGAAGCGATGAAAATTGCTGTTGAGTTCTTTCTTCAAAGAATCCGCAGAATGGCTGCAATGGCCACGACAATCATAACCTTGGCCAAAGAAGAGCAGCTGGGTGGATGGTACGAGAAGAGAAGAGAGAAACAGTCTCCTTGTACAGGAAAGAAAGACGTCTTTATTTTTATGAAAGACCTTAAAAGTTACGTAGAAGATTGTACTGTAGCTTTATTACTAAACGGAAGAAGCAATTATTATTATTAATAATGCTTAATTTTAAATTTCCTTTTACAAGCGCTGAAAAGTGGTGAAGATAGTTTTCTCTCGCAAAATCTAAAGAAAGATCTCTTATGTGTTGCTTCTACTATTTGCTTGTACAGACGAGATCTTCGTATACGTCCACGAACTAAAAATGTCCTCATTGACCTTTATATACAAATAATTGATTTATGATCATTGATAATTGATTCATAAGCACTGGAAAATGTATTTCCCTCTTCATTAAAATTCCAAAATCTCTTTTCATTAACATCATCGAATGCTTTTGAGAGAATGAGAATAAAATAAAGACGAAGCTTTGTTGTTCTGTGTTATTCGTCCCAGATGATAACTTCACTTGTTTATTTCACGTTATGATTTTTATTTTCCACTTCCGTCAAAGACTTTCTGGCCTCATGCCAGCATCTGTCCCAAAGTTTCCAGTGCAGTTGATTTACTTCCGTTGTTTATTGAGTACACGAATTTTCATTCCATTTCAAGCTGGTGTCACTTTTCGTAAGAATTTCTAGTCACTGCCTCAGCGTGGTCTGGTCTGAATTTCCTTTGCAAAACAAGAGGAAGAGAGGACGGATCCAGGGACACCAGAGCAGGAAGTCGTTGCCGCTACGGATGCTCCCTCAACAAAAACAATCGAATAGAAGAAGAAGAAGACGAAACGGAATTACGAGAAAGAATACGAAGCTGGAAATATTTTTGAGAAAATATCGAAATCTGAAAACTGACGATGAAGATGAAGGTTAACAGAATAAACTGCTATAAAGTGAAAGTTTTTATAAACTTTTATAAATGATTTGGCAAAAGAATCTCTTCCTCTCTCATTGTTTCTCTCTCTCTCTCTCTCTCTCTTGTCTCTCTTTATGATGAAAACTTGACGAAATTCCAGACGACAACTTTGTTATTTATTTCATTCCAAACACTACGCAACACAAGGGTAAAAATGTACTTCGGCTAATACTGAACCTTGAAAAACACTCTCCATAAACAATGTTATCCTTTTTCACCGATACTTGATCCTGCGGTCTTCTAAGATGCTCGTGTAACGCCATACATTTTGAATGCCTGCTTAAAACACGGTGGAACTCTTCAGAAATCTTAAGCTACTCGAATGACTTCTCACCAAGGGCAGCAGGTTGATGGAAGCAGAAGAAGCAGAAGGAAGAGGAAGCGGAAGCGGATAATAAAAAAGGACACTGAAGGCAGCAAAATGCACACCACCGGCGCCATTCACAAGCGTTTTCAATTTATAACAAACACTCGTTTTTCACATGTAAAAATGAGAAAATGTAAAAATGACAACCTCTTGGCTTCGAGCGGGGTGCGGCGGGAGGCGGGAGATGCAAAGCACGCCAGCTAAGGAACCGGAGGGACCGACTGACTGCTTAGCTTGGTTCCGGAGAAGTTGTCATCATAAATTCCGACTGCATTCCGTTGACAGAAGTGGGACAGACAGTTGGGATTACGGCGCACTGGCTGCAGAGCAGAGCGGAAGTGTAGAAGTGCAGAAGTAGGGGGCGCAGAGGGGGTGACCTTCCCCTGTACCCGCCCCATCTCCCAAGTGATTTCCGTAGCTTTGTTGGCTGCTGTGAAGGACATGCTATTGTGGCGAACTGCATGGAGTCTGAAGAGCTTAAAAAATGTTGTTGCAACTTTTGTGCTTGTTTATTAATCTTTTTTTCATTTGTCGTATTTGTTCGAAATCCTTTGTGGGTAATACCAAGAAATCATCCTTACTTAATGCAGTCTGAATGCTTTGTGACTTTGAGCTCTTGTTGTTGCTGTTATTGCTATTGTTGTGGTGGTGTTTTATACTAAAGATGTTCCATAATTCGAAACTTTTTAATATCATATTTAAGTTGAATTTACAAATTTGAAAATATACCACACAACGGTACTGAATCACAAAATCTTTAAGGATTTGATGAAGTTCTCACATCTCAGGAACACACTCGTGGTTACTTCTTCAATGTTGGTTCTTTATCCGATTTAGTACGAGATAAAGGCTATACTTACATCCATCCGTCTACAAATGTTAGAATATTCGACATTACTTACTCTGTTTAATAATAAAAATTATTCTGTTTATTGAAATCTTTTTCAAGTTAAAATACAGGTTCAGAAACTTGCTTTAAAAATTACGTTCTGTGCTTTAAGAACGTCGCACAGTGGACTATCGCTTCGAAACCGCGGCCAAAAGTCCAAAAAGTGGCGCCGAGTTTTTGAAAAATTTGGTATGCCATTTTGTTTATAATAGTTCAATACCTATTGAGCCAAAATATTTCGGTCGGAAACCCTCGTGAATACTTTTGGTGGGCGATCAAATGTGAACCTTTTTTCCATTCTCTAAAAAATTGTATTATTTCTGTTTTTTGTCAAAATTCAAATGACTATATCTAAAAAAGTAGTCAACATAACTAAATGAATTAAATAGTTTCTGAAAGGTAATTTGATTGTCTATAGGAAAAACATAACAACAACTTTGTGCCTTGAATCTAAGTATTTTTCGGTAATTTTTTAAAAAAAAGGTTAATTTTTATATATATTTTAAATTTCGGAGATTATAAGTCTCAGCGCTTATAAATGCTTATCCTGGAGTTTATTGTTTTTGAAACTATGAAGTGTTATAAACAAATACCCCAAACATATATGACCCGCCCGGATCCGCCGGAACCGTTTTTTTTTTCGTTTGAAAAGTTTACCTACCTGTTTTGTGGATATTCCTCAGTACCTGTGATTTTAGGAGGGGTGTATTTTCGTACCTGTTTGATCGATTTTTTCACGGAATAGGGTTTGTTTCTTTATTGTTTATTATAGTGAAGTTTCTATTCCCTACACATGAAGTGATGAAGGTATATTCACTTATTGCTTCCGTTTGTAACGCATTAAAGGAGGCGTGACAGGTATAGGAGAACGAATACAATCTGACCATTATCACGCCTACTTTTTATAGTGGGTATAAATTCATCCATGCTTATAGCTCAATTTCTCAGCTTGTAGAACGAATTTTGGGTTGAAATTTTGTCCGGAAGTCCACTGTCTCTGACCAAAAAAGACTACCATAAATGGGTAGTCTTGGGCGTGGTCTGCCCACTAATTAAATAAAACTCGATTCCAGAAGAACGAAGAGATATTTTCAACAAATTTGGTCCGAATATTCTCTGTCATCACAGGCTATTTAAGATTGAAAAGGAACAAAAATAGACTATTGCCACGCCTAATTTTTAAATAAACGTGTGTCGGGTATATGAACTTCAACCAGGCCGAAGTTAACACTCTTTTTGGTTTATTATTTACCTATTATATCTTATATAATATATAATTATATATTATATAATATAATATCTATAATCACTTCAAGGAATTCATCATTCAGGTATGAGGACAAATAAAATTCCGGTAGCCTTAATATCATCTCATCGACTCAAAGTTCTATAAAGGGTATGTTTTCTGTCTCCATGAATCATTGTTGAAAACAATTACTTATAGAGACGTCATAAGCAAAAAAAAATATGAACATTATACTCTTTTATATAACATTATACTCTCTGTTATACTCTTTTCTTGCTGATCTCCACTTGACAGTTGTATCCATGGAGAACTATGTCACCGACAGTTCATAAGGTTTTAATGCATGGGGAGGTCATAATTAACCATCAGATATTACCCATTGGAGATTTATCAGAAGAAGCACAAGAAAAACGAAACAAAGACTTTAGATACTATAGAGAGCACAACACAAGAGTGTGTGTTCGTTCACGTCAGGGTACCAATGACGATTTATTTAGAATGCTCCTCATTTCTTCTGATCTTTACATTTCGTCTTTAAGAAAAAAGTTTATTAAGACAACAATACCTCTAGATAGAAAAGCTGGGGAACTTCTAATGAAACCTACAGACGAATATTTTTTTGAAAATAAATAAGTATGTGTTATTGTAAATTGTATTTGTGTTATAAAATATGTAATAATTTATGTAAAAATTGAGTATCCCAAACATTTAAATTGCTATACTGAAACAATAAGCTTTTAATATTGCATGAATAATACTTAATAATAAAAAAAACAAATATGATAGAAAGGTTATTTTTATTTTATTGACGCGACTTTGATTGAACGCGACTGACGTGTCGAAATTGTTTAAAAATATAAAAAAATACCTACATATTTCGTACTTAGATTAGCGTAAAGATACATGTTTATTCTTTCATTTGCAAAAACCGCATTCAAATACCTTAATCTGATCAAAAGTTACAGAATTTTGACCGCCACTAAGTCGAAAACTGCAATTCTAGTCCACTGTGCGTCGTCTAAATAATAAAATACCGAGTAACGAGCACACAATCGCCTCCGGAAAGATTCTTCACCCTTCACAGAGCAAAGATTGCAGAAAGCAGTGAAAGCGTTTCGGAACCAAGCAGTGTTCACAGACGATATCTTTTAACGAGATATTAAAGTATTCCCGAGAGATCACAGAGCTGTTGACCAAGTTCGAGGTGTTGTTCTTGTAGGAAGGGAAGAAGCACTTTCAACATTTAGCAGATGGCCCAACCTCAGGGATGCCACACGCTTTGCTATCGGTGACGCCAACAACAAATGACAGCATTGGAAAGGTGAGCTGTCAAAAAGCCGTACGACTGTCAAAAGTTAAACTCAGTTCAGGAGTTTCACTCCTCTTCTAACTGCAATAAATTATTCAGAACGGTGAAAGTAATTCAAACAACAACCGATAGCAATTTAAAAACCGATGCTCGAAGTAAGCACACACAAGTCATGCTGGAAATACAGGTTCGTTTGCTGTCCGGAACAAACCAGGGAAGCTTAACTACTTTTAAAGGATCCCCACCAAACCAACAGAAGTCACATCAAATTGACTGCCCCAGATAAGGTCGAGATAAGAAACTTAAGGCGAAAAAAGGTCAGAAGCGGTCGATGAGGTGTCCGTGTTGTTGAAGATAAAAAGAGGCTGAGGGAGAGAGCGAGAGAGAGAAAGAGTGGGAGGAGGAGAAAGTATCCACACTTAAATTCTGATACACCTTAAATTTTTAATGACTGTTAAAAGCCTTCCCTTAAGTGAACTCAGCTTCTTTTAAGTCTTAAGTACCGATAAAAGTACTTCATTTCATTCTTTCGTTTAAGAAAACACAAGCTAAAAAATCCTTTTTTATCTAAAAATCTTATTTTTTGAAGAAATTAAGCCGCGTTTTAAGATTTCAGTGGTTCATTATATCCTTTATTGAACCATTTGGATTACGTTTCACATTAAAGTGACGACTACGAATTATATTTACGAGTATAAGCGAAATCTCGGAAGTAAATAAATTTACCAACGCCGATCATTCTACTTTTATATTAGTTCCTTATCTAAATTGATTGCTCCGTCATTAAAAGTGCCTTCAACAGACACACACAAATACGAGTGTGCAAACCCAGCAACAACACCAACACGCACACAGATCACCGCAGACGCACAGACACATTGACACCTTCTGCACGTGCGGCGAACTACCGCCCACATCCTTAATTTAACTTATCAACCTGTGAACATCTACGCTTCGGCCAGAAGCAATGAAACCGATACCAGCCTCACTCTCCTTCGTATCATCCTCCTCCATCTCACCCTCACCCATCTCACCCTGCCCCATCTCACCCTCTCCCATCCTCTCCCCTTCTGCGGGTCTCGCTCAACCGCTTCTCCCGCTGCTCCCACACATCGTTGCAATAAAATTGTTCTGCAAGATCTGGTTGCTTGGTGGGTTGGTGGCTTTCTTTGTCGAACTTTAACACACTTGCCACAGAACTGCCACAGAAACACACAAACCCACATTCACACACACTGGCATTGCAACTCACACAGATACGTGTTTTTAGATGTAGAAATTTTTCATTTCCGTCAATTCCGAGTAATCAAGGATGATTGCACAAAAGCGAACCACTGAAGCTGCCGTGAGACGCTTCGTTCTACCCACAAATCAGCAGGTACGAGAACCACGAACGAAGTAAGGTCTTCGAGATCCTCGCTGAAGCAGGAGGAAAATAATCCTTGTCAAATAGAAAGAACACTTTGTTCACTTTCGCATCCTTTTGTCACTTTTGTTACCATCATCGTCCCCGCTATTCGGAATTTTGTAGGAATCTTGTAGGTTTCCCACTAAATTGTGGGCAGTTTTATTCGAATTGCACACCTTACGAGCATCCATTTCAGTTGATATTCTGATCTACAGTGGAAGGTCACTTAAATACTTACTGACCAAATTTATAGGAGCAAAACTAAGCTATACACTCTCTTTGACCAGAAAGAGAGAGAGAGAGAGAGTGAGAGAGAGAGAGAGAGAGAGTGAGAGAGAGAGAGAGAGAGAGATTTGATGCTGCTGTGCTCACGACTTCAATCAACGCCATTCTTTTCGGAATCGTGTATTTCGTTTCCTTCTTCTTTCCTTTTCCACACCAACACGTTAATTGATATACGGAGAGTTTATTGTGATTGTTTATAACTTTTAGTTAAATGCAATGTGATTTCTTCATTTGTAGAGTCGATCTCCGAGGATTTGAAGTTTAAATACCGTTAGAATCAGTTTAGAGAATTTTACTATTTTTAAGACTCTTCTTTTTAAGTCTACTCGTTTTAAGATTCTTTTAAGGACTCTTCTGCTCAGAAGGTTTCCAACGCATTCTTTGAAAATAGAGAAAACTTTGTTCAGATCAGAATAATCATACTGCCTCCCTTGCTCTCTCCCCCCTCTCTCTCTCTCTCTCTCTCTCTGTCTCTCTCTCTCTCTCTCTCTCTCTCTCTTTCCATTATCATTTTAAAAAGCTGTTTAAGGAGAATGCGAAGAGTTGAGCGAATATTAAGCGTGTGTGTGTTTGCTTTGACGTAAGCGCGTTTAATTAAACTCTTAAAACTGGGGACGATCTGAACTCTGCAAGGACAAAGCACAAAAGAGCAGCGTAAAATTTGCAGAATATTCAGCAGTTAAATTTATGTAACGTATTCCACACGATATACAAGTAGAATATATAAATATCAATGAAAAAAGCAGAGATTTTAGGAGATTGGAAAGGGGGCACGGAGAAGGGGAGAAACTGAGTCTGTCGAGACCTTTCAAATGAAAATAGTATTAAAATCTACTCTCTGAAAGGATTCAGTCGGCTTCTGAATGAAGTTATTTTGAACAAGCACAAAACCAACAAAAAGAAATCCCAAATCAAAAGCAAAGACGAGGGCAAAAATAACGCAAATCCTTGTTCTAAATTTTCCAAAAATAACATCCTACAATAAAGCAAATATTATCAGAAAACAAGTGCAAGAAGAAGAAGCAGCAGCAGCGGCACCGGCAGCAAAAGGTTTTAAAAGCATAGCGGAGAATAGTTTTGTGAAAAACGAACGAAAACTAAAACCAGAACCACAAAATTCACAAAAACTATCCACAGCATGCAGGATGCTCTCGGATCATCTTCGGATTGTGTGTATGTGTGTGTTTGGGTGAGTGAGACAGGCAGATTGTGTGCGTGTATGTGTGTGTGGTGTATACCATCTCTCATGTGCATCAGTACATTCATTGTTTTATTTGTTGTCATAGTAATTGTTGTTGTTGTTGTTGTTATTGTTGTATCTCAAACAAAGTCAATAAAATGCAAATCATTCGACTGAGTATCTCACAATCACGTCACTTTATTCTGAATGTGGATAAAATTGTTTGTCCAGCCGCATCAACGTCCCCCGACACCCCTCCGCCGCTCCCTTGAGCACTTCCATCCCTGGACTATTAAGCGGTAAATTATTGAAATCAGAACAGTTCAATTTTATCCTGTACAATAGTTGAAAAGTTTTGTGAGAATTATTTTGTCTTCAATTCAATTTAATTCGTTTATTAAAATTTTCCAAAAATTCGGCAACCACAATCGAAGGGAAGAGCGAGAAAGGAAGAGAAAGGAAGAGAGAGATAGAGAGAGAGAGAGAGAGAGAGATAGAGAGAGAGAGAGAGATAGAGAGAGATAGAGAGATATAGAGAAAACATAGATTATTTGGTTTTAATGCCGAAAATTCATATGTTTCGATTTTCGACTAAATTGAAATCGAATTTAATACAAAAACATAACAATTTGTATCCGTAAATGTGACGAATATAATTTTTGAGTGCACCCAAAAGCATACGATTTAATCTACATACAATCCTAGTGATTGAGGTGTTTTCATAGACAACAAAATTATTATTGGCACCAACTGCAGCACCAATTTTAATTCTTATAAATCAGAAAATGAACCATTTCATAGTTTAAAAAACATCATTTCAGATTACATTAGGTTAGATTATTACAAAAACAACAACAACATCCACCAAGGATCGCATTCAAATTCAAAGACAACAAGATATCATTAATGATTATGAAATTAAAAAACCATAAGATTCTTACTTATGGAACACCTCAAGATGAATCCAGCGCTTCTAATGAGATACATCATTTCACTGGGCCTCTTTCAAAAGACCATAAATTTCATCGCCGAGTTCGAGAGGTGAGTTTAAACTTTAAACCACAATATTAGCCAGAGGCAAACAGAACAAAGTTTCGATGCGAACAAAACCCAACATTTTTTGTTATGTTTGTATAAATTAGGCTTTAACATTTCAGTGGATATGCAAATGATTAATGTACATAAATCTGTCAGTGTTTTTGTGCTCATTATTAGCACTATTTCAGTGCGAGTTGTTGTTGCTGTTGTTGCAATGTCACATTCGAAATTCACGCCTTGTCTATTAGCTAATTTGCACAGCAACCCAGCAGGAAAGGACACGTATTCGCTAGAGTTGCAAATCTTCAAGTATAACACACAATATATGGTATGTAAAATATATTGTATGTTCCTTGATATTACATAATCTTTATATGAATTTAGAGTGTTCCTGAAATCTGATTTAAATCTAAAAAATAAAATTACTGGACATGGAAGTTAGGGAAAAATTAATGTAATATCTTTATAAGGTATAAAATATCCTAGTTGGAGGTTTCATGTACGAGTACAATGGATGTAAATATAATATATTATGAATACACGTAGTTTTATTATTCTCATTCATGCACTCTTAATTATTGCGATATTATAAATAATTTAACAGTGGACTTTGCATATAATTTTGGTTAATTATACGATATTTACAGTAAAAAGTATCATCTTTTGTCATGAAAAAATGTGCAATAAAAAGCATTACTGTTTAAATTTAAAGCCTTTCGGACTTTATTACATAAACCCTGGTGAAGTACGCTTTAAATTTAACGGTGTTATTTTAAAGATTTAATTTCTAATAAATACATAACTCCTTATGTTTATATATTTAATGTGTCGATGTGGTGCATTTTTGAAACTTTAACCAATTTATAAGTATTCTTCTCTATTCTATACAAACCACTCCTCAATTAAGAAGTTAGAAGTGTCTGCTTTTTTTTCTACTAACAAATTTCCGGTTAGCTTTTCAGTTCTCGCTCGAGTTGGAGTTGAGTCGAAAATTCTTAGTTGCTCAAGTTTTAGTTAACAACTTTTAAATGGAACATTTGTGGTACTTTTCTGCAAAATTGTATCTTTAAAACTCTGAAGTATGTTCCACTTCCTGATGTTTGTCGGTGGAGTTGGTTGAGTGCAAAAACACTCAGAGATCCTTCGAATCGAGTTCATCTGCTCTTCTCAGTGTTCTTAAAGTAGGCAACATTTTTAATTAATGTTTTTGCTAAACGCACCTGTGTTTTTGTGTTTTTGCTCGAATAAAAAAATTACCGAAATGAGTACAAAAACTCTTTCAATTAATTTAATTTTAGACTGAGGTTGTCTGGAGTCCGCCGCCATGATATTTTATTTACTTATTAAAAAAGTCTTCAGTAAAAAAGCCTTGTTAAATATTTTCTAAAGAGAAATATAAAAGTTTTTAATGTTTCCAGTGAAGCTTTTTAAGTGAGATTTATTTCATTGTTCCTTTTTATAAAATAAAAGCGTTTTTCTTTTTAAGAACAGTAACTTCATTTTAGTGTTTCATTGTATTAAATTAATTTTATGAATACGTATGGAATACATTCGTTTTGAAACCTTTTTGAAGTATTTCACGACAGACGATGGCATTGATAATATGATTATCTTCAGCTTGTTAGCAATAATAGACATTCATAGTGAAATTCAAACTTCAATGGAGAGTATAACTTCAATAATATACAATAACAATATTAAATTAAATTAAGTGAAGTGAATTAAGTTTAATCACGTGAGAAGTAGCCACTTCAGATGCTTTTTTTTCAATGTTAGAATCTTGTGCATGTGGCAGAGTGAATCTTCTCCAAGAATAAATAAAAATATACTCGGATAAACGGCTTTTGAAAGACTCTGCGGGTCTCGCCAAACTACTCGCGTTTGAGGGGGAGGAGGACAGGAGAGGATCTCGAGTTCGAATATTTTCTCTGGCGTCGAGGACAAGTTGGATGCTCTGGAAGGGTTACTAAAGGGATGGAACGGGACGGGGCAACGGAAAAAGCATTTAACCGGAAAATAAATGGCATCAGCGGCAACTCTCACACACACAGACACACGTACGCACACCAGTACTCTGAGTACGTTGCGAGTTTAATGTATTTCTATTAAGCAAAATGCAACAAAAGAAATTTAAACCAAATAAAAATAGCGAAGAACTGCAAAAACAAGGCCAAGAAAAATAAATTTCCGCAACATGGCGACTTTCTTTCCTTCGTTCCCTCTGTCATTACAAAAGGAAAGACTTACTCTGTCCTTCCCTCTGATGTCCGCCCCTTCTCCCTCCGCCAACCCTTCATTCATTCATTCATTTATTCATTGTCCTGTCCGCATTCTTCTTTCGCTCTTCTGCTCGATATTTATTGCTTTACTTACTCGTACGCGTGTATATATATGTGTGTGTGTGTGTGTTTGCGTGTGTGTGTGTGTATGTACATATACATATGTATGTATAAATTGGGATGTCGTAGTTACTGCAGATGTATTCATTATAAAGGATTTGCTGCCTGCACTGCAATAATTTGGGGATTTTTTAGGCTCCTTTCAGGGATGCAAAATAAATGGGGGCCTTGCATAGAAAATTCCTAATTAATTTGTGACATAAGAACCAAATAAACCAACTGTCATTTCTAAAATAAACCCTAGTATAATAGCATACCTACGTCATCATTAGAAGTGATAATAACGCATCACACTACAACAACTTCCTCATCCTCTTCTTTGTCCTCTGCACCCCATCGACTATGAAAAGGCGTGTCCTAAAAAAAAATCGTCATTTTAACTCGCAGTAAAACGAATGATTAAAAATAAACTCTCGATAAACTGATCGCGTGTAGAAACTCTAAAAGAGGTTTATTGATAAATCATGTAATCGCAAAAAATGCTAACTTTTTAGATGACGACCACGGAAACTGTGAAAGTTGCTTTATTTTTTGTTAACTTCTTTTGTAACCTTTGTTGTCTTTACGTTTATTTTTATCGACTCATATTATCCGCTGACATTTATACTAGAAAACAAGCCTGGAAGCTTCTGAGCACCTCTTTAAATTGTACGACTATAGACGTCTTTATACCCGTGTACTGCCCACTACTACTGTATTAGTCTCGAAAACGGTCCCTATCGATTATAAAGAGTATAAATAAATCTTCAAAGCAATGAACGTTAACGACACCGCTATTATAAGCTATAAAACTGCAGATACTTTGAAAAACAAGAAACTCATTTAAACATCTTAACTTTTTATTTCTTTTTATAAACGTTTGAAGAGCATTAATGTTCTTTGGAATATGTGTACAAGTTTTAAATTATATTCAGTCTCAATCCAAAGAAAAATCAAAAGCAAGCAAGAGAGTTTCAAATCTCTGTTGAGCAAAAGCTAACCATAAATGAAACATCTGTGCATAAAAAGTCCTCTTTTAAATTATGAATTGGTACCAAACTAAACTTTGTCCTCTCGAAAAACTATCAATCATGTTCCGAAAATCTCATTCAAATCGATTCTCTCATCCTTCTCTCATGCTTCTCCAAGACTGGTCCAGCCGACGGCCATATGGTGTACTCTGCCTTCTCGAATTTCGTTTTCTTTGGAGCATTTTTCCTACCTTGCTTACATTTCTGAAGAACTTCTTTCATTTCTTTAATTTATTCATAATCGGAGAACGCGTCCGCTGCTTTCCCCGACCATAAAACAATCTCTAGATTCATTCTTGGAAGAATTCATTCTACACTTTTACAGTTTTCCTTCTCTCTGAGCTCTCACGGCAGAATCAACAAAAGCTAAAACATGAAAAAACCACAAAAAAGGAAGAAAAGCCGAATAGGAAAAAAATAAATAGGATAGAAAGGATGGGGGAAAAAAGGATATGCACAAAAACCCTGTGAGGCAAATTGTTTTAATGAGAAAATTATGCAGGAGCCTCAAACAAAATACGAATCAGGCAGCACACCGAAAGGATTGAAATGCAGTGAAGTCTCTAAAAAGAGACGTACTCTAAAAAGGACGAGAGAAGGTGGTGCGAGAGGCGGCGGCAAACGCAAAAAAAACGGAAAAATGCACAAAGTAATAAAGCCAACAATCGCTGCAGATTTCACTCATTTTCGGACAGGACGCTTTGACGTCCGAGTGCTTTGAAATATCGTACGTGGAGTGTGAGGCCGAAAGAGGCCCCGAATACTCTCGAGTCGTGATGAAGTGCGATGATGATTCTGATGTGATGCGATGTGATTGCCTGGAGCTGCTTTCATTTAACAACAGTCCACAAAACAAGCACCACAACAACAACTCCAGCTTTGGCTTGCACGAGCCAGTTAATAATCTCCATGTGACGTCACAAAAGTGCTATAGATTGAGATGTTGCTGTTGATGCAAGTAGCTCGAAAGCTCATCCATTTCGAAAATACACAATAAAAACAATCGAGATTGCATTATTTATCAAGCCTAATGAGTGGAGGCCATTAAAGAGGCGCTCAAAGGATAATGACGGAAATTGTTTTCCTAACCAAGCTGCTGCTTTTAATTACATTGTTTTGCCATCCGAGCGTCAATTCGCCGCAGTGCTCAGAAGGGACAGAGCGCCTTTGGACTGCGTTGCTCGCACCTCGCCACCGGAGTGCTTCTTAATTAAATACATGCATCTAAGGACACCCCCTCCTCCCCCCCCCCTCTTCCACGGGGGCGCAGCAGCAAAACATTGCCAACTGCACTGTTCGGTTCCAGTTCCCAGTGCAAAGCAGTCGCCAGTGAGGCAGTCTTTTCGCCACTTCGGCCACCCGGGCACTGCTCCTGCGGCAGGTATGCAAATTTACTCAGAGCAGCAGCTCAGAGGAGTTCGTACAGCTTAAAATTTGCATGAGCACCGAAACAGAACTGTAAAATATTCGTTTATTCTTTGTTCGGCTTGGCATTCATAAGGATTCAACAAATTTGCACATTTAAACACCTTGTAAAAATCTCGTTAGGTACCCGAAACCGGCTTCACGCACCGCCATCTGACGTCACTTGGCATAAATTAAGTGGCGTTCAGGCGTCGGAAAGCGGAAGCGGTGCTGGGTTGGCAAGCAGTAGCAGTGGCCAGGATGTGCCACATTTAAGAACACTCGTTGGTACTACTGTTGATGAATTAAGGAGTCTTATAAAAACTGTGAGTGGGAGGAAGGAGGCAGGGATGGCGGGGCGAGAAGAAATCTAAAGAAACTTAGAAAGCATATTTTTAAGTGAGAGTGAAACGAGAGAACATGAAGTATAATGAAACGATAATACAGCTTCAAAAATCGACTTGCAATTATTTATTGTATAATAAGAACTTAAATGGATTTGCCTTACATAATCATTGCTAAACTGTTAACATTAAAGAAGCTGTTGATTTAAGTTTTTGAATCACACCTGGATTAGTATCCGAAGAATATCACAGACCGCGTCCCAGATTCCGACCTCTCAAAAGCGAATCGTAAACAGATTTAAAACAAAACTGCATCATTACTGCTTTGAAAACTGTTTCTGGACTCGTCGGGTAGCTTGAGATCGTCGGACACTTTAAATAGTGGCCTCTAAGTTTCAAAAAAACCCTCCTCTGTAAATAAAAATTGTTTTGGAATCTCTGGGAAGAAATTCAATACCCAGATTTATCAAGTGTAGAAAACCTCAACTTTTTCAATTCACTCCAGTTGGCGAAATTCTACGTTATTCCAAGAATTAATTTAAATGTTTCTCTAACTTCATGGAAACATTTTAACTTTTTGCAAAACTTATACGCTGTGAGATTTATAATATACATAGTAGAATAGAATTATATTATATTATATATAGGATATAAATATAAAAAAAAAAGAATAACGGTACCCTGGTAAAAAGATTTCCCGTTGTTCTGCTTTAAATGCAGATTTTTGCTCGGGGCCCAAAAGCGTGCCATTTTGATGACAATGACAGCCGATTACAATGCCAAAGAGATAGAGTTACATATGGATGCAACTTTAAACTTACTCGCAGATACACAGTAATTAAAAAAAAAAATACCGCTTTTCCGAAACCTTGTTAATTAAGTGCCTTGGGTGGCTTGTTAACGGAACATGCAGAAATGGCAGAAATGTCATCTCGACTCTGAATGTCGCTGCGACAAAAATGTCATGTAAAGCAAACTTCACGCAACATGGGAATCAACTTAAAACTCGGCAAACCCGCCGAAATTCCCTGGAGGAGAGGGTAGGCGTGGATTGAGGAGTGTAAAGTTGGGAAACACCTGCAGATCCCTGCAAATTCAGGGTACCTTTTCTATGAGCCGAAAGTGAACACTTATTAATGGAAATAAGTAAATTTTTAATGTTCAGACTTCGTCTTATAACGCGAACCATGAACTAATTCGGTTGCTGTCAGGTGAACTCACACAAGGAAGTGGTTCGGGAAGGTTTCTTAGTTTTCTTACAAGTGAGCTTAAATAACTTCATTTTTAAATCCCTGAAAACTTTATGAACAAATCTGAAAAGTGAATCACAAGTGAACTAGTCTCAAAGTTTAATATTATCTCTGAGTGCCACGACCATATCGAAGATCTTTCTCTTTCATCCTTATTAAAAATTCGAGTATGTCTGAAGTCAACGTCATTTATAGTGACCTCGGTTATAACAATGTTTTCAAAGAGGCTGATTTAATATTTTAATACGTCAAATGAATGAATCCGTGAATAGTTTGAATAGCGCCCATTTTCTACTACGTGGGCAGCGCCCATTTTCTACTACTACGACGACATTCGGATATAGCGTTCAATATATCCGAAGTGTCAAAATATTAAGAAGTGTTATTAACTGTAATTTTCCACATTAATTACGCTTCTTGTGGACTTACTAAGCAACCGTTTTTAATTGTTCACTGTTGCTCCTTCACTTCCATGAATCGTTTCGGGGTTTTTTCTTGTTCTTGCTCAACGAGCTCATTACTTCGCCGACTAACGGTTTGAACTCTATGTCACTGAATTAAGTTCTCTTAAAAAATTGATTCCTTTTAATTACTTCCCGCCTTTCCCTTGTAGCCGTCCTTACGTCTTCCCGTCTTCTTGCATGCTATACTTGCCGCATATTTACTTGCCTTCTCCTTTACAGGGATCCTGTGTATAAATTGTTGTAATAAATAAAATCTAAAGCTTTGCCAGGTACTTTTCTCGCCTCGTTTCTGGCAACAATTTACACGCTGAGTAGTGAAGGACATCGTTGAAATTTATTGAACTTTTATAACAACCCACGCACAGCCACTTAAACGGTGCATAAACAACAATAACAACAACAACAACGGCAACAATTTCGCGTTGCCACACTGCAGAAAACCGCCATCACATGATGCAGTGACAGGCATCCGCTGGTAAACATGTTGGTTGTGTTTGTGCGTGGGTGTGTGTGAGAATGTATGTGGGGGTGTTCCTGTGTGTGTGTGTGTTTTGTACTTGCAGTTCGAACGTGAACATCATTCAACGTAATGAGAATAATTTCCGTTCTGAAGTTCGTGTCGCATGATGATGGAGGGGTGAAGAGGGCGGAGGTCAGAGCGGGTCACACCAGGTTGCCTCTGTTGTTGTGTTGTTTTTGCAGCTGAAATAACATAATATAATGGCAAGCTTTTTGCAATTTAAACTGCTACAAAAGAAGAACAACAACACGTGGTTCGAGTGCCACTAAACGCGATAAATGACGCTCACGTCTAGCGTGATAAAAACTCGATACCCACAATACAGGTATTCACTCACCTAAATTGGTCAATAGACACGCCTTCAATCCATTTAGAATTCATTTTATCGCACAACATTTTTCATGTCGACGAATATTTTCGTTCACAGTTCCCCCCTTTCCCGTCCCCCGCCTTTAGGAATTGAACTTAGCTGGGCCCATCAGTGAAGCACCTGTTACCCATGTAATATGATATTTCATCCTAGCATATTATCGACTACTCTTAAGGAAGGCTTAAAATGCTTTCAACTTTAATTTCTGTGAATTAAATAAAACATTTGCCGGACTGAATGAAGTCCTACAACCGCATTCCGTCAGTTTTCTTCACTGTTTTCGGTTCTTTTCTGTTGCTTTCTTTTCTGCGATTTTAAAGGAGTCTTCTGACGTGAGTGTGGAGCGACTCGTACGTCAACTGTTCCGCTCGGCTCAGCTCAACTCATGCGCTCCATTGACAGCCGCCTCCGCTCTGAACAATTAAGAGTTCAAACAAAGCGCGACTAAGAAAAGAAGCGAGAATAAAAGAAACGCCGGCGCAGCAGAGAAGCATAATTTAAGCAAATAAAGGAGAGTGTGCGAGTAACGGGCCCAAAGGGTGCATGTTACACAAACACTCTGATTGTGTTTGGGAAACATGCGAGTGGCAGAGAATAAAGCAGCGAGCATAAAGGAAGGAGCAGACCAAATGGTGTCCTGGAACATGTCACACAAAGCATCCGCATGTGAGTGCGTACGGCGACAGGGGAGGAGCTCGGAATACGCATAAAGGACTGACTGACATCTCGTTGCTGCTGTTGTTGTTGTTATTATTATTTAAACAGAAATACTTACATATTAAAATAATAATAAAAACTGAAATGGTTCACACTTTGCTGGAGTTCTGTTGCTTTCTAAGGATTACGAGATGCTTTGTGTGAGTGAAGCGACAACAGATGTGCTGCAGTGTGTAATGAAAATGCTAAAATGTTCCGTTTTTCCTGTTGTAGAAAGCATCTCTTTTTTCCTCTCCCAACACTGAGTTGCTCACTTGCATGGACACATGTCATGGCTCTAATGGAACACTTTTGTTGTTGGTATTGTTGTTCATAGTATTGTCATTGTTATTATTCGTGCATTACTTCGAAACGACACACTATTTTAAGTCCGGAGATTTAATAGGAATCTGATGTTTGTGAGAAGTACCTCGACTCAGTCCCAAAAAAGCTGGTAGATCGGCTTAAAAAAGCAACAACGAAAATAACAAAGAACCCGAGTTACCGCGAATTGGGAAGAAAGAATGCATGCTTAATAATCTGCGTTGTTAACGGTACACATTCTCTTTCTGTCCTCTCCTCCCCTCTCCTGACTTCATTTATTTGCGAAATTTGGCAAACATTTTTTCAGAGATGGATTCAGATTTCAAAAGACGCACCGCTTCAAATCCTTCCTAAAAAACCAAAAACTCATAACCCAAAAACATGCACTTGAAAGTATTCACCAACGCAGAGGTTGATGGTTGATGATTTGTCAACGAATCGACTATTTTTTAGTCGCTGATGAAACGAAGAATTGTTCGTTAGCAGAGTTTTCATCACTCACGAATGAAGCAGAGATTAACTTCGGTTCACAATACTGTTAATGAAGAGTTTGGGGCCGATTGGTAGTTGTTATTGTTTCAGAGAAGGTCTGCGGTCGATGCAGCAAAGTTGACTCGTTTAACGACCGTCTAATGCGGTCATTTTAAAATTGAATGAATGACTGCATGCGAAAAGGCGCCAGCAACAACAACAGCAGCAGTAACGCCCTCAACAACAAAATCAGCAGAAAAGCTGCAGCTTAAAATAGAAACAAATCGAACCGCAACAGCAAATGAATATTTTTTCCTACTTTGGCTCCAAACGACGATTCGGCAACATGAACCGCACCTGCATACACCGGGAATGACAGCCACACACACACATGCAGGTGCGTAAACACACACTCGTACATGTGATCCGTGCCTCCACTTCGGTCTTGCAACCACTCCAAAAATGCTGCCATCTGCAGCGTTGTCACGCGGTCAAGCGCTGTTGAAAACAAAGCTTTTTACGGACCCCATCATGCCGCAAAAGTTTCACTCCCCCCTCCACCCTCTTTCCCCCGACCCCCACTACAGACAAGCCGTGTGTTTTGGACGAAAGTGTAACAATGTGTCTGTGTGCTTGTGTGTCAGTATATGAATGCAAGTGGGTGAATGTAACGGTGATTATAGAGTTGTTGCCTTTTTGTGTCTTTATTGTTGTTATTTTAAGTGTTTTCGAAACAGAGGTGGAGTGGTAGAGGTGCAGGTGGATGTGAAGTATAGTATTTGGTAGGCTCTCGACGACCATCGTTACAGCAACAACACAGCCATTAAGTATTTTTACGAACCACACAATCCAGACCCATTCAAGAGACCTCCGGTTGAGAGGGCGTCAGAAAGTGCAGACATCATCGTTGTTTCTCACAGCGACCGCCATCGCAGAAGCATTCTCGATAATTTTCCATTCTGCGAGCTAATTACTGCCAATATTTTCGAAATTGGTTTCGAATTCAGAATGGAAAATCCACTAAAAACCGCTTTCAGATCCATTAGGTGCCACCGTCAAAACAACAATGGAAACAGTTCCAGAATAAGCAGCAGGAGCAGAAGGAGCACCAGGAGCATCAAAACCTGTGCCAATCCCAGCAACTTATCACAATTAATGCATTTCGCATTTCGACCTGGGAAGAGTCTTTTTCTGAAATGAAATTCGAATCTGCTGGCGCATTTATTTTTACCGTTTTTCCTACCCTATTTAAGTAAGAGAACCCGAACCGTTTTTCACCCGAATAATGAATCTTTTACTATCGCCGGCAGCATCAATTCCGTGCCTTAAATTAAATTTCCATGTGTTCGAATTACACAAAGTTTTCGCTTCAAACATATGCAAATGTTTGTTAAAACTTTAGTATTCATTTTTAATAACAGAATTCGCTGTAAATCTGCTGCAATCCTTGTGTTTAATAGTCTCTATCCTTCGAACGTGTGTGCGTTTGCGTGCATTACTTCGATGTGCTTCTTGTTTATTATTCCCCCTTCCATCGATCGCTGCTGCTGTCTGCCTGACTGTCCCATAAAAGCAATAACGTCAGCCACGCTTGCTATCTGTCGACGCTCGCATCGCGCATCGCGGCAGCTTGTTTGCTGTACTCCTGTCAATTATTTTTATTGTTATTATTTTTATTGCAGTCATTAAAGTTCGCTCATATCTCACTGTTTATGATTCTCTTAATGTTCGATTTTAAGCACCTCACTATTAAACGTTCGCATCCTCACCCCTCCTTGGCAGCCACTTCTGAGAGTGGCATAACAACGCTGTTGAAGGGTGCAACAAATTGAAGTCCTGATTATGAGGCAAATTATAATGGAGGAAAATTATAATGAAATATATGTAGAACGTTCGCAGGAAGCTCCATCGAACCATCCGATGAGGGAAGGAGTAGATTCTTTATTACTAGAGTTTATCTTCGGAAGAATCAAATCAAAATATGATACAATCAAAATATAATCAAAATAATATCAAAATATAATCAAAAAAAAGCACAAAACATTTTATCACTAAATCGTATCGTTTCTATTTGATTCTCAATCAATTCTGTATTTTAGTAAATCACATCCTAACGAATAATGCGATTTTTTATTATAATATTATGCAAATTAAATGAAAATATGTTTATTTTATTCGAGTACATTTGATGGCGGTGTGAATTCTTTCTTTTATGATAACCTTTCTGAGAAGTAGCTGTATAAAGTATCAAAGAAAGGGTCCATCGTTCAGTATGCCAACCTTTTTCCGAAAGAGAGTTTAAATAAAATTGATACAACTTGAATTTGAATTCGATTCGCATGGCAAATAAAGAGTTGAAATCTAAAAGCTTTCAGTTCAATGAGTTCGGATTTTAATATTATACAATACTTTAGATTTCAATGGATCAAGTAGATTACATGTGGTGATTGGGAACCCACTAGAAACAAGAAACCTGGTGGTCCACTTCACGGGAAACTATTTCAGTCTTTAAGAAGGTGGAAGGAGTTGCCATATTTTGCTCCCTGGAAAGAGGAAAAAAGTGAGTCCTATCTTCCCTGGTGGCGAAACGATTATCCCATAAAAAGAAGGCGTTCAAAGTTGTATCTCTGAAATAAGTAAAACTTAAAACTATTGTAAAGGTTACTGTATATGTTATTGTTGTTGTTACTGCTGTTATTCTTACTGTTGTTGTTGCTGATGACTGAATCCAACTCGTAAGAACTCAACTAATTCGCCATCAAGTTGAGTGATTTATGCATGTAGACGCACTGGAACCGGTGCCACATGAGTGTCAGAGTGAGTCTCTGAGTCAGTTGTTTTTACATATCCGATGTCCATTCGCAAAGCCAGTCGTCTGCGGTCGGACGACGGCCGGAGTGACCCAGTCAGTGCAGAGATCCGGTTGCCCTCGAGGCCGACAGGCCGTGACCATGTTGTTGTAAAACATAACGGTATTATTATGCAAACACGCTATGAACCGGAAACAACATACACAACAAGACAAGTAAACAAACACAAGACACACACGCACTCGATCCAACGAACTGCAGGTGGTCATTGTGAAGTGCACCTTCAAGCTTCCAGGTCAACTCACGCGCGCCTCTGTTCCCTGGGCGCTTGCTTCCCCGTCCCGTCATCCTGGCACCCCTGATCAACCAAACCCCCTCCCCTCCTCCTCGAGCCTGCATATCTAATGCCTGACATAATTTATTAGTTCTGAATTTCACCTGTAATCGCTTTGGCACCTTCGTACGGCCTCAAATGACCCCCCTCCATCCCCGTGATTCAGTGCTCACTTCGGCTCGGGCGATGCAGCGTTGCACTTGAGTGCATGACAAACGATGCGAAAGTTGAGGCTCACGACTCACAGCTGGTCGGAGTTCATAAAAAAATTCACTCATAAAAATTGCTTTCACTTGCATAAAAAACAGTGGAACGAAATAAAGCATTTCTGCGTAAAACTTATGAAACCCGTCACTGTACCAATTTAACACTTTTGTAATTTCTTACTTAAATCTTTAAAACTACGAGTTTTATAAGCATGTTCAACGATTAACCTTGAAAACGTGGCAATCATGAGCCGTTGCTAATATTTGAGGTTGTTTTGTTGTTGTTGCGTAGAATCACATTCTCACAGGATTCGCGGCAGACGCCTCGATTAAAATTCCAAGCAGCCAGCCATTCCAATCGCTTCAATGAAATGCGAATTTTTAAACGTCAATTGAAGGGAACTTAATTAGCGATTGCGATTATAAATGGCCGACGTGTAATTAGCTTTATTTCGCACTCATTACCACAGGAATTCGTTACTAATGCTACAGCAACAACAACGACGAGGATACAACGAATATTTACAACAACAACAAAATCAGCAGCAGCAGCCAAACCCACGCTCGGTAGAAATTAAAAGTAATTTTATTTCGCATCATCATTAGTAGGAGTTCACGTACGTGGATGTGTAAAGACACGTGCATGTATTTGTGAATGTGTTTGTTTGTGAGGTGAGCTCAGTGAGTTCACTGCATGTGTGTGTGTGTGTGTGTGTGTGTGAACCAGCCGAAGAGCAATGATTTTCAATATAAAACGAAATAAGAGAGGGTTTAGCGAGCAACCCAGAGGCTGTGGTTAAATCTTGCGAGGGGGGGCACCGGAAGGCGGAGAACAACAGACTAGAGTGGGGAGTGACTCCCTCTCGCTTCGGGTCTCCGTGGCAACGGCATACTGTCTGGTGCAGTGCTCAGCTTTCAACTTAAAGACAGGAATGAGTATTTATAGCGGTACCGCAAGACTTCAAATTAAGAAGACTTCCGGTTGCGGAACAGAATCGAGAGCGGGAATTATTAAGAGACTCGCGTAAGTGGAACCGCTTTAAGTGCCACAGGTAATAAAATTATAGAAACAATAAGTAACAAATACAGAGAAAAGAATAGCGAGAGAAAAAGCCACAAAAGAAGTGGGATCGTCTTCTGTTTGATCGAATCATATTCTTTCCCTAAAAGTTCATTATTATCATCATTATTATGGCGGGGAGAGAGAAGAAGAGGAAGAGGAGAACCGATAGCATTTAGGAACATCAGATTCAAATGAAACAGAGAAACAGTTTGGCCATGAAGAAATATAAAATAATTCAATAAATTCTACCCTTATAAACCCTTATCCTCTGATATACGGATAAGCTGACTCAGTCGAGATGATTATAAGGAACCCCAGGCAATAATGACCGCTTTTATATGTGCTTCCAATTAATAGTTACACTTGGTAATGCTAAAGTTACACTTCACATGACAAACTTTATCCGGAGAAGGAAATCATCTTTGAAGTACTTCTCACATATGGAATAAATGTCTATATATTTGTTTCTAATTAGTAAATCTTATTTAACGCGCTTTATGCCGAGTCTCTTTCAGTGGGCCAACGCAACTCACAGCAGCACACCATCGCTCGGTAACGATCTCGAGTCAAGCGTAATTACAGTCGGCATCGGCAACTCGGTAATGATTATGGCCTCGTTTGGCAAATGAGACCCAATTCTTTTAATGGGCGCCGCACACTCTCTCAGTTCGCGCTGAGCTGGGCGATAAGGGGCGATACGAGTATCTTATCTCGATGCTATGAGTGAGTGCATTTAATGTGTGACGAGGGGATTAAAGCTGCTCTGATAACAGACACTAGCAACTGAAGTCGTATAGAAATATAATTTCACTATAAGAGAAGAGCAGACGATTCTATAAGCGAGTGGAAGTGGAAAATGGAAGGAACGGAATGCTTTCGACATCTCAGACTCAGTTCAATTAGCATCTACCCATCCACCGATTTTCTCTATAGGCCTTTTTCAACTCTCAAGAAAAGAGAATGATTCCCAAAAATAAGGTTTGGAAAGTGGAGACCCCCTTCAGGAACTCCCCTATCTAATAAATATCAAAGATATTAAGTGATGGATGGAAGTAATCCAAGATCTCAAGTGATGTTCGAATCCATTTATCGGAATTGTTTTAAAGTAAATCGATTTCGGATCAAAGAAATCGTTTCTACACTCATTCGTATCATTGAACAATTTTACCTCTTTTCAAAAGTCTACCTCAGCAAGTCGCGAGCAAAACCTTTGTGTGTGTGGGAACAGTTTTCCATCGCATAAGTTTAAAGATAGGAAACAAATCCGTAAAAATAATAGTCAACATCATATTAAATACAGTCAAGAAAAACTATAATTTGTCAATCTGTGACTTTCGCTCGCGCCGAACCAACAACGAACGAAAACAAAGCGTAGCTGAAAATGAAAATCTCTCTACTCTGGCAAAAAATACGAAAAAAATGCGAATTCGAGAAAAACAACGCATTTCAATTCTTGCAACTCGCTTCGCAAAACAAAAGCCATTTCAGACCCCATCCTCCACCCCCCCCCCCCCCTCCCCTTCTGACAACGCTTTCTGGTTTTTATTTGAAATTTTCCATGCGATTTCTTATCGTAGAGGATAACTGTAATCCTTTCGTTTTTCTTCCACGCTCAGCTGATTTTTCACTCCTCTCGCTATCCGTTTTCTTTACTTTTGTGCCCCACAACGCTGTTAGTTTCACCGTCCTTCCACCCGGCGTCAGTTTCAATAACGAGATCCGCGAGAGAATGATTCCACGCTGCTGATTCTGTACAGTTGATTTGACCAGTAAAATTTTATTCTAAATTCGTACTTATTCCAAAGCTGAAATCTATTCGAAAACAACGTCATTTCGATTACTTTAATTACAGGATATAAGTACGGAGTACATTGAGATTTATTATTGGAATCCTGATGAATACAATTTAAACGAGTATCGAAATGAATGAAAAATACCTCGAATACCATACACCTTCATAATTTGTATGGTGTATAGACCTATCTGTGGATGGTAATATATTCATATGGGATGATAGTATATAGATCAAAGATGTTGATCTTAGATGTAAAGATATCCAACTTTTCTACGTAACTCACTACAATATAGAAGCTAATTAAACTTTGTAGTTACAATTGACTCCGATATGCTGTTAGATCTAACGTCTACCAATTAGAACACTAGTTCCCCCTGCAGTCAGAGAGGTAAAAAATCTTGAACATAAAGAAGCAGAAGATTTCCTTTTTTGCCCACAGTGCACTGCGAAAACAATCAATTCAACCTTATGAACAATATGAAAAATACTCATAAGTGCTTATGTATAGACATGTGCATATACATACATATGTACACATACAGTCATACAGCTGCCCTTGATATATAACTTGCCATGATTGGTTTCCCGCGGAACGGAAGCCTTCGCATCGTACGAACGACGGGCTTACGTCGAGAAAATCAGCGGAGAACAAATCAGAAGAAATAATATTTTATTCCCCTCCAACTTGTCTTCATCATGATCCCGCCGTATCATCGGTGGGGGGGGGGCGCTAATGGAATGAAAATTCGTTGCATAATTTTAGGGTGAAGATGCGAAGTGACGCGAATGAAGAAGGGTGGGTGATGCAGTGAAGTTTTTACGATTGGTTGCTGCAAATCGTGAGTAATTTCTTGAAGCTTTTCATAACCATGACATACCTGCATAAATCACTGCCAACACTTCCACTGACGTCACTTAAATTAATTGTTCGGCATCAATCGTGCCTGCAATATTTGCAAATTTTGTTGCTTTTGTTGTTGCTCTGTGTTGCTCTCTTTCATCAGCCACTCCGACGAAGATGCACATCGTTGCCATTCACCACGCACGCTCTCAATTTACGAAACAATTGACCGCAAAATTTGCTAAAACTATTGACATCGCGGCCAGCATTGTTCGAGTGACGTATGGATGGATGGATGCGTGGACGAGTGGACAAGTTGTTGGTTGGAGGCATGGATGGACTAGATGCCTGTAACTCCACGCGCTTTGTGAAGCATCCGGCTCGAAAGCCGACGAGTATCCTTTTCGTGTTCACATTTACACAGCTGTCATTCGCATCGGCTGTCATCCACTCAAATGCTTTCGTTTTTGTTTAAACAGCAACAACAACAACAAAAACGTATTTCCAATTTAAACTGGAACTAAAATCATATATAAACAATTTATAGGAAATAAGAAATTTACTAAAAACACTTTATTCTACATCAAATATTGTATTAATAATCAGATGCTATGACATCAGATCAGATTATCAATAACAACGAACGAATACCATAAACGACTAAATGAGCTACTTAAAGCTCTACAGAATCGAATAAAAAAATCAAAAATCTTACATCTGATCTATTGTTTTAAATAAGAAAGGATTTTTAGGATTGTTTTAGAACTATTTTTTATTTTATTAGGCCCGTTATTAGATACCATGACTGACGACATAATTGACGAGATCAAAAACATATTCACTTAGCTTGTTTTCTAATGTATTATTAATTTTACAGGTTGGTTTCTTTGTTTATGTAATGCTTATCTATGCTTCGATCAAATAAAAGTCAAATTACAAAAAACAAAAAGAAGGAATTACAACGAAGGAATGAATTTCAACCGCTGCATGGAATAACTTACTCGTAAAATTAGAAAATGTTCTCTTTTAATAAAAGTATTAAATTGGTAGCTAATATTTCATTCCCTGCCGACTCATCAGCCACTCAAAGTTAATCAAAGAAGAAGTGCCCTTAAGAAAAGGCACTTAAATTTGGGTCATACAATACTTCAAGGCTAAGAAAATTAAATAAACAATAAAAGATTCGTTCTTATTTCTCAAAAATTTAACTGGAATAACATAAAACTTTGTAATATTCAAAATAAATTACAATAGACTGGGCGAGGTTAAATAAGGATGACGTCTGTAGATACTTTTTTCGGTGACCTAATTTTAAAGCTCCAGCGACATAATACACGAACTTTTTAATGGAAATTGACTAATTATTGTTCTGTTCCTTACTTATACTACATTCTTATATTCCCATACACCCCCAGCTTAATTAATTAATTACTAATTGAAAATTGCAACTAATTTAATCAAATATTAAATAATATATTTCAAATTATACTCTATATTAACTATAATGTAAACATTCTTCCAATTTAATCAGCAGTTTAAAAAGAGTATTAAAATACATATTCATATATTTTTATTGTGTAAAACTATGTGTACCATTCATGTAGAAAAACAAAAACACAACCATCAAGTTAATTATTCAAGTTATTATTTATTGCGTTCGTTTTATTGTTGCTACGCACAACAACAACAATTCAATCCATCCCAATGCTTAGAAGTACTTGTAATAGAAAATAATATTACAAGTGTTTTATTTGTTTATTATTTAGAATTTATAATGAATATATGATGGAAATGTAATAAGCTTTTAAAGACCTCGAACACTAAACTAATTTAAATCGATAGAATACAATCAGTTAATAAGAATTGCTTTATTCATTTTTGTATTCAATTTCTATCATTTACAATAATTATAGAATTATTTTTATAGTAAGTTTTTTTAGATTTTTTTTTAGTATAATCGAAGCAATTTTTTTCAAAAGAAACCATCCACAAAAAGTACAAGTAAAGTTTTCAATGGAACCATTTTGTTATTGAAAACCAGAAATCATTACCTCCATTCTTCTTCTTACTTTACTCCTCATTCTTTACACGAATTCGTCTTTTCATTATTAAACTTTACTCTTTCCTTACTTTCAGAATTGTTTTTGATCTCTATGAACTCAACACTCCACTTGTAGAGTGAAATTGTTTCCTTTTCTTGCCATTGGTATCAAGTCACGTGATTGTTTTTGTGTTACTCGTTATGCGGCATGTTTGAGTGTTTAAAAACAGCTAGCTTTCTTTAACATCGGTTCCTCGAAAGGAAATCAAATCAAATCGACTGTGAAAGCGACAATTTAAGCAATCCTTCGACAGTGTTGCCAGCTCAACACTACGAATCCTGTAAAGTGGCGCACTGAAGATAGCATTTTAATGATCTTATTGTCAGTTACCGTATTCAATACAGCTGTCGTTATTCGATGCTTTGAGTTCGAAGTAGTGCACAATTGAAAATATGCTTCCTTCCCCTGTTCATTATTATTTCTTTTTCTCTAATACTTTAGTAAACTGAAAATTGACTTGCCAAAGAAATCGCATTGAGAAACACTCAAGAGAAGGGATAAAAGCTTTTTAACCGTTTTATTGTTTTGAGTAAAAGAAATTACTTTCAGAACAGTTGAAAGGTATTTTTTTTAATGTAAATTTTAAAAAAGGTTCTAATGATTTATATTTATTAAGTTATTCGAGTAGGTAATGCCTTAACTTAAAGTAAGTAAGGTTAGCCACTTAAAGACCACTTTTCGATTGGTTTCTGTCACTGAAATATAATGTGCAGATTTTATGAAAATGAGTATTTTTAAGTATAAATTTATACTTAAAGCAGGGACTAATGTTGAACGGATAGCAAACAGCAGAAGTAAATCTTTCTGTCTTACTTCTTCATCTTATAATAAAATATAAGAAAAAGTTTTAGAATTGGAAATGAAAACGCATTCATCGAAACCCATTCATATATTTTCATTTAAATACAAAAGTGATGCCATACAAATTCAATGACTATGATATCACTATCATATACTATATAATCAAATATTATCTGCTCTTTCCAGGATATCTGCTGCTTCGAGATCATTGCCTGTGGCCGACATCGATTTTTAAGGATGTAAAGGCGACTGTTTTGTTGCTTTTAACACCCGCAAGGAGACACAATATATTCGCAAACCAGATCTAAATTATTGAATTTCTGTGGCTTCGATAGAGTAAACATGAAAAGGAAACAACAACAACAACACTAGAAACATCTACAGAACAGCAGAGGCCGCATAGCATATTCCGAGTGGTGTATGAGGTGGCTCTCCTCAAAACCATCACTGAATCCGGTCCTTCCCGAGAGTAGTCAGTGTTGCGGAGTGGCTGCGTCTACCATTTTGAGGCTTTAATATTTGACGATGTTTCTATGTTCCGGGGGCTGGGTGCTGGGTTGCATGGTGACAGGAGAAAGGAGACGAGGTAAAGGGAAGTTGTACGTGACTAGAGTGGGTTTGTAACTGTATAGTGGGTGCTCCACCGCCGTTGCTAGGATTTCATCGGGAGCATAGAAAGGGTAATCTGTTTATTGCTGTTGGTAATATTATTCATGCACTCTGAAGCTAAAGGAGCCGTAAATTGCATCACGTAAAAATTTTACTAAAAGCAAGAAAAGTTACACTGATGCGATGCGTTATCGGAGAATAACTCTAAAAAACTTGAAAAAGCGTTTGTGTTTATGCATTAAAGTAATGAAAACAGGAAACGGAGAATTAGTTCAGATATCTTCACGGTTCCCTCCTTGTTTCCGGTCATGTTTTAAAGTTTCCCCTGTGGTAATAATAATTATATATACTTAATAAATAATAAGTTAATAATCATAAAAATGATCACAATTAAGCATTAAGCATCGTTAAGAATCGAAGGAAAAACTGGCACCTTAACTCTACATTGAGTACCCTACGCGGAATACCCTACACATGCCGTTTATATTAATTCCAGGATTCAATGAAGAATCTTTCGTTTTTAAAATTGCTTGTAGATTTAAAAGATTAATCAAAATTTAAAGTGTCTGTGTTGAAACTTCCTAAACGCATTAAAGCAATATATGGAACTTGACAAAAATATATGACGATCATATAATATACATAATCATATAATAATTATTATAAAACTTGATGTCAACCATCTCTTTGGTGGAACATTTTTGTTTATTTTTTTTTTGCCATATTTTATGTCAAGAGCCAGCATTTGGAATGACACAGTTCACCGTATTTTTCTGTGTCACTTCGAATGTTTAAATGGAATTTCATTAAAAACGCATTTCATTTCATCGCGCTGCACTTTTCTAAAACTTTCTGTCTCCGTCTTTTCAAGTCGTTCAAATAAAAGCTCAGAATTCATTCAAATGCACTTCATACTCACCTCCACTCTGCCGCTTTCGACTAACATCCACCTCCTCCCCCTCCATCCTCCCTCCTCCTGACCAACCTGTGCATTAATTTCATTGTTTCAAAGCAACCTGAAGTTTTCCTCACTTGAAATGTTTGGAAGTTTTTGTTTCTGTTTTTGTTTTTGTTTCCTCCGCTGCAGAGTTTCCTTGCTTCGCTCAAAACTTCTGCATTTCTTGCTATGTTCGAAATGGAACTCGCAGAAATGGCTCACAATAGGCACGTCGGTACCTTGGCCTCGACTCAGGCGCCGCTCCTGTTTGGCACACTTTTCGCAACACTATAAAGTGGTCTTGTGTACCGTAAAATAAAAATAAAACGTTCTAAAAATTAAGTTTTAATGATATTACGATAAGATAAGATTTAAGAGTTGTGCAAAATTTCAATAAAACAAAACAGTCATAAAGAAATGCATCAGATGCATCGGTTCAGATTTTTGTGATTTTTCAAATTTAAAAATTAAATAAAAATAAATAAATTTCAAGTTATTTTAACCTTAAATTCCTTTCAATATAAAATCCAAAGGCATTCAAAACTGATCCTGATATGCTTTTAATATGTCCTTTGAATAAAGCACTCATTCAACATCCTCGAAGTTGTGCTCCGAAAAGTATGCAGCACTTTTTACCTGCTGCGAAATTCTGCAACGAATTCCGGATGTTTACTTTTTTCAATACCAAGGCTCTTGCAGTACAGCTGCTGTTGTCATTGACACCCATTTCTACGGTATAAAAAAAGAATGCAATTCGCCGCAAGCGAAAAGCAACATTTTGAAGTGGAACGCAAGCACAAGCAGCTTCTGCAGCGCGAATATTAAAAGAATTTCAATAATTTTTCCATTTTCATGCATGCCGTCAGACGAACTTTTCTCCGCAGGTCCAAACAAGTGGTCTGTAGCAAGTAGTTTCAACTCGTATCGCATCCCTTCGTTCCTGTGACAGGCTTTTGTACACATTCTTGATTTCGATCAACATTTATGAACAATTTTGAATGGGAAACAATTCGGAGTCTCCCAAAACAGCCAACTGTACAAACTCAATCACAGTGTTAAGCATTAAACCAGAAAGAGTGTTAACTTCGGCTTGGCCGAAGTTCATATACCCTACACACGTTTACTTAAAGATAAGGCGTGGCAATGGTCTAATTTTTTTTCCTTTTTCCAAATAGCCTGTTATGACAGAAAATATTCCTGCCAAATTTCATGAAAATATCTCTAATCGTTCTCCTGTAATCGAATTCTATTTAATTAGTGGGCGGACCACGCCCATTTTTGGTAGTCTGCTTTGGTCAGAGATAGTGGACTTCTGGACAAAATTTCAACCGCAATTCGTTCTACAAGCTGAGAAATTGAGCTATAAGCATGGATGAATTTATATTTAGTATAAAAAGTAGTCGTGGTAATGGTCCGATTTTGCCCAATAGCGATGAGTTTCTAATGATATACAATATTCGTGCCAAGTTTGATGAAGATATCTCTATTCGTTCTCTTGTAATCGTGATTTCCACAGACAGACAGGCAGACAGACAGACAGACAGACGGACATGGCTAAATCGACTCAGGAGGTCACGCTGATCAAGAATATATGTACTTTTCTATACCTGTCACGCCTCCTTTAATGCGTTACAAACGGAAGCAGTAAGTGAATATACCCTATTCACTTCGTGTGTAGGGTATAAAAAGAGTACGAGTGAATAAATGAACATCACAACAGTTGAACAACCGAAGGTTCAAGTCTCGAGTTAGTCGAGACTCGCACAGCAGAGCGCGAGAGGGGTTCAAGTTCGGTCGGGGGCGGTTACAGAATTTGCTTTGAATTCGGAGAACTTCTAAAATTGTAGTCGTTTTCAGGTAAAATGCACTACGAAAGAGTTATTTCTATGCACATGTACATATGTATATTTTCGATAGTTTCATTGGCCATTAAAAATCCGCTAGGATTCCTTATTAAATTTCACGCACGATTTCAATTTAGCTGCAACAATCACAGAGCCCTCATCCCCTCCACCCAAAAGCACAGTGAATGTTCTCGATGTAGGGCAGAGCCTACATTCCCCCCCCCCCCCTCCCTCAACCACACAACACAGGAGCTGCGTAGAAAACGCACAATTTTAATTACTTAGCAGCATGTGAAGAAGTAGCAGATCGTTGCACCAGATCGCTTTCTAATGACGACTCCAAGAAGCATTCCGGGCAATCAGCATCATCATCTCGGAGCGGAGCCTTGAGTGCCTCCAGTGCATGTAGTGGAGAGGAGCCTGCAAGTAACGCGTTTCCCCCATGTTAGGTCGTTTCTACTGGCGGAAAGTGTGTCGCCAGATAACAATCGCTGGATGGCTGAAAACACACACACACAGCGCGACGTTTAGAAGAGGCGAATGCAACGACTGCCACACAGACACACATTAATAACTTGGCCAGCACCACAAACGATGGATGCTTTCAATTGTGCCGCATGCATCACGCACTTGTGCAAACAGCTACAACAACAAGAACAACAACAACGCCTTTCCACACTTGTTAAGCAATTTTACAGTAAATTTTCCACACCTGAGAGTGTGTGGGAGCGTTTGTGTGTATGACGCGAAGTGTGTTTATGACCGCAGGAATGTCCTTGCAACTCCAACTACAAAAGCACGAAGCGGTGTCTGTCCGTCGCTTATCTGCGAACAGCGCAGCGGATGTCGGAGAAATAAAAATAGTTTGTATACCTCTCTACAAACATTGATAGCAGCAAAAGCAAGAGCAACACACCCGCCAGATGGAACAGTGAGCCACCCACTCCACGTTCTGGTCGCCGTTGAATGCATGAATTCAGAGCCTGTGGAAAAATTTGATTTCGGCTACGATAAGAAATCCTTTCACATTTTCAAGCACATGCGAGTGCCTTTGTGTGTGTGTGTGTGTGTGTGTGTGCGTGTGTGTGTGTTCATCTGGCCCTCTTTGAAAATCCTCTTTTCTCTGGTCTCCTCTCTGGTTATCTTTGGTATGTTTGGACAACACGATTGAGCCAATTAAAAACACTTTTTGTGGATGCAGCTCTTCAGTTGATTCACCATGAGATGTTCTTGTTATTGTTGTTGTTGTGATTATTGTTGTTGTTATTATTATTATTATTATTGTGGTTTCCTTTGTGCAGCTATCGTAGTTACTCTGTTGTTTGTTTTTGTTGAGTAATTAAAAATTCAAATTCTTACATGTTCTGATATTTGTTGATTTTGATTCTCCTATCTTTCATTTCTCATTTATATCTACAGATCTGAGTCAGATACAAGAACACAGTAAAGATTCTCTTTCACAACAGCATCGACATCTGCTTTTAATTAAAAACTATTTCTTTAATGATCACTTTAGAATATTTAACTCAGTCGCTTTGAGCCACTTCCCCATCCGAAGGGATAGAAAACTGTCATTCAGCAAAAGAATGAGATGTCATCTATTTTAATGGGAGGTCTATAAATTTGCCTGTTCTTCAGCTGATGGACCTATCTTAGGTAAAGCAGAAAAGTTAATACTTCTCCGGTCAAATCTCACCCTTGGAAGATTTACGTCACTCACTGCAACGCATTCATTCATTCCCTCTCTAATACTCGCTCTACTCGTCTGTCTGTTTTCAAAGTAATTCCCGGTAATTATCGCCAACAACATGCCAATTATTCACATCCTTCCGCCTTTCTGGTCCCTTCAATTCCATGTGGAGGGCGTTGGATTTATTAGCAGACTTTTTGAAAGTGGTAAAGTTATATTAAGCAGGCTGCATCACAAAAAACGCTTCAAATCAGCGCATTCATTAAAAATGTTCTCGGTCTTAATTAAATATTTGTTAAATCTTCGGAGTGAGACGAGACAAACGACTATCAGGCAGAAATTCATTCGCATAGCTTAATTCGAGTCAAATGGGCGAGTGATACGTGGGTCCACTGCAAACACTGTCTTTATTTCTTCCTCTGTCGCTTTTTCCTTTGCGGAATCCAGGCGAACGCAACTGAAATGACAGGAAACTTTTATTTTAGTTTTTCAATAAAATAACGAAATCTCGTCATGCAGAAGGAACGAAGGTGGGAGGCGAACCACGAAACTGCTGCTGGACGCTACACTGGCGAAAAAGAGGACTTATTTTAAATAAACCTAAATTGAATTAATGCAATGTTATCAAACTACAAATCCAAATTGCAGAGTTTCATAAACCGATATTTTGTGCAGTTTAAAAGATGGGCCATTTTTCTTGAGTGTGCGATTCGCAACAACTGCTGCGAGTCCTGAAAGTTTTTCGGCGCATCAAACGCTTTGTGACACTCATTCAAGAGGCGCATCCATCGGAGCCGCCGTGAAGCTCCGATTGTCGTGCCGTCCGCCTGCAGGAAAAGCTTTGGGGCGAGTTTTCCATAATTTTCCATGATCTGCCATCATAGAAAAACTCATCGGAGACGAAGAGCAGCAGAGAAAACTTATTCAAGATAATTTTTAGATTAAAATAGTTTTAAAGAAAAGTTATGCTGCGAACTGTAATAAATAAAAAATGCTGCTGCTTTTCTAACTGTTTTTTCTACCATCGCTTATAAATCGATATACTTGATGGCCAAAAAATATCAAAGTGCAAAAAAATCAACAGCAGACGTTTGAATAATTTTGCTTAATTATTTTCTTACAAAAGAATCGAAGTTCGCATTTCGAATTCGAATCGCCAACTTATTTTGTTGAGCAAACATTCCACTTTCGAAACTTTCTGGAAGTACTTCAGATAAAAATTAAATTCAGAATTAAAAAAGTATACAACAAAAATATTTGGCCAAGTAGCAATAATTAACCACATTAATTGTTTCCAGTTTAATCAGTTTCTTTGACATACACATTCAATTTATCGTGGTTCAGTTGTGTTTTGCTTTCATCTCAAAAACAAGGAATATCTGTGGTCTTGCCAGACACAAAAATCAATAGCAAATCAGGTAAATCAAATAACCAATTGAGACCGATGCGAGACCCTGATTCACATCGTTTTAATGCCTTGATGAATAACCAAACCATCTGTTACGATCATAGACGATAAAAGAATCTTCAAAAAAGCAACAGTCCAAGTATTTTCATTCTTGTCCACACTCATTTGTACTACGTCGTTCTCAATTTGAACCAGGGTATGTAAACGCACACTCACGTGCGCACGTCAATATGGACGCGTGCGCTAGAAAATTTTTTAAGCGAACACGGCCGTGTGCGCGTGCGCTTAAAAAATTTTCCAGCGCACGCGTCCTGTTCGCTGACTGACTCACGTGCGCTTAGCGCACAGGACGCGTGCGCTTAAAAAATTTTCAAGCGCACGCGTCCTGTTCGTTAGGATAAAAATATTTTTTAGCGCAGGCATTCTCGGCTATAGTTTAATGAAAAATATTGGTTCACAAAAAGAAGTGAATCCATACTTTAAAACGAAAGGTTGAACTGTAACAAAAAATATATTAAAAATAATTAGATTGATTGGAAAAATCTACATATGTATGTAATATCATAAACTAAAAGCAAGCGTATGTTTGTGTAAAATGAAACGCAGAACCGATTTTAATGTAATTTCAACATCATCTCGTACACTTTAATCGCAAATAACATAGGCATTTAGGACATATAAGACGACATTTATACCAAAAAGATACCGCGAAAATCATTAACATGCTGAAATTGTCTTTTTTTAATGAGCTGAAATGTGCGGATATAAATATCTAAAACGTAGGTATCACAAAAATTACAATGTAAATTTTTTACTTGTAATAATACAAAGGCCATACTGTGTAACAAGTACTCATGTACAAAGGCCACCTTTCGATTTTTTCTGAGAAACCATCTTACAATAGCTAACGTAACCACTCCTATAACAGTTCATTGTCTAGATTTTATTGCTTAATTAGGGAAAATCACAAACGCCGTATACAGTAGCCTAAGAACGAAAGACCTAGACGAAATATTCTACTTCCAAGAGATCGGCAGGTAAAAATGCAAGCTGTGGAATGCATTTAATGTAGCCCTCTACCTGCTGCCGATAAAAGGTGAAGACATTGATAACACAGTCATAAAACAAAATCAATAATATTATTTTTCTTGTTTCATTATTAAAATTTTATTTAATGTATTGTCTCCATAATCACCAATTTTGACGAGCAACTAACTCAAAAGTAAAGTTCCAATAATTGTTGTATTTTTCAATATTTGGGTTTTTTCATTTTTACAAAAAAAGGCTTTAAAGAAAGTCTCAAAATGTATTGGCTTATTTTTTCAAACTATCTATTATTACCAAAAATCTAGCGGAGAACGCGTGCGCTCGTGAGTGTGCGCTTACATACCCTGATAATCAGGGTCTGATAATCAGGGCCTGATTTGAACCCTCAAAAGTTGATGGAGATCTTATCCGAAACAACTAAATTACTATTGTAGTTACGAGTTTCGTTTGTTTAGCATTACGGTGATGGAAGTGAGGAAGGTGATCGTTGGTGGTAACACAGTACAAGCAAAGACAATATAATACTGTATTATATTGTCTTTGGTACAAGGCTTATGTCAGGCAATTCCTCAGTCACACGCATGGAGACACTTTCTCACTAACATTTGAATTTACAGCGTGGAAGACTTCAATCTCCCCCGCGCAAAACAACTCCACACCTTCGTGACTCGTGGCTGTCATGACCCGTAATTTATCTGTCTATGACTTACTTCTGCGTTTTTCATCTTCCTCCTATCTCTCGGCGTCCGAGTTCTTTTCCTGGTGTCTTGCTGCTTGATGGGCTCAAATTGGTCTTCGTTCTCCACTATTTTCGGATCCTCAGAAACTGGTTCTCGTCAACTTTGTGGATAGCTGGACAAACTGACGGATTAGGATGTTGAATTCATTTAACCTCATCCCCTCAACGCCGTTCTTCCTTTAAAATTTATGAATGCAGATAAAATCGGAGATATTCTTTTTATTTCCTTCGACTTTAGGTTTCCTTCTTTTTCTCCAACTGCACTTTTTATTTATACAAGAGAAACAAATATTATTTTATGTAGATTATGCTGTTTGACAAGCTGCATTGTCATACGTGTAGATTTATTGGAGCCTCTTCACTAACCATCGGATTCTGGCAAAAACCGCTTTTAAATTCCTTGTTTTTGTTCAATGATTATCCGCTTCCACAGGTCACAATAATACGCTCCTAACCCAGGTTTTTGAGGAACTCAATACACCTGGCAGGTTCAGGTCTCTGAGTCGCATCCTGCTCCATCCTCCTGCGAGTGACGGTCTCGCATTCAGAGAGCAAGTGCTGCGGCGTCACACTTCCGTTATCGCAGAAGCGGCACTCGTCCGTTGCCTCAGCATTCTAGCATCTTAAGGTGACCACTAAAGGAGGTGAGAAGATTCTGGTTAATATTCTTAGATTGTTCTTAGACAAGTCAAGAGTGAATATTCTATTATATTAGAGATAAATTAAAGTACACTCAACTTGATTAAGGAAAAAATTTACTTATATGAGTAGTCCCAGTAGTTCCCGACCTAACAAAGAAATCACAAAGAATTTAGGCATTTTAGGCAACAATTTACAGCATTGTCCTGATGAAACCCCACTTTAATTTTCGCTAAATGCAGCCGTGTTTTCTTGATTTCATCCCTCTTGTAATAAGTTCGCCTATTAATCGCCATTGATTGTTTTCCCTTTTGAAGATAATCAATGAAAATTATTCCACGTGCATCCCAAACAAACGGACGGCATGACCTTGCCAGCATACGGTACTGTATTCAACTTCCTATGAACAGATTCTCCACCTTTAAGTCCACTTTAATGGACCCATGTTTCCTCCATGGTAACGAATCAATTAAAAAGCGTTGCTATATCCCTGTGAAATATCGCCAAAACCAATACTAATATCGCCAATAAGGGAAAAATCGCCTTAAGATGATGAACCTTAAGTTGGTTAATCGTCAGATAACTTAACCTTTCCACTTCGTCGTTCTATGATTAAATGGAATGCCATTAATTTCTCTTATTTCTAATTTTTAAAACAACGAGAATATTTCATTTATTACCATGAACTGGGTTATGTTCCCTCGCGACGCCTGCCAGTTAAATCCCTCAAAACAAATGTCTCCTTAGTCGCCAAAAAATATCCCAGGCAAAACTTGCTGACTTCAGTTTGTCAAGAAAATAAGGAATCTCAACGTTGTGAAAATTGTTTAATGCGCACAAAATAGATAAGTTATTGTTATGGCTTCATTTGTTTATATTAACTGAATAATATTTTGCCATCCGGTCACGACAGAAAACTTAACAGAAATGAAACCTTCACAACGGAGGAGGGGGCAGAGGAGGATTGTGGAGAGAGGAAAATGTGGGAGAGAACACGTAATGCTACACTGTAAATTATAATATTGTTACTGATTCGGAAGCAAAAAGATGTTTAGAGAAATTTTAAAGACTGAGACTTAAAGCATTTTGCTTAAGATTAAATATTGTTTCCTAGATGATGTCCACTAGATTAAAGTCATTGATCGATTTCTGTGTACAACTACTATCACTAAATTTCTGATGACTAACAGATCCTTGAATAAAACCGATAATTAAAATATTCTTACAGAGTTACAGTGTGTACAGTGTACGGTGTGGTAGTCGTCGCCTTAGCTTCACCCTTTCTTATAACCACTGCGATCCGAATCCAGAGTCTTGAGCTTCAGAAACTGCGTAGCGTCGCCTTGCCACGTTATAACGATTCCTCCGAATTACCACAATTTATTGCGGATTGTTGGTGCGAGTTCTCATATTCGTGGCTAACAAAATAGCGCCGTAACTATGCCAACAGCCTTCGCTCCTCTTCCTCCTCATCATGTATTTAATACTCCGTAACCAAGGACACATCGTCAGAGCCTCGCCTCATCATCTAGTTACGTCAGAGCCGCCAAACGCAGGCTGGGTACTTTTCGCCATTCAACCCATTCCTGTACTCCTCCATTCCAACCACTCCGCCAACCCGTTTCTCCAGCCGCAATCATCGCCGTTGTCGCGCTTAATGAGCGAACGATTCAACGCGCCGAAAAGTTGCTGATGAAGTATGCGAACGATGTCGCCTAACAAGGACTCTGTTGGAACTGCGAGAATTGCTGTTGGTGCCGCTGCGATTGTTGTCTATGGCGAAAATCGTCCGCATTCTTCTAGAATATATCTGGAATAAAAGAACGAGTTGGTTTTGTTTTAATTCGGTTGTAATTCCTCGAGTACTTCGAGAGTTGTAATGGATTTCATGAAGAACAATTATGAATCCAATTCTTTTAATTTCCATTTATAAATCAGAATAAATTGGCAAAAAGTTGAATATACGGTACATTATATAGTTTAAGAATTTTTCATTTATACTTACGATATTCGAAGATGCAATATGTATTGAGGACAGTGAGTGAAGTTGCTACGCCGTATTATGGGAGGATTATCTCACTCAGCACTTATAACGTCTTCAAGACGTGGGTCAAGAGCACTTGAACCATACTGACTCTTTACTAAGTTTTACTCTCTACCATATTTATGATATTATCAGATTTCTTTACTCAATGGATAACTTTTCGATTGAGAGGAAGAGAATATTTGATATATTTCATGAAAGGAGCTTTTTGTCAAAGCAGCTCTGCTTGTAAAGCCCTTTAAAGCTCTAACTATTTCAATCCAAGTGAAGAGTGGTGTAGTTCTTCAGGTGCTCCGACCTGCGACTGCTTAATAAGCATTCCACACAGTACAAAGTTTCACTGAGGTTAGATCGGGAGAACTGCCACAGATATTCGAGGCAGACACATTGTAGCATCGTGCTGGGTTGGGCTTCGTCACTTCCTTTAACCAGATGGTCCTGCTCCAGCTGATTGTCGAACACACTTGGTTCCACTTCAGTGAAGGAAGACTTGAATTTTGCTCCGAATTGAATCTGGTTGACTCTTGCGTGTCACACAAAAAATATGCATGAGAAAGAGAAACCTAGTAGAGAGAGTAGGGAGAGAGAGGAAGAGGTAGAGAAAGTGAGTAGTGCACTTTAACGTAGTCCATTTATTGTACAGGCGGATGACATAAAGAAATCCTCGGTTTTTTCTTTTGCCTTCCCAAGAATTCTCGTGCAGTGCTTTGTTGGACTCTCTTCTCAGAGAAGAAGCAAAGGAAAGAATTTTTTCCATTATTTTTTCATCCTTTGCGAAATTTTTGTGAATTATTAAAAGTGTCGTCGAGCAAAGTCAACTTTGTTCTAAATTGCATTTTTTGAATATTCTAAATGTTGCCCGTTTGAAGTTGGTTTTCGTTGTAAAGCTACCAAAAGGATAGTCAGGCAGCGAATCGTACACTCAACGAAAATACTGCGACGTACATACACATGTAGAACATTGCACACCGGATAATACCATACCTAGTATATATGTACCTATATTCCCGTGTATTCATCAGTGTTGTTTGGTTCCCAAACAATTCGTTTTACCTTCACTGATCTTCTCTGAGAAGTCTAACAAAAACATTATAGAACAGGTCAGGGAGCAAAACATATCTATGATATATGTATACATCATATATTATCATATCCTTATCATTTGTTAACCTCTTCCGGTTTGTATACGCCCCAGATTACTCATGGGTTACATTGACCTGGCTTTTTTAAATATTTTCTGCAAGTGTACACAACATTATCTGCACTCACACTCACTCTCACACTAATACACACACACACACAGACTTATCCTTCCGTTTCGTCATTGTAGGTCTGGCAGGAATTCCTTTCTGCACACTCCTAAACACACACGCACACGTGAAGATATATAAATATATATAGTATATGATTATATAGACCTACATACGTGCATTCAACCGAGAGGCCAAGTGAGCGGCAGGGTGATGCTTTTGTTGAAATTTTTATTGTTCAGATTTGAGAGCGTAGAAAGAAACTTTTGAACTCCGCACAAACAAACACTCTCACACCCACACAGACACACTCTGAGCAGAGTGTACCGCAATCTGGATAAGGACAAGAGAGGCTGAGGCCCCCTCCCGCACCCCCTTTAAGCTGAAACATAAATTTAGTTATGCAATTTTTAAAGTTAATTTTGGCCAGACAAAATTTCATGATTTATGGCTGACTTCTTCGCAACCATTCGTTGCCTGAAGAAGCAGGCTGGCAGAGCAGACGAGGGAGCGAAGCGGGAAGGCGGGGAAATCTTTTAGCATTTGTAAGCATTTCTTGGCGTAGTTTAGAGTAGTTTCGATTTATCAAGCTGAAAACTGTAAGCTGTACATTCGGCGCTGAGCTGGGCTGAGTTTAGCCTTGTCTAAAGGTCAAAAGGAAAATCAGTTTGGTTTTGTTTTTTAGAACATACTGACGAAGAGAGAGTGAGAGAGAGGCGGGGTAGAGGAATAGTTACAAGACTGCATTCATATTTTCTACATTCCTCATTCTGTTTCGACAGCATCCCACATCCTCTGCATTTACCACAAGTCCTCAAGGTCGCTATGTAAGCCTTGACGAGGAATAAAGTAGGAAAAAAGGACAAGCATGAAACTCTGAAAACCATTCAAAAACGTACTTCAGCGAAAACCTATAAATTATGATTACGGAAGCTCAAGTTGTTTAAATATTAAAGACAAAGAACAAGGAGGATTAAAGCATGTTTTAAATACAATAAATGGTCATTAAATCACACTTAGGATCAGGATACTTTATTTATTATACATGCGATATATTCTCTTTATAATCCTCACACTCGATATGTTGTCGATCAATCGATCTGACGAATTCAATGTGATTTCTATTTCGCCAAAATTGTGCCGACGACAATCAAATAAAGAATTCGTTAGAATGAACTCCAAACGAATTCCCTTGCAGCACAGCGTGTTTTGTGTCACGTTGATTCACTGGGCACAAAGCCCAAATAACCTCATTTATACACTCATTCATTATTCAGTTAGAGCCGGACAAAACAAAGGAGCCTCGTCGCTCCTGCCAACCTCATTTTCCACACCAGTGTTGCCATATTTCCGGAGTTACCAGTAGCACAAACAAAACAGCTTCCCTCAGAGCAACACACAAATTTCCCTTGAAAAGCACTCAAGGTTCGATAATGACAATTTTCTGTCCACTCCTCTCCGTGCTGGTCCGATATTTCAGCCCAACATCGTGGACATTATAACTCTGGGCTGCAAATGTACTCACTCACTCACTGCTTGCGTGGACCGCTTTCAATTAGCACTCCAACGGACCAGTTCCCTCCCCCCCCCCCCCTCCCCCCGCCGCCTCACACATCACTTCCATCGGATAGACGAGAGAAGATGTACGTACGTACATATATAGTGGCTATATTTGTATTATTGCACCGTAAAGCAATTAGAACGCCTCGACAGGGTACAGAACACAGTACGAGTACATACTCTATAAACTAATTAACTGATGTATGTTATAAACACCACAGCAACACGTGTGGACGATGTGCTGTAGGGTATCACAGTCGGGGTTCTAAGCGAACCCGCAAAATTCTGAAATTATACGGTATGGATACAAATATTTTGTAATAGGTTAAAAATTTCATTTTAAATTTAATTAAAGAACCATATCTAAATTCTGGAAATATATTAAAGCTTTTGTCGCTGAGTGGTCTCCTTTGGTGGATTGTATAGTAAAAGTTGTATAGTAACTTCATCATCTCCGTCTTCTTCAGTTTTTAAAAAGTATTCTGTGGCTCTCTTAAAGCGCCCCAAGAATCACATTGCGCCCTACTGCGCTAAATACAGACCTCGACCCAGCCTTGAACATAAATTTCACTGACGGGGAATGATATTAACTCAAGATAAAATATGCACCTCACAGACAGACAAATTAAATGTTAATGCAAATTTCAGTAGCTCGAGAATGTGGAAGTCCTTGAAGCAAAATGCACGAGCTTACAGAAGCCCCTTGCAAATTAAGCAAGCATACAATATACACACCTCTTGACCAGTAGAATGGACACCAATGGTTATGAGCAATAAATACTATATACAAACACAACAGCAATCCATCAGCTCATTGATGAAGTCTGGAAGTGCGCATTTCATCCTTCAACAGGCGACAGCAGCTGTCGAAGTCATCCGTCAGCCTGCGGTTCTTACTTAGTTGGCCCAACAAATGTTTGCTGGCAACACCGACACCCGACTGCTAATTGTTGCCATCCGAATTCAATTTGGATCGACCCATAATGCAATACAAACTCGGTAAATTGTGTTTTGAGCTGCAATGAGCTCTAATTATCGTGCTTGGTTCAAATAACTGACCATTCCATTCAATACATCTTGAATGGCTTCTTTATAACCACTTTCGAAATAAAGAAAGCGCCATGTTGGGAAATAATGAGGGGGTCTTCATTCAATCGTCTTCTGACAGCGAACGTTATTCAGGTAAAGTTTTTTAAAGAAGTATTAAAAAGACCCCGTAGAGATTAAAAAGTGTTCAAGTGCTTTTATTAAGCGAAATTTCCTGTCCTATTTAAGAACAAAATAAGCTGCATAAACAAGTGTTAAGGTTCTTAAAAATACCCAAATAAGAAGAAATAAAATAATATAATTTGTAGCTGAGTTACTTAAATTATAATTTTTATAGTTCGACATAAGTTAAAAGTGCTTCCCAACCTCCCCTCACCCAACACAATATAATGGAAGAGCAAATACTGTTTAAGTGACCTGAAGCAACGGCCAATGATTCCGTTTTACGTTTTTCCCATTTGTCTTTAATAACGGAAGCGAAGGCAACACCTCCAGATACCACTCGCTCTCAAACGTCGGTCAGTCATCCGCTCACAAAATGGATCATCATGACTCGCGCTCGCTTGAGGAAAACTCGATTTAGCTAAAGTGAAAATGCGCCTAATTTTCACCTCGAGCACTGCAAATAATTAGATTCCAGTTTAGTGTTTGCCCAGGTGCCCAGCCACACGAGTCAAAGGAGTCTAGTCGAATGAGACAGGATGCCGAACATTCAGCCTGAAAATTTTAAGCCTGATTACAATTGATGTGCTCGAACATTTGAAAACCATGTCAGAGATACGTTATGAATAAAAGAATCTTATCATATGATGTATCTTAATCATCATCGTGAAGAAGATTCAACTTATACTCTCCCCATAACTTTGTCCGGATTCAAGGTTAATTAGAATAGGAAAGCAGTGATTTTAGGACACTACAGATCCGATTACAAGATTAATACTCTTATATCTTGAGCTGCATTAAAAGATAATCACTGCTTTCATTCCTCTGCTTTTTCTTAACCAGCATTCCTTGGATATTCTTCAGGTTTCATCATGATTTGGCCAGATTCCAAAACCGATTTGGTTTGTTCATTCGCGAATCACATTTTCTTTCTCTCTCGAATTAAAATCAATCACTTCGTTGTGACATCTGTGAAACTCTTTTGAAATACAATACTTTAATACTATGATACACCAGCGGTGGGGAAGGGGAAGGAAAATGTTGAAGATTTTATTCCAATTTCATGAAATTCAATTATTTTTCACATTCCAATACATGGATGTAAAATCAACTTCTTCCATACAAGTTGTGAAAGCTTCTTTTATCTTTCATATCTTATTTCTTTCTAAGTTCAGCTCAACTTTTGAATCATTGGGACGAAATGCAGTTCATCCGATTTAAATGCCTTTGAATACAAACAGACCACATTTTGTACATTTTTGTTGTACTTTTCACATTTTATGCGTTGGTACACCGCACATTTATTATTTATTATTATGCAAACACATACACGCATCCATTTGCACTGGTGTGGGCATGTTTTTGTGTCTATGCTTGTATTGTAATTATTTGTTTATGCAATTTCATTAGCTTCACAATTCATCGTAATTAATTCAATCCAAACTAATTCAAAATATACATATTTACATACAATATACGAGTATGTATCCGTTGAATTCACTTTATTTCGTATTTAATAAGTTTAAAATGTTTAATTTGTTGCTGTTGTTGTTGTAGAGTTGTGCAAAGAGTGTGCACGCAGGTGTGAAAATAACGTCGATAATCCAACGATTCTAAAATATTTGAAGCAGTTTTTAGAATTTAGTTCAGCATTTAATTCGGCTGCACGGGTTTATTTTCCACTGTTCACTTTTGTGTTGGGTGCCACAGCATTTTCATTTCGTGTTGTTATTGTAGTTGTAATATAATGAATTCATTGAATTCTGCCACCCAATTTTCGAAATTTCTAGAATTACAATTCGAGCGTCACATAAAAGCGTCGCATTCAGAATTCGCCACTCGGTCGAGCTGATTGCGAATCTATTTAAACTATCGTCTATACTATAGACTCTATACTGGCGCATCATCGCCAGATCAGAAGCTATCATCTACGGTGAGAAGTTTTTCCATGTCGCCGCTTTCACTACATGAAAAACTATTCTAACAGCGATCGAATTCATTTTGTGTGATTTAATGTTTGCTATTTTATAGGAGCCTGTAAACGAAGGACTTAATTGCGATAATATTCTGTGCCATCAGGAATCAATACACCGAGAAAAATGCATCAGGTTAATCAAGTATACGGCGAAAGCCGATTCACGAAAACGGAACTTTAATCGAGTTTCGATCAACTCGCATTCCGAATTTTATACTGTAAATGCTCCGGTTCTTCAAAGAATAACCTTATGATAATAATATATATTAATTGATACAATATAAAATCGCTTATAATAACTTGTAATATATTATATTTATTTTATCTGTATACATCTTGGAACTATGATCCTTCGAACACGTTGCCATCCTTGTGTCCCTTTTAGCTTTTTTTTCATTTTTAACATTTTCTCTCAGTGTACGTGGGAAACTTTTGTGAGTTTGAATGCACTTGACCACAATTAAATAATGGAATCATTTCACAAAAACATGCAAAATAACCACATTATAAGCACGACAACCACGCAGCCGAAACAATGAAATATTCCCTTCCTTTTGTATCCTTCGTCATTCTTTCATTCTCTCTCTCTCTCTCTCTCTCTCTCTCTCTCTCTCTCTCTCTCTCTCTCGCTCTCCGAATGCGTCGGACAGCAGCCAATGAATAGCAAAAAACTTATTAAATGCATTCATTAAAGCTCTCGTTTTAACAAACGATTTAATTTTCAGTTGGATGATTAGCCGAGGTCGGAAACGCATTCGTGTTAAGAAGCCACAAGTAAAAAAACAAACTCGATAATTGTTCAATGTTACTCACACACACACACACACAGAAACCCTTTCAGAAACATTCTCATGTTCTCACGTTTAAATTACAAAGGAATACAAAAACAAACCAAAATATTAAAATTAAAAACAACCACAGCGGTTTCTTTTAAATACTGAAAATATCAAATATAATAAAGAAAAGATCAAAAAAAGTTCCTTAAAGACTCTTTGTATTTCGTTATAAAAACATTGCACCTGAACTTAATGTTGTCTGCTGTAATAATTAAAATTTTAAGGTAATCTTTGTCTCTTCTAAACATACAAACATTCCTCATTAACAAACACTCACCCTGTGTTTGAGTTGTGCTAATTAATGAATTGATGTGCGTAGTTAAAACTTTGCTTTTGGTATGAATGTAAATACGATAGAATTCGTCTTTTGTGCCCGAACAACTCATGTTCATTTCGAGTTCTGCTTTGATTTATTAATTAATTGAAAAGGCAAAAAAAGACAACAAGAACCTCAATTAAATTAAAAAACGTTGGTATGGAGCCGGCAGCAGGAGCAACCCTCCTGCGAAAGGGAACTCAGAGGCTGGTGCATTTCGAAGCATAAATCATTGATTATTAAACACGCGGAGGAGGCATACTGGCATTCGAAGTGGTTGTCCGAAAAAAATTCAACATTTGAGCACCTGATACGAGGGCTGGCTAAAAACTGCCCTTCATCACACTCAACGACAATCAGTGGTAACTTCTACAGTTTTGTAGAATGAAGATGAATGAAAAAATCTCTGCCAACCACTGAAATTGAAATTCCTCAATTTTAATGCCCAAATAATTAATATAAAAATCTCGTACTTTCCTCCTTTAAATTTGAAACATTTTTCCAGTTAAAAGTAATACTTTTAAACAATGAAGTTTCAAATAGTTTTTGTTATTGTTATTGTAGCGGTTTTGCACTAGTTTATTATAATAGTTGACCCGAACATTTTCAACTTTTGGCTCAGCCACAGAAACTGTGTTTTTGTTATATTAAAGCTTCTGCTGTTGCCTCTGAACTTTTATTTCGGAAATTGTTGTGCATTTTTCCACAAAGAATGCAGTTTATTAGGAGCGATCACGACAACAACAACGAGCTGGCTGAAACTTCAACAATTTAAACCGAAATTAATTAAGTGCTCAACATATTTTCAAGCAACAACGACGACAACAACAGAAGGGAAACAGTAGCCACCGGTACGAGCAGCTAAGAACTGCTTCCGGTGCAATTAATAAAATAGAAACAAATAAAAAGGATGAAAAACATTCTCGCTGCTTCAACGCAGCAGAAATTCACACAAAAACTGTTGTTGTTGTTGTTGTCTACGAAATCGAATGCAGCGGCATCAGAAAGAAACAACAAGAGCAGCAGTGCCCCTGCTTAAAACACCACCAACAACAACAAAGGCAACAACAGTACCACGTCAAAACAATGTTATGTCGCGCAGCAGCAGCACAGCTCAAGCTTTTTCTCTGTAAATGGCGTCAGTTCCGGCGGATGTGTACAAATTGTGTATTTTTAAGCAGACGTGGCAGGGAAAAATGGACGCAGTGACACATGAAGTACGCACACACACACACGAACACTTGCTTAATAATATATATTTTCGTGTGCATTGAGTGAAAGTGACACACTTTTTGTTGCTGTTTGTTGTTAGATTGTTAGCACCTCGTATTCTATGATTGCCTGATGGCGATGGTCCTTGTTGCACATACACACATGCACAACAACAACACCAACAAAACGTCTCACACCAACACAACCCACAGCTGATGCATAGAGTCGAACGCACGCTTTCACCAGCCTCAAACGGACATCCGTTTCATCTGATAACAAGTGTTGTGACAATGACAGAAGCTAGCTAAAAATGAGGAAAACAATAAAGAAATAGCAACAGCAGCAGCAGCAACAATAAAATAATAGATGAAAGCACCATCAGCCGGGGGCCAAAAAAAAAACCAGCTGCAAGAAGAAATAAAATATTTTTTAATAAATAGCATGAAATATTAAATGCAGCGCACACACACACGAACAAGTATAAACCAGAAAGAGTGTTAACTTCGGCCTGGCCGAAGTTCGTATACCCTACACACGTTTCCTTTACTTACAAGAATTAGGCGTGGCAATGGTCTATTTTTTTTCCTTTTCAATCTCAAATAGCCTGTGATGACAGAGAATATTCGTGCCAAATTCGTGCCAGTTCTCCTGTAATCGAATTTTATTTAATTAGTGCGCGGACCACGCCCATTTTCGGTAGTCTGTTTTGGTCAGAGACAGTGGACTTCTGGACAAAATTTTAACCCCAAATTCGTTCTACAAGCTGAGAAATTGAGCTATAAGCATAGATAAATTTATATTCACTATAAAAAGTAGGCGTGGTAATGGTCCGATTTTGCCCATTTTCAATAGCGATGAGTTTCTAGCGATATACAATATTCGTGCCAAGTTTCATGAAGATATCTCTATTCGTTCTCTTGTAATCATGATTTCCACAGACAGACAGACAGACAGGCAGACAGACAGACAGACGGACATGGCTAAATCGACTCAGGAGGTCACGCTGATCAAGAATATATATACTTTTCTATACCTGTCACGCCTCCTTTAATGCGTTACAAACGGAAGCAGTAAGTGAATATACCCTATTCACTTCGTGTGTAGGGTATAAAAACACCAAAAAACATCTGGTAAACAATGATAAACACAGGCACACCCACAAGCCAGATGAGTAGATCCGCGCCTTGAGAATCGACAACAACCACAGCGATACTTCAGTGCTAAAATGTACTGCTTACTATAAGCAAATACCTCCGTTCTCAACACCATCATCATTACCATCATCGTCACCCCTACAAAACAATGGTTACTTCAAAAGAAGTGAGTTTTTAAGAATTGCCAACATCCCAGTGGGAAGAAGCTAACAAAAAGAGAAGCACTCTTATCTTTATTATAAAGAAATACTGCACAGAATTCTTTATGATAACAATACGAGATGATTTCACATTTCTTTAAGAAAATCGTCTTCCTTCAGAGAAGCACTAGACCCATGAAGAAACCTGAAGAAGATTATGTTAAAGTGGGCAGATCACACCCATTCTTGGTTTAGTATACAGTATTGATACCATCGCAAGCACACCTACTCACCGATTATAACTATTTTTCTTCCCCACTAATCAACAGGGACGTTAATTACTCATGGGCGGATCACATCCATTTTTCGTGAAGTTGTTAATAAGGATATGTTCGAGAACTACATTTTGTCCTTATAGCTTACTTCCGTGATATGTTATATGATTTGTAGCATGTGTTCCTTGAGTTTTTGCCTACAAAAATCGGCAAAATCGTATCTGTTGGACGATTTCGCCAATTCGCAATCCCAAATACCACTAAACAACAAAGAATATGTCTCAATCGTGGTTTCTATTGAAAGATGTACACGTTTCTATACCTGCCACGCCTCATTAACTTCGTTGCAAGCGCAAGGACAATCTTAATATATCTCTCCTTAACCATAGAATGGTGCGTACAACAGCGTCGTTCTCTTAAAAGGCATCGACTTCCAAATTTCCTAATGGGATATGGGATATTTCGCACAGGAACAATGTTCAGAAGCTGTTTTTGTTGTCGCAATTTTTTCCTTATCCTCTCCTCCCATCTTCTTTTTGCTTATGTTGTCAAAAACAACATAATTTTATCACTTTGACGCATTCCTTCAGAGCTTTAATCCTTATGAGTTCTTGTGGGATGTTGTTGGTGTCTAATTTTTATTGCTGCTGTAGTCTATGTATGTCATTCCGGTTGTTGGTGCTGTTTACATTCGCGGGTGTCATATGTTGTTTATATTAAATAACACCACCAACATATTTAAAATTTTATTTTCAACAGCATCGTTGTTTTCACTAACTTTTTACGACTTTAAAAGCTGCGACGATTCGTGAGGTGCGGAAGTAAATTCAGTAGAATTCAATTAAATATTTAGTTATGAAAACTCTAAAATCCTTGGCGTCGGGTCTATCATTTTACTTCTGACATAAGTACAAAAGCATGTGTTAGCTATTCTCAACGTCAACCATATAATGCCCATCACCTGATATTGTATAAGTTATTTTAAAAGGCCATTCGATTAAAAGGGCATTCTAAAAAAACTTCCAGAACAAATTGCCGCAGATTCAAGAAATTTGTTTCTTTTCCATGAGTTAGTTTTTTATTGTTGTACGATAATCGTATACTATTATATTGTATAAAATAGATCCCCAGAAATGAAAGAAAAGTTTCTTAAAGAAACTACATAAGAGACATTTTCGAAAAGTTCTAAAACAAATGTTCCAAACGTTATATTGAATTGGTTATAATATCTTAAGCACAACTGGCCCACATTTCTGCTCAAAACTATACGATTTTATTAAACACTCGAGTGTGCAAAACTTTATTATAGCCTTGCAGGCTTCATGGTGAAAACTTTCAATTTATGCAAAGATTTATTAACCAAGAAATTCCTTAAGTTTTCGTACACTTTTTGCAACTTCGATTCAGTTTAGCTTAGACATCAAAGTGTTGTCTTTGAAGTAGTTTTTAAACTGATTTTTTCGAAATATTGTTTGTGTTTGTTTACAGATTTTGGATTATTTTTAAGCTCTTGAATTTTGACTACTTGAGTATGTCTTTTGAATGGGTTTTACAATTGGGTTTCCAGGTTTAGGAAAAACCTGAATGATTGAGTTCGCGAATAAGTCCAAGCGAACAACTGAGAGTGTTCAAGGTTGTGGATTTCCTAGCAATCAGCAAAAATTAAAAAAATTTTGTCGATTGTCGAGGGGATTGCGAGCAAAAGATTAAATTAAAAAAGAAGCGAACAAAAATATTCAAAAATATTAAATATTTATTCGGGCATTTTCCATTACCCACTTGATTCCTTCATTCCATTCCATGTTCGCTCTTTCAGATTAGAAAAATCGGAAGCCTTTTCGACTTGTTAATTGAGTCGTTCCTATAAATCATTCAAGCGAATCCTGCAGCCAACAGTTTTAATTATATTCAAAACTTTTCAACTACAAAACCGTCCGCTACAACTCGCTATCCCTGTTGGCTTTCCTGGCATGTTCTCTCGGAACCACACTCCAAGTGTCCAGATACCGAGTGACTGAGCGTCGGGACACAGCAGAGCAAACAATTAACTGCGCAATAAAAAGGCTCAACTGAAGTACAAACAACAGCAACAAAACGTGGACAGACAAAATACACCGACTCTGTGGCAGCTAATTTTAAATATTCAAAAACAGTGTCCTTCGCCACCCTGCCTCCCCTTACACACTCTGGAAAAATCAGACCGACACCCACAACATACAAAACCACAAACACACAAAATATCGAGTGGTGGCCAATGATTCGCATCACCTCGTGAAAACAATGAACAATGAAAAAGAAATCCTAACCTAAAAATACAATTTATTGCTTTCGCCAACGATTTATTATTTAAAAAATACAAAATGTTAAAAATATCCCGCCATAAATAAATTATTTGCAATCATTCAGTTGTTGTTTCTCATCTCTGGTTATCCTTCATTCTTTTTGTACTCATTTTCAGTTTGCATTAAATTTCTAACTCAATCCGACTTCAATGGAGGTTGTTTTCAACTACTTTCACTCTTCGTCTTCGTTGCCCCTAACATAGACAATTTCCTTAATAAGAATCCTTTATGAAAGCAACTGAGAACCTCCTCGTTATTGGTGCTTAATTAAAACGACATTTAATTTATGCTGATTAATGCGAAGTCATTTCTGTAGACAGCAAATTTATGGTATCGTTTAAAAGGTTTTAAAAGACAGTATTAAGAATCAGTTGTGTATTGACCTCATCTCTTGAAAAGTCTGCTCCCTTTTTTCTCATAATAACAAACTTGTTAAACTTACAATTCAAAAATATTTCTACTCAAATTAAGTCTTGCTTTAAATCTCAGTAAATCGGGAATTCTAACCATTCGAATTTCTTGCAACTAGGTTTTTACATAAAATGAAACAACGCATTGACATGTAGATGTTGTTAAAATGTCTCGAAACAATTTATTTGATTCAAAATATTTATAAAATATACGAATTTTCTTTGCAACATAATTTGTAAACTATAAAATACGGTTTATGAATAAAGAAGGATTTGTCGTATTTGGATAGACTCTTGTAATAACATTATTTGGTTTATTTTCATGATTTATCTTCATTTACACGCTGAGGCGCAGGCTACACATAATATGCCAATCAAACAATCGATTCCTATACAAATGAAATGTAAACTAAAATATTAAGTTCACTGTTGGGTACTTGTTTAAAAATTAATATTTAACCTGATTTGAACTGAGGTTTTAGCTATTTCAATGAATAATTCAGTGAATTAGTTAAAACGAAATTAATTAAAACTAAAAATACAACTTTATGCAGCAAACTATCGAGGAATCTATTTTCATAGGCTTTTTTCCGGCGCCCCTATCGTTACCGTGCTGGATGCAGGCGTAGCTTCTTGCGTGGCGGCAACAATTGCCACGGGCAGCACTTTGCCCAGTCCCGCTGCGGCTGAACTCTGCAGCAAAGTGCTAGCTTTCTCGACTACACTCAAAGCATCTGTGGCGGCCACCTCTGCATGAGTTGATTTACCGAGCGGCGTCGCAGCCGCAGTCGTTTCGCTCTTGGTTTCCATAAAAATCCAACGTTTCTTGTTCAAGAGAAACAATATCATCAGAGCGGGCAAATGAATGAGAGAGAAGAGAAACAGTTTTCGTGATGAACGACTGTCCGATTTCCGATAGAATTTATACGCTGCAAAGAAATACTAATTAAATAAAATGCTTGTATAACGGCGAATACTTTATTAATTTTGTATTCAAATTGTTTCGCTAAACTCACCCAGATAACCGAAGTATGCATTAAAAGGCAGTGTTTCTAACGCAAACCAGACGTTGGTTAGATCCAAGGCTGGCGCTATCAGCGAAAGAGCTGCAAGAGCCGCGGTATAGCGCAGTGCAGTTCGTCGACAGAGGGCCGGATTCTCCACAGACATCATGCGGTAGCCAGCGCGCAAATAATCGGGCCGCAAGTTCCACGATAGCGCATTGAAGTGTGGAAACTGCCAGGCGTAGAGAACTCCTGCCAAAATCCATGCACCAGCATCCAAACTACCAGAACATCCGGCCCAACCCATGAGCGGAGGAATGGCACCGACCACGGAGCCAACCCATGTATTAATGATGCTCATGCGCTTCATAGGCGTGTAGATCGAAGTATAAAGGAAGAGATTTCCTGCACCTAGAGCAGCAGTTAAGCCATTGACACCGTAATACAGCATGCTGAGACCCACTGTTGCAGAGACGGCGGCGAAACCGACGGCATGCAGCGGCGTTAACTGTCCAGTGACTAGAACACGACATTTGGTGCGGGCCATTTGCGCATCATACGGTACCTCATGATATTGATTGATTGCGTTGGCTGCGGCAGACACTAAGCCGGTTCCCAACGAACACAGCAGAAAGGTGCTGAGATCAAAGGGAGCTGGCGCCATGGCATATCCACCCATCGCAGTCATAACAACCAGCGCTGAAACAGGCGGTTTATTGATTAATAAAGTAATGCAATAAAATTCATTGTTAGTCCTCACACGTCAATCGAAACTTGGCCAATTTCTTGTAGCAGCTTAAGAGTTGGCCAGGCGACTCGATGGGTCTTGGATTGGGATGCAAAACACTCGCAACCTCTTTCCGGTCATTCGTCTCCTGATCCGTTACTACGGGCAACTGTTTGCTGATTTGTTGAACTCTGGCATCAACATGTGTGACTCCCACACTGCTTATCCGCTTGCTGGCGTCCACAGTAGCCAAGTTTTGGACAGGTACAGCTACCGATTCTACTAGTTCCTGGGTGGTGGCATCGTCCGATGTCGCCCTTGCCGCTTTCGTAGGGACACGATTTGAATATGACTGAAATTTAAGTACTTCTTATCTAACATTCATTTAAACCGTGTTTACATAACACTGTGGCCAAAAACTTACTCTAAGCAGCTGACAGTTTGTATGACGTACAAAGACATTTTCATGTGGAAATCGACGCAATAATTTAATCATAATTGTTACTGTTGTATTTTTCTTGATTGTTTATTGCGACATCTTTGCATACTATTTCACGCCGCTTAAGCACCAAGTTTGTTCCCAATTTTTTTGTAAACAAAAGTTTCATCAATTTTCAGCGGAAAACGCTTCTTCTTCTATCAGTTGTCGCACTACCCAGAGATAATGAGATAGGAAACTTCTAAAAAGTGCAACTCTGGTTGTCAAATCGCATGTTGGTGGTTGTGTTTTTGTATGGTAGTGTTCGTGAAAACTCGATAATTGATGACGTTTTAGTGTAGATACTCACCAGACTCAGACCCCATTCTTGGAATTTTTTGAGAAACTCCCCAGACTCGCACCCCCGAATATGTAACAATTTTATTTTATACACCTTAGACAGAACCCTTTGTTTTGAGATATCAACTTGATGCAATGAATGAATGTCAATTATTTACAGATACGCTATTTAACAATCACTCGAACTTACTAACTGTAATTTCAATTTATGCTATACTTTTTAGTTTAATTTAGAAATTTTGTTATCTCAGGAAGACAAACCGTCAAATTATCTTCAATGTACGTTAACTGTGGACAATTTATTTCGGTTTTGGCCGGCTATGAAATTACAATGTGCGAAGCAAAATATTTTGTTCAAGCTTTTAAAGAAACGTTTTAATATACTTTGCATTTAATCAAAATTTAAAACGTGCCTTTTATTATTTAACTCTCAAATACAACGAATTAGTTTTTAATCACAGAGGAAAAAATTTTCTTAAGTTCTGGAAAATTAGAAAACTGAAGTGAGTTATAGATATATGCACTTATTTTTGGTTCTTTGAAATATATCAACACATTTAAATTTTGTATATACTAAATATATATACAAAGAATTTCAGAATTGCTATTAACATTCCAGTTTGTTTTAAATTTTTTTTCAAGGCTATTGCTTAATTTTTATAATTTAGACCAATCCTTAATTCGTTTTAGTTAGTTTTTTATATATATAGTTTTCAGGAACACACATTAATAAAACAAATCCTATACCGAGTCGTTTTACTTTATTTGCACTCTCAATCTCAATAGTTACCAAAAATGAATGAAAAAGAACCCTTATTATATTATCTAATAAACAATATTAAAAGCAAATAGGTTATTAAATTTATATAAATATATAGCTAAATGGAATGTGATGTTGGCATATCTGCATATTTGATTCACCTCATTATTACATTCGGTTTTCCGGTTTGCAAACCTCGCACTATTACGTTCATTTTAGTACTTAAGTAGTGCTACCAGTGCGCTACGATCTAACTGAAAATATGTTTTTTTTGGTTGAAAAATACACGAGTGTACTTAAATATGTCTAATTTATTAAACATCATTGTAATTAAGCTTTTCTTTTCATGTTATCAACATATTTTTCATTTTGTTTAAGTACACTTTTTCCAACTTACACTTTTACACAATTTCGTACATTTATAATTTCTTCTGGTAATGTGAACAGAAACGCTGTTTCGTGACGTCATTAAAATGTTCACCTCACTTGAATTTTTCAATTCAAGCGAACAAACTATACAATTTGCTTAAATTTACTAATTTTGAATTCCTTTTTCACATATTTTTCAAGAATGCAAGAAAGAATGTTCCGGGGACATCAAAATGCTCAAATTCCCAAATTTCAATAATTTTTTATTTTTCATCTTTACTTCTTATGTGTATAATATTATTATTTGTATATATCTTGTTTCCAGATTTTTTATTTATTTATTGTTTTAGTTTGTATTGTATATAACTTTTCGCTAGTCTTTATTTCTGTTTGTACCGATATAATAGAATTTAAGTTAACTGCTCTTGTATATTTTAATTACCACCATAACAATATGCGTGCTTTAACATTGCACCAAGCTAGCCACAACTAACTGTAGCACCTGTGAGTCAGTCAGCAGCGATGGAAATGAAAGTAGTAGAACTCTTCGATCAAGTTCCATCAGTGACTCTTTCCAGGTGGATGAAAAGCTGGCGACCAAAGCTTGACTGCGGTGATCTTGCTTACGTAGCTCATCTATCTGTTTTTTTCCCAAAAATGCTCACCATCTTACAAACTGTTTGAGGCCACCAAAAAAGGAGGAGCAGTATTTCGTCGACGTAATCAGCACGGCACGCACTGCTCACGAAATAGCTGCTTGCAATGAGTCCCAATATCTAAGAAAAAATAAGAAGAGGATGAATAACTAATATTTCGAAACGAAAACTCCTAGTATGTAGAAATATCTTGACTTACATCTCCGAAGCTTGTAGCACATAAGTTGATATCAGAATATCAGTTGAATGAATCAAACATTGCTATTAAATCAAAACCATCCTGAATGCTCATCTCAAGATTTTTTCTAAATTAAAAAATTTAGAAATACTGAAGTAAATTGAAACAAGAATTTTGATGAACTAAAACTTTTAAATGAATAAATTATTGAATTTCGTTATGAAGTTAGAATTTACCTATAGATTAAAAGTTACCAAATTAGGAAATAATTTAGCAAAACTAGATATATAAATACAATATTCAATTTAAAATATTTTTACAAAACTCAAAAATTAAACTAGTAGAAGGTTACAATAAAGAGGATTGAAATCTTACTATCATTAGAGTCAATGTTTTTTCCATAATTTGATTGAACAGATCTTGCGCCTTCGTGCCAAGAATACTCCCTGCAGGCATTGTCCACCAGAGTGAAACTGGGGCTCATATGTTTACTACTAGCAGAAAGAAAAGAATTACATAGTTAAATGAAATCTGATCAAATTTCTGACAATTACCCCATTTTTTTGTTGTGCATGTGGAACTATTGTTATTCAACAACATTATTATCTTGTTATTTTCTTTATTAAGAACTCCAACTCCGTATTAAATGAACTCTTCGGTCGGAACTGTAGCAGTCCATCTTGCAATTCTTGCGATACGAGCTTCCAATTCTGTTTTCTCAGGAGTGTCTTGATATATGCCTGCGACAAGATGCCACAAAAGTTTCCAATCATTGCTAAGTAGATAAGAAACAACTATTAATATAAAAATATTTTAATACTATCGAATTTGGTTCACGTTTCTATTACAATTAGCAATTATAAACAAAGAATTTCAATTTACTGAGTTTTACGGAAAATAACACTTCACACTTGCAGTGATTCTTTACAATGATTTGTTGACTTTATTATACAAAGAATTAAACTTTTGCCACTCGCCGATCTTCATAACAAATTAATAACACTCCAAGCTTGCAGAGATTGTTTATACTTATCTTTTGATTTTATTATGAATTTAATTAAACTCCCTTACAAATGCAACCTTTGCATTTAATTTACTTCTCCTTGCCTTGTGGTTATTTCTTTTTTGACACTGTTGGTATTTCGCCTACCAAAACTTCCAGCAACCATACACGGATCAATGGATTGTTTGCATTGGCCTGCTCTCACCGATAACTGGTCTTCACACGAATATCACCTTGCAATAGTATGGTACACAGAACCGGCACTTCGCTTTCTCGGCTCATTGTGAGCGCTCGTTTTATTTTCACACTTCGCTGTGAAAAAGTGTTTTTTAGAAATCTATTTTAAAAGAATCAATTAAGAAATGAAACAGAATTTAACTACCGATTTCGGCACATGGAGATTTCCTAACATAAGATAACTTTTAACCAGTTTGAAAATTAAAGAAAAAGAAGTGTACTTGTTTTATTATGTTTTATATGTCTTATGACTGTACATTTGTTTAAAATGATAATAACGGAATTATTCATCAGTAAAAGTGTACCTTGTAATGTCTAGTAGAAATACCGTTTTCGGCACATGTTGATCTTTAACATAGAATAACTATGGAAAAATTTGTTGACTGTACTTTTGTTTAAAATGATTATAACGGAATTATCCAACAGTAAAAGTGAACTTGCAATCTCTAGTAGAAATACCGTTTTCGGCACATGTAGTTTTTTTACACAGAATAACTATGAAAAATTTTTTGTTATACACTTTTTATTAGCTATTGGTGTTATTTAGTTAATACCAAGGGGTTTCACCCCACAATTATCGGTGACAATATAATCCACGGATTAGTCAAAGAACCTTTTTTCCCTTCGGGGACCTACAGTCAAAAAAAAAAAGTACACAGAACCGGACACAATCGAGGATTCTCCTCCAATATTTTCGACTTTGCAATAGCGACGTCGGTAGCTAGTTGAATTTCAATAGCGAAGTCGATGTGTTCCCATACCACGCACACACTTTTATATACGATTTACTTTAATATCTATTACTTTAATGAGCTTATTAATTGAATTTAATTCAATAAACAAAAATTATTGCCCGATTCCTCCAAAAACTTTCTGTAAATAAACGAAACGTCATTTAAAATGTCATAAAACCATGACGTCTTATGGTGAATAACACGTACACTATACGTGTAGCAAATATTCATTTTATTTTGACACATTTTTTGGCGGGAAAAGAGTTTCCCATCTCATTATCTCTGGCACTACCAGAGCATGCAGCTTTGAGACAGCAGCGCAGCTGCCGACTATTTTTTTGACGTTTAGAATTGTCAATAGTATTTGTCTTTAGAATGCTAAAAGATTTTTGGTGTGTTGCCAGATTACTGTCTGAGGTATACATATATAAGCACAGGTGAAAGAAATATTAGAGTATTTACATCTGTCAAATATTACTTTGTGTTCTATATTAACTGTCTAGTTTAGTTTAGTTTACATTATTGGCATATTATCCGTCACGGTTTACTTTGATAGTCTCTTTTATTCCGTACTATTATAAATTTGCCTTTTAGTACTTTCAACAAACACCACCCAGCTGTCTTAATATTATTTAACATACGATTTCTCCCATATGTTTATCACATCACATAACCATCCATATCGCTATATTTACTTTGAATGCTTAAAATATACTTCCTCTATAATGTGGAATTCCAACCTTATTATTAGGGGATTGCTTATAGCCTGTTCCCCTAAAGCGGGTTTACTAGGTTTCGGTTTGATGCATTGAATTAGGTTTGATGCTTTGAAATTATTGCGAATTTATAATAAATCTTACTTGATTTCCAGGTTTATGGATCTACATCCTCCGTAAATCCCGTAATATTCATACGTAGCTACGCTTTTAGAGATCAAACCAAAAAACCACTACTAAATATCTGGTTAATTGCGTATGCTCAATCAAACACAATATCAGACACGATTACTTCGCAACAAAGCGAGTACACTGAAGCGACGTCAAGGAGACAATCGCACTCTAAGTGGCACCATTATCACTACTGTCAAGAAAAAGTTAAGTTCGAATTTTCGAAAGGAGCCACTTCCTGTAATGGCTGACATAAAACCTCATCTTTCTTTTTACATCGTGCTGTGGTCGAACTAGGTGGGTGAATTGGAGAATTTTTACGTTTAGTATAATTTTTAGTGCTTACTGAAATATTTCAAGGTTTATTTTACCAAAAAGAGCCAGATTTTAAAATTATTCTCTATTTTATACGCTTTAAGAATGCTTTGTAATTAGTTTACGGCAATGGCGATGGCCATTACTTATTCCGAATATTTGTTTGAGTAAAAAAAATATAATTTAAAAAGTAGTGGTGAGTAGAAATGAGCAGAATGTTACCAGTGACTCTAGGAATATAGAAGTGATGTTAATGTGAATTATAACTTGCATTCAACACCGCACCAATTCCGAATCACGGTAGTATTCTGCCTAAAGGAGAGTCATTGATGGATATTTTGTATGTTTTTTTCAGATTATTAAAGAAGGGAGCGACTGTGAACCAAAACAGCAATCATGCCTCAGAACGAGTATATGGAGCGGCACCGTAAGCTTTACGGTCGCCGATTGGATTATGAGGAGCGAAAACGTAAGAAGGAGGCGCGTCTGCCCAAGGAACGTGCACGCAAGGCTCGCAAGTTGAGAGGAATCAAAGCCAAGCTGTTCAATAAAGAGCGTCGCAATGAAAAGATACAAATGAAGAAGAAAATACAGGCGCATGAGGAGAAGAAGGTCAAGAAGCAGGAGGACAAAGTTGAGGAAGGCGCATTGCCCCATTATCTGCTTGATCGTGGTGTTCAGTCCAGCGCGAAGGTGCTTTCCAATATGATAAAGCAGAAACGCAAGGAGAAGGCAGGCAAGTGGGACGTTCCTATACCCAAAGTGCGCGCACAATCGGATGCTGAAGTTTTCAAAGTGCTTAGATCTGGCAAAACCAAACGCAAGGCCTGGAAACGTATGGTTACAAAGGTGACATTCGTAGGTGAGAATTTCACACGCAAACCACCGAAGTTCGAACGCTTCATCCGACCAATGGCGTTACGAATGAAGAAGGCACATGTGACGCATCCAGAGCTTAAAGCAACATTTCATCTGCCCATTATTGGTGTCAAGAAAAACCCGAGCTCCGCTCTATTTACGTCGCTTGGCGTCATCACGAAGGGTACCGTAATTGAGGTGAATATATCGGAGCTGGGTTTGGTCACGCAGACCGGCAAAGTTGTGTGGGGAAAATACGCCCAGGTTACAAATAATCCCGAAAACGATGGCGTCATCAACGCAGTGTTGCTGGTTTAGGTTATAAAAAATATTCGGAATAAGAGTTATTCGTAAAGTTTAGAATTTTAAGCTGTTTATGAATGACATTTCTCATGCTGTGTTGTGAAATAGCATCAAAGATTATTAGTATTTAAAGTGTCGCTTCCTCTTTTTTTATGTAAAAGTTTTAAATAAATCTCACAAAAGTACAAAAATTAAACTCTTGTTTTAGTTACTTCCATATAGTTTATTGTAGTTTAGGTTCTTTAGTTTAGCCGTTGCACTTGTTATAAAAATATAATTATTTGGTTATTTCTTTACAGCTGCTTGCTGACACCACAACAACATGCAAATTTTTGTCAAGACCCTCACGGGCAAGACCATCACCCTTGAGGTCGAACCCTCTGACACTATCGAAAATGTCAAAGCCAAGATTCAGGACAAAGAAGGAATTCCTCCAGATCAGCAACGTTTGATCTTCGCTGGCAAGCAATTGGAAGATGGTCGTACCTTGTCTGACTACAACATCCAAAAAGAGTCCACTTTGCATTTAGTGCTGCGCCTGCGTGGTGGTGCAAAGAAGCGCAAGAAGAAGAACTACTCCACTCCCAAGAAGATCAAGCACAAGCGTAAGAAGGTCAAGCTAGCTGTCTTGAAATACTACAAGGTACACAACGACACATTTTAATTAAATGCTACCGCCTTGTCGCCAAAAATAAAAGCGGAAGTGCGTCCATTGATAAAGCAACGATAAATGCATCTACTTCACTTGATCTAAGGAATTCTTGAGTCTTGGTTATCTTGCGCTATTGGCGATCGTTCAACTTCAAGCATTTAAGCGGATAAGCTTGTCACTGGTCTCACATTCCGTTGCTTTAACTGAGCGACAGGGTGCGATTGTTTATATAAACATATTTTATTGGTATTTGTTTTCCCCTTAAAATAGGTTGATGAGAACGGCAAGATTCACCGCCTCCGTCGTGAGTGTCCTGGTGAGAACTGTGGCGCCGGCGTCTTCATGGCTGCCCACGAGGATCGCCATTACTGCGGCAAGTGTAACTTGACTTTCGTATTCACGAAGCCGGAGGAAAAGTAGACATCAGTATCTTTGTCGGGAATGAAGATGATTTTTATAAAATAAGAACCTTGAGAGTTGAAAGAATGCATAAAAAATATACATTGTTTTGATTAACTATAAAACTCTTCTTTTTATTTATACTGGGTTTCAAGAAGTTAGAATTCGTTCTACGAGGCTGTTAAATAATCCAATGGTAAATATTTGAATATGAAAAAGAAATGACTGAAAAAAGTGAACACTACCAATATGCAAAAAAGGATATACATTGAATATATGTACATTGAAATGATCAAGTCAAACAAGCAAGTTTCGAGACATGAATACAGCAGACGATCCCATAGTAAATATCACCAGTAGTAAAACAGATTAAAATAGCTAAAATTATTCATGATTGCGAACAGATTTTATTTAAAAAGTGCTACATTAGTTGGGCAGATGTAAAAAAACAAAGTGATAACAATGTATTTATGGAAAAATTAGCAGTGTTAATATTTGAAGTTGTTTTGCATAACAACTTAATTCATACATATTAGCCGCTGTTTTACACGTTCACCGTGTCTATGTTTAAAGTTTTGTACATGAATGTTAGAATATCTGTAGCTTCCTCGATGCGTTTAGATGTTGGTTTGCCCGCTCCGTGGCCAGCTTTGCTATAAACACGCAGCAGCAATGGTTTCTCTTGGAACTGCGAACTACGCACTGCATCCTGTAGAGCAGCCGCGAATTTCAAAGAGTGCAGCGGGCTGACGCGGTCATCATGATCAGCGGTCAAAATAAGTGTAGATGGATACTCATCAGTAGCTAAGACGAAAAAGGGGACAGAAGGTTAACAGAAAATCGACAACGCGATTAAGTCAGACACTTAAATGAAATGGTTTCTTTAAAGAACCGGGGATTCTATCCACTAACTTACGTGACTTTGGTGTATGCACATTGTGCAGTGGAGAATATTTGTACAGATTGTCGAAGTGTTCTTTTTCGCTGGGGTTGCCATAATCCGAGCACCAGGCGTGACCAATTGTGAACTTATGGAAACGCAGCATATCCATCACGCTGCAATAAGCAAAACTTACCGACCGAGCTCATTCTGTTCTCCTAAAGTTAACTTACCCAACTTGTGCTACAGCAGCCCCAAATAAATCCGGACGCTGATTTATGCATGCGCCAACCAAGAGACCCCCATTGGAACCACCCTGTATAACCAAGCGGTCTTTGGTGGTGTATTTGTTGTCTATGAGATACTGGGCAGAGGCTTGGAAATCATCGAACACATTCTGTTTGTTAAGCAAGCGGCCGCTGTTGTGCCACTTTTCGCCGTACTCGCCGCCGCCACGTATGTTCGGATAAGCTAGCACACCGTCAAAGATATCGATGAACATGAGTCCTGTAATACCAAAAGATGGCTGCAAGCTGATATTGAAACCTCCGTATCCATAAAGTAAGCAGGGGCGTGGCGTAAGCGCTTCTCCGTTTTTACGAATAATGAACATGGGCACTTTGGTACCATCTTTACTACTATAGAATACTTGTTCCACTTTGTAATCATCCTTTCGAAAACCTTCCAGGTTAAGGGTGATTTCACGGAAAACTTTCGGCCTAACATCGGGCGTTTTAAAGTCGTAGTGATAAATCGTTCCCGGATTGAGGAATGATGAGAAGTTGTAGAAGATTTCGGAGTACTTCTTTTTGCCTGATATCGCGACTATTGTGCCGATGTCCAAATCGAATTTGCGTATGAGCTCGCCTGTCTTCAAAGAATTGGCTTGCAGCGCGCTCTAAGATAACAAAAAACAAATAAATACCAAAAGCAATATTTTCGATAAAATGGTTTAATGCTTCCAATGCAAAAAGGAAGAAAACTGTTCAAAGTTAAGGAAGAAAATCTTTCGATTCAGTAGCATGCAGAATCTTTTTGTCTTTTCAACACACAAAAATTCGCATTCGTACTGAAATGGATATAATTATACGGTCATTTTAGAAATGGTCGATGCTTAATTTACTGCAGGTGTTTTACAAAATGTTTACCTTAACGTCTTGAATGTAGCATAGCAGCAGTTTATCCTCATCAACACACTTTACCCAGTCCAGCACATCTTTTTCATGTTCCTGGAAGCGTTAAACGTAAATAAATTTAATTAAAATTTAAATAAAATACACAATAAAAGCGATTTTCTTACAGGTATCAGAGTGACCCAGTTCTCTTCGGCTGGGTTTTCAAAATCGATTATAATAACGCGATAGTTCGGAGCATTTTTATTGGTACGCAAATAAACCTTGGAACCAACATTGGTGATGTACTAAAATTATATGTATATATCAATAATATGGCGGAGAGGTCAAACCTTCTTAAACAATCTACTCTTTCCAACTACTTACATCGTAATCCGACTCAAATTTGTCAACAATTTTGTTGATTTTGAATTTAGACCGTATCTCGCCAGCGTCCTGCAGATTAGCATAGTAGAGAATGTTATCGCGACAATCTTTCACGATCGGCATGATTAAATATGAGCCACAATCAGCGACAACAGATTGACTGGAATGATGTAATGAGGTGTGATACTTGTTAATTTAAATGTGTAAGGAAGATAAATGAGAAAGTCCAGTGGTTGCACAAGTGAACATCTACAAAAACAAACTTGGAAAATATGTTTAGTAAGATTCTATTGCGTAGAGCGTAAACAGTGTTATTTGTGATTGAAGGTATTTCTAATTAATTTTGTTTCCAGGTCACATTCGGCCGAAATCAGTACACACAAAACAACAAAACATCACTACAGAAAATGAAACGGAGGCCATGTAATTTTTGCAAAACGAACTGAATGTTTAACCATTAGCAAAGAAGTCCTTTCAGCTCTCTAGAACGTATTTGTTGATATCAATATATCGCCCGAAATCTGGTTGCATGCTCAGTCTTGAATTATTATGGAAACACATTTACTTGTTGCTTTGAGACTAAAAGGAACTCACATGCGCCAGGAAGGTTCCTCAGGAAATTCAGCTACCAGAACATCTTTAGACTGCGGCTCACCAATACGATGATAGTAAAGTTTTTGGTTTTCATTTTGTTTGGTTTCCGATCCATCGGTTTTCCCATCTTGGCCAGGGTATCGCTACACGGAGAACAAAGATTTCTTTTATATACTCGAATATCTATTGAAAAGTGTCTACTATGTACACAATGTTTTTACGGTATACTTCCATTCAGAACTCACACCATAGAAAAATCCTATATTATCTTTGGTCCATGAAATCTCTGAGAACTTGACCTTCTCTAAGATTTCATCATAGTCGTTGCCAGTCTCAACATCGCGTATGCGTATCTTTATCCAGTCAGACCCGCTCTCACTCAAGCCATAAGCCATGAAGTTGCCATCCTCCGAAAAGGACTTCTGTGACATAGCGATAGTACCATCGTCGGACAGCGAATTAGGATCGAAAAATACTACTGGCTCAGCTTCCAGAGAAGCCTGCTGATATAGCACACTAAGATGCAAGAACGTTTAGCCGACAGTGTTGAAAGCAACTAAATATTTCAACTACCTTTGGTTTTGTAGTCCAGTGTTCATAAAGAAGTAGTAGTAATTACCATACTTCATCGGACAACCGTATTTTGGATAGTTCCAAAGTTTAGTAAGCTTTTCATTAATTTTTTTCCATTCTTTACAGTCTTCCAGAAATGGTTTACTTATCTTATTTTGTTTCTCGACGTAGGCCTGCGTTTCCGGTGCGTCTGGATCCTCTAGCCAACGGTACACATCTTTGACCTGCGAAAACATTCACTAGTCCATAATTACCTGCGTTCATCCAACCATTTTCTAATGGAACTCACTATTTTTCCATGGAAATCATCCTCAATTGCTTCGTCTTTGCGCGCCACTGGATATTCAAATTTCGTTCGCATGCTGATTGAATGTTGTTGTTTTTGAGTTACACCAACTGCTTTAACAACCTTTGTGAGTGTACCGGTGGACAAAACTAGAAAAATGTCCACCATGATTATGCAAGTTTTGTGGACTATGTTTACAAGGTTGTTAGAATACAAGGTACGCATGTAAACAAATGTAAACTCATTCTGCGCATGTACGTCACAGGTTTTTGAGAAAGCACTAAGGTCACAACACACGGTACTATTTCCATGTACATTTGAAATTATAGTCACACGCGATGTGTATGCACCAGGCACCGACGACGTCATTCGATGTCGCTATCAAACGGAAAAGGATAACGGACCTGCGCGTTGCGTAAACTTGTACTCCATCAACATTGCTGTTTACACATCTAAATAAAACTTACAGAAATAACGTTCTTGCCGATTTCGCACAAGATTTGTATTTATGCAAACGCCAGAAAACTTTCCACCAGTTAATAGAAAAGAATGAATACGTAAATTGTTTGCAGCAGTTAAGTGAGCAGGTGATGAAGCAGCTCTCAGCCGTAGCACAGTTTTCATCGTTGCTATTCTTCCTCTATTTATGTGATTCTGACAACCAATTAAAGTAATATAATTGGTCTTGGCTAGACGTATTTGCTTTTAAAACCGTTTCTCTTTGGTTATCTTGAAACGATTGTGTTCACATGTCGTTTCTTGTGTACTGTCAGAAATAGTAAACATGTAATCCCGAATTTTTTGTGTGAAATTTGCTGAATATCTGAATGTTGGTCAGAGTGATAAAAATATAAATACATGTTTGGCAAACTACGTCGCACGCTTTCGTTTGGCAATTGCTTGCGTGCGTGAATAGAAACAGAGAAATTCCTGATTTTTGCGTTTTTAACGTTCTCTACACTTGAAACGAGGTGTGGAATTTTCTTTTTTTCCTTATCTCTTTCGCCAAGAAACGGAGTGAAACTGTTGCAAATGCAAACACGTGTGGCCAAGGCCATTCATTATAACAGTTTTTGCTGCTGTTGTTTGTTGTTCCGTTTCTTCGTCTGGTGAAGTTTCTTCATACCATTCACAAAAAATGTCATGGGCGGCTACGGTCAAAATAAAAAAATTACAGCCTTTAACACTTGGTTAGCTGATCGGGGTTGGAAAACCTTAAACCGGTTTTATATTCTTATAAAATATTCTATACTAAAACAACATATTATATGGTATGGTAGAATATATTTAATATACTAACCAGCTAGGTGGGTAAGTATTTCGAACTTCGAACCGTTCCTATGGTTTTCGAAATTCGAAAAGAAGCTTAAGGACTAAATATTTCTTTCGAAACCAGTATTTAGAAATGTTCGAGGTATTATTGTTACTTTTTAACATTTTTCTTTCAAATTTAAGTGGGGAAGATAACCCCTCCTCCCATAAGACTTTTTCTTGTCTCGACATAACCTACACGCCCTAGTATTTCCCCATCTTATGCAAATCACTCTGTAAAGTGCATATAAAAAGGGCTAATTTCGTAATTTGTGCCCATAGCATGTGTACCATTAAACTTCTGCAAAATATTTATATAAATAATAGCTTGATAAGAAAATCAGAGGTCAGTTTATTAATAATAATAACAAAATAAACGTTATGTGTGACCCGGGGCATAAGGGTATTCTTGGTGACGAATTTGCTGACGTTGGTGCAAATGATCTATGTCATTATCAAAAGACAAAATATATGTTCACCCACATAAAGATCTAGAAAATTTTTTAGAACAACTTTAACCTTCGCTACACTAGCTTATAAACCAGCTATTTACCCAAAAGATACAACCCGCTAACAAACTAGCCAATACATCCAACTTTAAACTGTTTACACTAAGATGACTCATTATCACATCCTCACTGGCGACCCTAAACAATGTCCTTTTTGTGACAAAGAATCAGCAATGCGCGGTATTTTGAATGAATGCCAAAATCAGATATACACATTTCAGATCAGCTGCACCTTGTAGCGCATTATCACTATTTTCACCCAAGAATATTATGATAGTAACTAATTTCATAAAATACGGCAATTTAACTGATTTAATTGAATTTATTTTCATTTTTTTAACATTTTAATAACAATATAAATATATTTACTTTTCGAGTTGTAGGCTCTAGCAGTACTCTTTATATTAACTTAGTATATTTTATATTGAATCTAACGTATAAAAAAAATAACATATACACATATATTTAAATAATAAAATTATAATTATATTATACGAAATAAATAGATTCAACATATCGTAAAAAATCGCTGTGGAATTTGATTTTAAACACTGCAAAATTCCATTCTTTTTATTGATTTATTTCCCTATATATAACACTTATATTATTGTGTTCAAATTATTTTAGAGGTAGCCGAAGTTCCTTGTGATGAAAAACTCACAAATCGTCAGAACTTTCAACTAATTTAATAAATAATTTTGTACTAGTTATTTATTATTATAAAAGCCCATATAAGAAAATAAATGTTGGCATCTAATCTTAACGTAAAAGGTTTGTATATTAATTACTTCCCCTGAGGTAAGAACTTGTATCAGCCACCTTTTAGATCGGATAGATAAATGTCCATTATATCCTTGTTGGCATGAACAAATGTTCGCCCTAGAACGGATAAACGAAAAGTTTAATAAAATTAAAAAAGTGCTTACAAACAACGAACTTTTCGGAATGGGCTGCACATCAGGCAACCTTGAGCGATTCACCACTGCAGGACTATCCACTAGTTGCCATCTAATGTGTGTTTGGGCATCTTTTGTACGTTTGCGTGCAGCCGCAGCTGCACTCGTCGATGGCTCTGTATTCAATGGGGATAGCCTACTACTACTACTACTTCGCCCATCAACCGGTGATTGCGTGGCGATAATTGGAGTGCCTCCCGAAGTGGTGGATGTGGTGGAAGATTCATTTTGTCGGGTATCAGATGTAACCGATCTCAACAGCGGATTCCGTGGCGTCTTGAATACCATCTTGTCAAAGCTATCGGCTCTCTTACTGCCATTCGAAGTTGACAGCGAAGAAGACGAAGTAATCGATGGATTTGAAACTTGGACTGTGTTGGATCGCAATCTCTCTTTCAGTTTTCTTATTGCTGATGCTCTCTTAGCTTCATATATTTCAATAGTTCTTTTATAGCATCTGGAACAAACTCCATATATAGGCTATTTGCAAAAGAATAGATATTTAATTTTAGTTAAATCCTTAAGGTCTTTTGTGGAAATCCGCATAAGTTTTGCTTACCCGGAATGTTTTGTCAGCACTTCTAATAAAGTTTATATGACGTTCGTTAGTGAAATACTTCGTTTCACCATCAATTACTTTCCGACACATCGTACAACGTAATGCCTTCATGATTTCAACAATTTTCCACCAATTATACCTATAACATTTGAATAATTTTCTTAATTTTTAGTTGTTCTCATTTTGGCGGAAGATAATAGTTTCTATCACGGTTGCAATATGTGTGAAAGTAATTCTTTATGTACAAAAATCTTTTAGTACACTTTTTTAGTATTCAAATGAAAAAATTGATAGTATTTGAGTTAAATTTCATTGCATACTTTTTTTTATTTTAAAAAAATTAAAAATTTTTGACAGAGGCGCATAAAATTATAATTTTATGGTTCAATCTTTTTCTGCAATTAATTTTCTTGGAAGAAATTTATACTTGCGGAATCACTGCAATTTTGTTATTGTTCTTGTTTTAGTTTTTTTGCTTATTACAGCAACAAATTTTTTGCTCTCGTATATTTTTCGAGTTAGCCAAAAAGATTGAATATCTTATCACCATATTTTCTAAACTATTAAAGATATCCGGAAACGATGGGTAATGTTATAATGAAATTTGAAAAACCTTTTATTTGTGTAAATAAAGTTTGAACGAAACACCATTACTTTTGTAAAAGCACGACCGGAACAACTGCAGAACAGCTCTCCAGGTAAAAGGTAAAAGAACAAGCCTTCCATAACTGTAGTTTGGTTTATACCTTAATGTGTCACTTTGGAAGAAAAAATAGTTGTTCAAGGTCAACATTTTTCTAAATATCAATATAACTCCTTCACCACAATGTTATGGACAAAAATGTATATGACATAAATGAAAGGTATTATTATGATTTTAAAAATATGTGAGTTAATGATGCATTATACTTAGAAAAAAATTAATGAATGGAAAAAATAATACTAGATAATAGTAAATATACTAGTACTAGTAATACAAAAAAAATAATAGTAAATATGCAATGTAAGTAAGCATAGAATATGCACAGTGTTTTTGGCTTGCATCTTTTTTTGTGTTTCAAATGGAAGCAGCCTGCTGCATCCATATTATATGCACATGTGTTCTTCGTCATTACAAAATTAACTAGCTCCGCAAAAATTGTGAGAAGAATACATTTTTGAATTTGATACGTTTTCTTTATCTTAGGTATGATATTTTATGACACTGAGAACAACATTGACCATTTTCAACGGCCAACCGAACACAACGGAGTCAGCTGTGAACGAGTGAGTGATGGTAGTCTTCGTGGACGAGGGGTTTTATTTACGTCATTTTCGTGTTGGTGCCGCTTAAACAAAGAGAATACGTTCGGACTTTTTTCGCGATTACGTTGTTTCTTCGCAAGGTACTATATTATGTATAGTAAAAAAAATACATTGCATTAATAGTAAGTTTCTTTGTAACTCAAAAAGAACTGCAAATAGAAAATGTAAATATTAATGATTTTATAAAACGGAATTTTAAATTGGAATACCATTTAAAGTGATTCAATACAATTGTGCAAATGTAAAACAAGTGTAGATAAAAATAATCAAATCAAGATCTAGAAATAAAAAAAACAATTACAAAATTTGCCCGTGAAGAAGAAAGACGGGGCCAAGAAAGATAAGTTCGTGAAAAGAGAATTCATAAAAGCGAAGAAAATGTTATGTGCTGTTATTATTGGTTAGTTTTGTGTTTCTAATTTACAGATCAGAGTTTTAACATTACTTTCAGAGATTATCGCCGAGTTGTTAGTTTATCGTCAATTCTTGTGTCCGTGGTGAGTGCTTTCCTTTGTTTTATTATTTTTGCTTTTTAATTGATTTCACACAAATTTTCCAATAGAATACTGTAGAATATAGAATACACTATAGAAAAATAGCAATGTTAAATTTATAAACCTAATAGAAATGCACTTAACTTCTTATTTTGCAACTAGCAACACCTAAGGTTAGAGTTAACATGACGTAAAATAAAATTTGTGTGTCTTAATAACATGAAATCGATAAATGCAATAATAAAGATTTCGCTTTTGTATTAGAAGAAATATCTTTACTCTTTTATACCCTACACACGAAGTGATAAGGGTACATCGTCACTTGTACTTTCGTTTGTAACACGTTAAAGCAGGTGGCAGGTATATAAAAGTATATATTATATTCTAAATATGTTTCCGTCCGTCTGTCTGTCTGGGCATCTGTGGAAATCACGATTACAAAACAACGAATAGAGATATCGTCATCAAATTTGGGACGAATATTCTCTATCAGAAACTCAGGACTAGCGATTTAACGGATAACGCTGGTCCGTTAAATTATTAGAAATCAACTATAAATTGATACGGGTGTACGGTATATGAACTTCGGCCAGGCCGAATTTAACACTCTTTCTGGTTTATACTCCGTACACAACATAGTTAACGTAAGTTTTTCCAATGTGAAATTGCATGACATAAAACTAAGAAAAGAAATTCAATTTAATCATATTTTTATTTGGACAAGTCACATGAGCGTTAAGAATGTTTGTATTGCCTAGAGCAGTATTTTATGATACCATTTTAAGACTACTACTTTTAAGTTCATCTTCGTTTGGCAGATAATCTAATCATAGACTAATAAAGAAATGAAATGTAGAATGTATTATTATTTCATAAATTATAACTCTGAATTCCTGTCTGATGATTATAATAGTACTGCTAGCAATACAGTCGCTAGGTTTGTCTGGAATCTTCAAAAATCATTTATCAGTTACATTGGATATTTCAAACATTTGTACATATGGTATATCACGTGTTCTCAATGTTCGGTTCCCTTCCCTTCCTTTATTTAATTATTTTTGGAATCCTGGTACATTTCGTTTTAAAATTGCAGTGTGTTGCCAGCATCCGCCGAAAGGATGGTTGGTCATGTATTCCGCCACAAAAAATCAATTCAGTGCTGTTCGCTATTCTACCGGCTTCATTCGTTGGATATCTGCTTTGTTGTTATATACGTATGTGTTTGTTGTTGCTTTGCTGCTGGCTTTGACGGTGAAGTATGTACACACTGCTTCCTGACAGCGTGTAGGTCGTTTATTTCCTTTGTATGTATGTCGGGGTTGTCATTTACATGGGTGGGTGGTTGATTGCTTAAAACTTCGGAAAAATTAACAACAGTTATTGTGTAGTATGTATAGTATGTATATACTATAGTTTTATATTAGGCGCCTTACGAGAACACAAGTACATATACGATTACATATAAATGCTTGTACCTCAACGAAGAACGAAGTAAGTGACTATTGCAATGAAGGCAAGATAATATTTAAAGAGATGTATCAGTGTTCAATAAATATCAAAGTGTATCAATTGCAATGGAACGTTGAAATACTTCAAACTCGGTCCAAACTGCTGCCTTATTATCTCAGAGTTAATTGTGAAATATTTTGTGTATGAATACAGTTATTGCATAATCGTACTTTACGTAATTTTACATAATCGTATATTAGATTACAAATTTCAATAAAACATTCAAATTTTAAAAATCTTTCAGTATACGGATGTTTGTATATAATATTAAAATTTGAAAAGATAACCAAATACAATAAGTGAAAATAATATACTCGTAGATTAAATGCAAGTGATCAGATGTAAATGGATTGAAATAGAAAAGGAAAGCATACAAGTTAAAGTCATATAATATTAATACCATATATTGAACTGAATATAATTCGTTGTAGATAACGATTGAGTCGTCCATCCTATTCTATCGGATTTTCCGAATCTTACAAATCACACGAAATACAATAAAAGATTTGATTAAATTTCGCGTAATTTGAATTAATCGTTTTATTGAAGCGTAATTGAATGTGAATCTTAACGACGAATTAGGTTTTCTAATAATAAGTGTTTATATCACTCTAAATTATAATTTATTTTGAAAGCATTCATGAAGAAACTACTTATGTATGGATGGATGTAGATACATATGTATGTACTCGTATGATTTGCATGCTAATAATTAACGTCTGACTATCGTGCCACAGACCTGACAAAATGTACGTTTTCTACGAATGTCCTTCAAAATATTCAACAATGAATAACTACCAGCTGCAAAAGTGAAGCTAAACCCGGCGTTTTCCGGCGTTTGCGCAAAATCTACATTTTTATTAAACACCCTGCTGCGCCGTCATCGAATTGAAGCCGAAACGGAATATCAAATAAAATAGAATTAAGTTAAAAACCGAAGAGAACCGCAATCATCAAAATACGAAACACCGACGATTGAGTGCGAAACTTTGAATGTTTTTGTTGTCTGCTCGGACGGTCTACAAGTATATTTCAAACGTAAAACACCCCCAAACATCCGGAATGTTAGCATTGAGGTTGACGCAGCTTTAACGCTTTATTAAATAGACGCAAACCACAACCAAGTATGAGTACTAGAAGTTTCTAAGGAATCATTTAAGTCACTTTCTTCCTTCCTCTGTTTCTCCCTCCCTCTCTCTCTCTAGTTTTGCTTAGTTTTTTCTGTTGTTTTGAAAGGAAAACTATTAGTAATATTGTAAAGTTTTCCAAAATGTTTTTAAGAAAGAAATGAATGTTCATTATTGAAGAAGTTCACTTTCAATTTCCAACCCTCAACCGAGATTTCCGCCGCCACACTGTGGACAACCCAACGCTATCGACTCACGAGTGCTGTTTGTTGTTGAGGGTTAACAAATGTTGTATTACTAAATATTTACATGTGAAAAATACTCAACAAACGCTCGAGAGTATACTGTGTTGCAGAAAACAATGCTGGCCTTCGAGCGCCTGATGAAGGGTCCCATAATGTGCTCCATACAGAAGTCTAACCCCTTCCCCCACCCCTTTCCGCAAAACCACCAACATTTTGCATGCTTCTTGCAAAAGGCCAGATTTGAAGTGTATCTACGAGCATCATGATAAGACAGCAACAACAAAAACAGCAGATTCAGCAAAGAAATTGCGAAAGGTGTCGAGTCACCCTCGCTTTTGAAGTCGGTTGTCAGAGTCAGTCGTTGTTTGTTGTTATTATTATTATTTGCTGTTGCTATTTTGTCGTTTTTACTTCTCCGTACCAAGCACGAAGTACTTTATTTCTGACTTTACCCGTTGTTGCTGTTGTTGTAATGGTAATTAAGTCGTGCGAACGGATGGGAACTTATATAGACAGCCAGTCGCAACCAGACTAGAGAAATTATAGTATAAAATTAAAGAAATAAGGGATCAAATATTCAAGATCCAGCTGCTTCACAGGCGGCTGTGACTGTTTTTAAACTTGCAATAATATAAATAATACAAGTAATTGTTTTTAAAGATTGTCACTTCTTAATTATGTACATACGAGTACGTATACAATTCATCTCATGTCTTTTGTCATGTCACTTCGCTATTCGCTTCCTATTTGAATTTAGAAAGTTGAAACCATATTACTTTTAAATACTTTTCGTTGACATTACAATATTTGTAGTTCAATACACTTTAAGCAATTGTTTAATCACTAAAACACAATAAAAAAACACGAGCAAATGCATAAATTGGATTATGGTACTTTAAAGGAAAGCGCGACTTTAATTAACTAAATTAAAACAATAAATATTGAATGTACACTTTTGCCACATCTGCCAGAAGGAGTTTAAGTATTATTATTATTATATATTGTTGATAGGTGGTTCGTTTATTTAGAGGGTGTATATCTGATAAGGAGTTTATCAGAGTAGAAATTGACGAACTCCACTCATAATGTGGCTTTTTATGATGGTTTACTTTTTAATTATGTGTACTCAGCTTTTACTTCCTATTAAAATCCATTCCTATTCAACAACTGTTATTACTATTTTTTGTTTCTTTTTTCTGATCCATACTCGAGTTTTTAGGGGTTAACTAAGCATTGAACAACAATTCGAAAGTTTAAATGAATGAAATTAGCCTTTCACTTCTCTGTCTCTAAATATTAGCATAGTTATTTAAAGACTTGGTTACGATGTGGTTATCGAAAGTATACAGAAGCGAAAACGCCTTATAATTAGTTAATTTTATAAATAATGAGCTCAGTTCAATTTGGAGTCTTTTTTTATAGATAGATTTTTTATAGATTTTCACAGCAATCGAGAAGGAGTATCTATATACAAGTGATATTAATGGCGTTTTCAATTCTCCAGAAAATTCTGCCCTCATTCTGACTTTTTCCGTTCTATTCAACACAAAAATTTTGCCCTGAAAAAAGTTTCGTGATTTATTCTTGAAAATGTTGACCTGAAACAACTAATTTAAAAAAAAAATTATTGTGACATTGAAAAATGATGTGATTTTGGCAGCATTAATATTGCCCATTTCTGATCATTGATACCCTGCTGTAATTCGGTGAGCTTAGTTTGAAAATACAGATAAAACACGATTGTTCTTGCTGTAACTAATACTTTCTTTTCTTTGCGGGAACGAAATCTTTCATCCGTTGACGCTTGGATATTTTTCGGCTACACTTCCCAGTGCATTACATTGACGGCTTTTTGGTTTCAGTTAGCCAATTGAATTTAAGAATTCTTTGGATCCACCTGGTATGCCACCGCATCGTTTTGTTTTGAAAGTTGGTTCACTTATTATACTTTTACGGAATATAAAACCAAAAACATTTCACAATGTCACAAGACTTTGTTAATATGTACTTTCCACGACTACCAAGAAGTCGCGGGGACAAATGTTTCCAGTATGCAAAGTAAACTTTTAAGAATCGTGTTCCTCTCAAGGGTAGTTTTATGTTACATGTTCCAGAGTGGGACCGAAAAACTTATTCATCTATGCTCCAGAAATCGTAACCATAAATGTTCCTGTTTTGTAAATTAGCATTGATAATCGTTGATAATTTCGTTCCTTTTCTTAAAATAAAAGAATGATAGAAAAACAAATCGTTTGAGTTTTTATTGATTACATTATATAATATGCCGTATCGATGTAGCGAGGCACACCGGGGGACCGCTAGTTATACGATATAATTAAAGATGTGATTGTGAATATTTGAAATGAACTACATCTCATTTTTTCGATTTATTTTAAATACTGTGTCTTGTGATGTTACTAGCATTCGGAACACTACCGACGTATTTGAATTCGTATCTGAATTTTACGAAGCAGGTTCAGCAGTTTGATCTGGTGAAGTAGCCAGAGTCCAGAAAGACTTCCGTATGACTTGATAAAACGTATGATCATCAACCTTAGGAAGTCAATAATGCAGAGTCTTTTCGAAATATTTTTTTTATTTTCATCGATGCGACCTTCAAAATGATGTTCGGAAATTAAAAATCAATTCAGTCAGTTGAAAGAAGAGTCTTCTAAGAACGGCATGGCAAATCCAAATTTATGTTAATTTAATATTAACTAAAAAAAATTCAAATTATATATTAAGTTAAATTTTTTTTTATTCAACTGCAACCTTAAAAACGTTAAATTATTTCTAATTCCACATAATCTGAATGTGAACAATGAAACAACATTGAAAATCTTCTTCGGAAATAATTCTCAGAACTCGTTTGACCAGATTTGTAAAATTTCTAGTTTTTTCTTAATTAATGAAAGTAAAACTTGAAAACTTTACGTAATCAATTTATAAAGTGAACAACTAAAGTGATGTCAGCGAGTCGTGTATTATTTTTGACATGCTTCTCATACATCTGAAATTTATAAAATGTTAAAGACTAAGCTTAAAAACAGAAATATTTTTAAAATGCATTAATAAGATACAATAATACAATTTGAGATCTCTAATAATGAGCAACCAAGAGGCAATATAGACGAGTTGAAGTCAGGTTTCCCTTCATAATATATTTGAAAACAATCTGAAATAGCTTACAGTTCATCTAAGCTGCATTCCTGCCCCGAACACAGCCCACATCAAGTGTAATCAAATCTACTGCGTGGGATCGCTTTTAGTATTTGTTGTTTCGTACGGTGCTGCGATTTGAAGAGCACCTCCTCCCCCTCGCCAGGTGCCGTCAGCCGAGCATGAGTTGTAGAGGTTTCGACAATTAACTCTGAGGTGAGTATTTCGCACACAGTTTTATGGCCTCGCCACATTCGATGTAGCAGATGGAGGCGGTTGTCGCATTCGCGTTTTTCGCGAATTACTGCGTCGCAGTAGTTTTTGTCCGTGGGTGGAAAGAGTAACAAAACCATGTGCGAAACCATTCATTCATCCATTCCTATGGCAGTTAAAACCAAAGAATGTGGAGCTGGGAATCGGGTTAGCTTGTTGTTGCTACTACGAGTATTTCACTGTTCCACTATACTGTGATTTAATTTAGATTTACCACAAGATACCAAATTGATTGAAGAATTAATTAATTTAGAATTACAGAAGTTATGTTTAATTAGTTAACATTCAGTTCAGTTACAATTATAATAGTTATCATAAGAATATTATCAATATACTTTGAATTATGTCCATAGAGAAGGTACTTAAAAGAGTTTGTGTTTCTTCAGGGTACTATGATCTCTCAAGTCTTAATTTTGCTAGAAGAGTTGCATAGAACACTGTTTTGAGTGTTACTTTCGACACTCCGTAACCTCGCTCAGAGACTCAGTCGTCATTTGGCAGCCATTTGCAATGGAGTTCCCGTTTGTCGTTACTGCCAAGTACGAAGTTCGCACAATTAGTCGGTTTTTGATTAGCTCGGTCCGTTTTTACAAGTGGAAAATCGCCTTTCGACGTCTCTCGTTTTCAGTTCGAAAGGCACCCCATTTCCTTGTTTTTGAATCATTCATTGAATGGAAAAATAAATAAATGTTCAAGGTTTAAAGTGATGCAAACATTATTGAGAATAAACATTTGTTTGTATATATCAAAAAATTGAATACTTTTGGGATTGCCCTCGTATTTTACATATACACACTCCTCTTAATATGTAACAATATCCACATTTTCCTTTTTTACCTAACTGATTGGGTCAATTAACTTACGCCGGGACTCTTTTATAAGTGAGGAGATGGAAAGGAGTGGAACGTGATAGAGCATTTCTTCTTTTCTAGGCACACATTTCCATTCGGTACTTCAGTTTCACAGAGTGTAGTAGTTAATCGTGCGAAAAGTATGTTTATTAAACCGATGCGTCCAATTACCGAAACACATCTTTCTCACAAACTTATTCATTAAAAATTAGATCAAATTAGTTCCTTTTTTATCTGATAAAAATAAGAAATGAGTGCATTAGGAATACTTTTACAAAAAAAATAAATAATGCAAATCTGCGAAATCTTATTAGGAAAAACGTGAGGAAGATTCTCGCGTGTATACTCGTATATTTTATTATTGTTGTTGTTATTCTTATTCCTCTTTTTGTAAATCAGTTAATAATATAATAATAGATGAGTTCAGCCAGCCATGGATGGAGTCAGTCTCGGTCTCGGTGAATCGGTGAAACAGTGAACATCGACATAGATAAATGCTCAAGTGGCACACTTAAAATAAATTCTACAAACTTCAATGCATGCATAATTGGCACAAATTGTATAATTCAATCAATTTGTGTTGATTTTGTGCAACAAAGAAAAACTATTTTGCAGTAAAAACTATTTAAAGTCCATCAACCTGGGGCTTAAACATTTAAGTTGCTTTCGTATAAAGTAAAATAAACTAAGAACAAGTAAAATAGACTACTCTACTAAACTTATTTAAATTGTGTAAAAAATACTATAAAACTCCTATACAATATAAGAAATTATACATGAAAGGCAACATTTGAAGTTGAAAGTCAAACTGAATTGAAAAATCTCGTTATTACATCTGTTCTAAAAGATTATAAGCAGCATCGTGTTGATCAGAATTTAGAACCTCGCATTCACAATCTTTTACGTTAGTTTATCATACTTCTGTCGATACGATTAACGAATTATATTATATGTATTACGATTGCTTGAGCTCTAATAACTGTATTAAATATTTAAGTTAAACTTTCTGTTGTTCTAACATTGTTTCAGACATTGTATTCTGTAAATGTCCCAAAAGCGACAGGTTTTCTACCTCGGCGATTGTAACCAATTTCATTCATCGAAAAAATGCTATAGCCAAGTTCCCTGAGCAGCAAAAAGTTTGGCAGCTGATTATTTTGGGTTTCTCGTATATACGGCGACATGCATTCACTGTAATTTTTTGCTTAGCCATTTTAATTGCTTACCAAGACATGCAATTAAGTGCACACAAAATTGTAAACATGCAGTTCATGTATGCATTAAATATTCGACGTGGGCTTTAGTTCAATGACACGTGGGAGACAAACTTATTCAGCGCCAGGCGAGTAGGAAAACCTGAAATCTGGCGAATCTGCACGCTGGGCTCATTGTACCCTGAGTTTCTTGTGTGCGATAACACTTCCGGCCATGAGGTATTTTTTTAATATTGATTTATAAAAGTTCTGCAGGAGAGAAAAGAACTTCAATCATAAAGAGAAAGAAAGTCTGTCCGAAGAGCTTTTGAATTCTGTTCGCTTAAAAAACAATACAGCGAGAGGGTTTCGGTTTGAATTGACGCTAGGAACTGTGAAACATGACAGAGTGCTCCCTGCACGAACAAATGGTATGAACTACTTATCAAATCATTTCAGAAATTTCAGTACGGTTAAATTATGTTTTTGATCTACAGTATTCGAGTGGTACTCTATTCAAATATATGGATGTGTAGTATATCTCACAGATAACTAATATGTATGTGTATATATGTATGTATTTACTTATAGTTCGTTATAGTTTTATCGAATTATTTACCTCCTTTTGGATAAACAGTAAATAGTATTAAATCCGAACTACTGTCATTATCAACCAGAGTATCAACCAGATCTGATATACAAGAACCATGGCCGAACCACTCACTAGCATGTTATGCAATACGTTTTGCTATTTTTAGTGTATTTTCATTGCATTTCCTGACACTTTACATCTTCGCGCCGTTGTTTTACTCTCATATCATTTACAAAAGACAATTCAGACCATTCATTAACGCCTCCGGCAGACAGGCTGTCTGCTATAAAATGAACATGTGTATATGTACATATATACATACATACTACATATGTTTTGTGTGCTCTTTGTCGCCAACAACTGGTTTCTGTTTTTGCGACTTCTTAAATACATAATGTGGATGCAAGACAGGCCGTTAACTGCTAAACTTGATTATGATTGCTGCATTAATAACGTCGATTTTAATTTTTACTTTTCCTCGTCGTTAAACTTAAACTTTCAAACAAGTTAGTTCCGAGTTTTATACGTTGGCGTGTATCGATGAGTCAGAAGTACGAGTATTAACAGGTTACGAACTCGTACGTGGCTGAAAACCTCAACTGTCGTGGGTTTATATCCCAGGGCAGGATGTCGACCTCCTTTCGAGAAATTGTTTATATTATTTCAAAGTTTACTGACCGCTCTAAGTTTTCTTTTCAATGAATTTCCTTTTTAAGAAGATCACTTAGATCTAGGATCTAATCATAATCTCTAATAAGTACTGGAGTTGGTATCTGTTCCGTAACAGACTGAGTAATTGACTTGACGAGAAAGTAACCTGGTATTATTTTTGTGTTGCACAAGAATTGAAGTGAACAAACTTCAGACACGCGACAGAATTGAAATGCTGGAGGAAGTGAGGAAGGAGCCTAATGTTGGCAACGGATTATGAACTGATTTTGATTGTAATACTAAACCTACTCGTACTTGCATGAGGCTTCTTCAGCTTGTGCTTGTGTAAGTACACATAAAATTCCTGACTGACTTCTTCTTTCCTGGCTCTGCTTCTCGCTTGAATTCCTAAATCCTGAAAGGGGTTAAACTAAAGCTGACGTAATCTGTTAGCTTGGTTAAGTACAGGAAATCCGATCTAGATAATAAACTCAACAGTTACAGTACTGCGTTTAAGGTTGTAATAGTAAACATTTTAAATCGGAGTCGGATATTATAAGTCTTTTTCCATATTAGTAATAATTCGCTCTAAGTTTTTCCTTATATTTGTAATAAACATAATAGTTAATATTTAAATGTTGTAATGTGAGCTGAAAGCAGCATTCGGTTATATATAAAACTTTTTCCTTCGATTTCCTATTTATTTTCCATGGATTTTCTTCATTGAATTCTTCGTTTGAATTATTTTTAAATTTTTCGGCTAATGACATCCATATTTAATGTACAGTATTCATTTATTTTGCCAACCCAAAACGGTTTTAAGTGTTTACATTAAAGGACTTATATTTTACTTTAATTAATGGTCTGTCTTAATCGTTCATTAAGTCAGTATTGAAAAAACTCATGGTGCCCCTTATGGTATTCATATCCACCTTTGTAGTTTAAACCACTCAGCCAAAAAATGTAGGTCAAGTCCGAAATTACGTTGGAGTTGATTCCGAACAGACGAAAAGACAACGAACACAAATTCCATATATCATTAAAAACACTGATATACTCATATATGTATATACATGTACACTACCGGACAAAAGTTTCGAACCACCACTCCTGTTCATAGAAAATCGTGTGGCATTTCTTTATTATTGTATAAATTTTGATTTTTTCTTTTTTAATAGGATGGTTGTAAAGTGATAATTGTAATATGGAACCCAAAATGGATTTACGGCGTTCATTATCTAACTGCATGCTCAAACAATACACTAAGTCAAGAAATTGGGGTTTTTTGTTTATTGCACTTGCCATACAAAATCGAGAAAAAGGGTTATAAAAAACGTTTTTCAGGTACTCAGGGTATTTTTTTTTATGGGGTAATTACTACAGGTAATTATGAATAATTATCACCTTCCATTTTTTACCCTGGGTCAAGTATAAAAGGCTGACCTAGAATATTGACACCATTCTTTGTTCCTCAAGATTCAAACTGACCAAACGTTAAAAAAACCGAAGTCATGCCAAAAAATAAGATTGATATAAGATCTGCAGTGATTACTCTTCATAAGGAAGGCAATTCCGAGCGGATAATAGAGCAAAAATTAAAAATTTCGACTAGTTTTGTGCATCGCACCATACAAATGTACAAGGATTATTGAACTCTTGAGGTCCTTCCGCGGCCCGAAAGGCCAAGATCGACAAGAAATCGTGAAGATAGAGCAATGAAAATATCAAGCAGACGGAACAGAAGAAAAACGGCTCCAGAAATAGAAGCCGAGATGGATTACAGTCGATCAAACCCGGTGTCATTAACAACTGTAATAAGGCGGCTAGAGATGCTGGTCTTTGTGGAAGGATTGCTAAAGAAAAACCCTTACTTCGAACACGAAATAAAAAGAGAACACTTCAATGGATACTAACCTATAAGAAATGAACCGAAGAAGACTTAAAAAATGTTCTTTGGAACGACGAATTACAGTTCGAGCTGTTTGGGTCAAATCGGTGAATTTTCGTCAAACGTAGTGCCCAAGAGAAGACGCTGCCGGAGTGTGTAATCCCAACGGTGAAGCACGGCGGTGGTTCCGTTATGGTCTGGGGATGCTTCTCAAGCAATGGAGTAGGCGATTTAATTCGAATCGACGGAATTATGCGAAAGGAGGACTATAGAAGGATACTGGAGCATAATGCCATACCATCAGGCCTACGATTGATCGGCGAAGGATTCGTGATGCAGCAAGATAACGATCCCAAACACAGTTCCAAATTGTGCAGAGACTATTTAGAGATGAAGCAAACATCTGGAATATTAAAAAATATGATTTGGCCTGCCCATTCACCCGATCTTAATCCAATAGAGCTTCTATGGGAGGAGCTGGACCGAAAGGTGCGAGAAAAAGCGACTACGTCGAAAGAGGAAATGTGGAATGCATTGTTGGAATCCTGGAACAATATGCAACAGGAAACCATAAAGAAATTAATCGCCAGAATGCCAAGAATTGTAGCAAAAGTTATTCAGTGCAAAGGGGGCTTTTTTGATGAAAATTCAGTTTAGACATTTTTGTAAAAATTTTGATAATAAAAATGTTTCTAAAATTTAATTTTAATGTAATTTGAAAGCAAATATAATAAACTTTAAAATGTATAATGAAACTTTTTATTTTTAAAAGCTTTGGATAACTATTAGTAAGATTTGTTGAAATTTTAAGGGTGGTTCGAAACTTTTGGCCGGTAGTGTACATACATATAAAAAATACTCTAAGAAAAACCAAATGGATTCTTTTAAAAAGTGACAATGTAAATTGAGAACTGTTTTATTTATATTATATTATATTTACCATAATTAGTTTATTACTAAACTTATATAATAAAAAAGTTTCAATAAAACTTGCAGTAGAGAGAGAAATGGTTTCTTTTGACATTTCCTTTTCTTGGGCTATTTTGGGTAGCTTCTGTTTTATTTATGTGCTCGTTCAACTCTCTCTCCATAGCGTTCCTAGCAACAAAACATCAGCATCCGCCAACGCGTTGCTGTTATATTAAAAATAGTTGTTTTTAAGAGTCGCCTCTTCGGAAGAAATTTTGTCGCAAGAGTTGATAGACGTGTTGCTGTTATAGCGTCTCAAACCACTGCTAAGGTAGTGCAGTTCATGAATGAAGTTGCTGTGATTGCATAACCGAAACAAGACAGAAAATTATTATCAATTCTGCGGTATCCGAAGCTAGCGATGTATTCACGTCAAGCGAGTTGTAACCAATCTTAGAAAATTTGTTTCCCAATCATTAGAATAGTTTTACATATTTTTTCGATGTTTTTTGTATCGGTAAGTATCAATAATTTTGTTAAACTGAGCTATTTTAACTTACTTTGGCTAGCTATTTTAACTTACTTACTTTATTTTTAACTTACTTACTTAACTAAATTGGAATAACTATTTTATTCCAATAACAAAGTGTGTTAACTTCGGCCTGGCCGAAGTTCATATACTCTACACACGTTAGGCGTGGCAATGGTCTAAGTTTTTCCATTTTCCATCCCAAATAGCCTGTGATGGCATAGATTATTCGTGCCGAATTTTAGTACCATGCCACTAATCGTTGTACTGTAATCGAGTTTTATGTATGTAGTATGCTTTAGTCAGAGACAGTGGACTCGTGAATAAAATTTCAAATTCGCTCTACAAGCTGAGAAATTGAGCTATAAGCATGGATGCATTTATATTCACTATAAAAGGTAAGCGTGGCAATGGTCCGGATTTGCCCATTTCGAATATCGAAGACTTTTTGATGATAGTGAATTTTTGTAGGGTATAACAAAAATAAATTGATTGGAAACATGGAATTTTAGCACTTTTAATAAATAGTAAAATGTAGTTATTAAATAAGCTACCTAATAGTTTGGCACATAGTAACGTTGATTTCGTATATTTTATTTTCCTATAGTATTCATAATTCTTTTGCTAATAAATTATTTTCACATACATTCTCTCTCTCTTTATTGCAGATATACCCAAAATCTTGCGGTAATGAAATGCAAGGGAAAATCATATGAAGGAATAAAAACTAACAACCTTACAAGAAATAAAAACTAACAACCTTACACATTTTTATACTTTGTGATATACTCGCACAATGTACAGATCAAACATATATTCAATCGTTTTTCTGTTATAAAACAAAAAAATTTTGTATACTCGTATAATTAAAGTTTCCTTCAAAATTCCGAATTTTTGTGTGGGCTAATTTCCATTTTGTGCTGGAGATATTGTGGATATAGGCAGTTCAAGGACATCTGGAACTACGGCGTCAAAGAAGCATAGAAGGAGAAAACATAAAAATTCGGCAGAAGAATTTTTCAGCAAGGAACCGCAAACTGAGGTTTATAAGAGTGATTGGAATAACGCCACACCGCGTAATGCGTCCACTCGGAAGCATTACCAAAACGAATCAATACAAGTCGATAGCAAATGGGATTTTGGTATACCTACTACATCCTCAAAAGACGGTGAAAGCGTAAAGCATTTAATAATAATACAACCAAACATACCAATAAAAAAATCTCAAATTCTACGAAATTCTGGTGGAGTTGAAGTTTGTTGTCAGGAACCACAACCCAAACCAGTAGAAAGACGTGTCTGTTGCACGATCCAAAGAGATTATTCAGATACCCCTTGCCCCTCTGGAAAAAAACAAAGAGTTCAATCGGATTCATATAATCAAAAGCCTAATGTAAGATCTTCCAGGCCACGACAAAAAGTACAGACAAGATACACTGAGAAAGTAAGGAGTCCAGAACGAGATTCTGAAGGACATTCAGAAAGGTATTCAGAGAGATATCCTGAAAGACATTCTGAATGGGATTCTGAAAGAGATTCCGATAGAAATTTGAAAAGAGCTCCTAAAAGAGCTAAAAGAGTTCCTAAAAGAGCTTCTGAGGAAGATTCATCTGAAAGAGATTCATCTGGAAAAAATCGTTCACGTAGAAAATATAGCAGAGATTCTGAAGAAACTCGTTCATCTGAAAGGGATCCTTCATATGGTAGAGATCGTTCATATGATTCTTCAACTGTAAAAGATCCTGATCAATCTGAAGAATACCCACCCGGTTCAAAGCCATCTTCGTATGCTGATCGATCAGAAGAGGAAATACGCACTCTAAAACCATCAAAGAAAGCTAGTGAATACTTATATGGGGATACAAAGTCAGAAAATTCACAGCGATCGCATTCAGATTCCGTACCTTCTATTAGTAATTGTAATTTGAAAGCTACAAAAACCACATCTTCTATTGTAGTACCGAACGAACTCTATTGCGAACTTCAAAGGATTAAAGGATTAAAGAAAAAACCAAGGAAAAACAAAAATAATACGAAAAAGATACGGTTGGGTTCCGACAATTCTAAAGACGAAAAGATAAGAGATCAATATTCGAATACCTACTATGAACCGTTAGATGAAGAAATACCTAAAAACTTAAACAAGAAAGTTTCAAATAACGACACTTATGAAGACGAGAGGCCTAAGAAGTTAAAAACGAAATATTCAGATACAGATTACGATGCAGTAGATGACGAGATACCTAAAAAGATAAAAAAGAGAGCTCCAAAGGAGCCGTATATAGAAACAATCGTTTCGGATGACGATACGTTACGATATTTAGACGATAGACTTAAAAAGTTAAAGAAGAAATATTCAGGTACCGATTACGAAGTGATAGTTGACGAGATATCTGAAAAAGCGAAAACTAGAGCTCAGAAGGATCCATATGTAGAAAGATACCGTTTGGATAACGATTCGTATGAAGACGAAAGACCTAAAAAGTTAAAGAAGAGATATCCAGATAGCGATTACGACGTTGTAGGCGACGAGACACCTAAAACATCAAAAAAGGGGACTCCAAAGCAGTTTGTAGAAAGAGTCTTTTCGGATAACGGTTCGTATGAAGATGAAAGACCTAAAAAGTTAAAAAAGAAATATCCAGATAGCGATTACGACGTTGTAGGCGACGAGACACCTAAAACATCAAAGAAGGGTACTCCAAAGCAGTTTGTAGAAAGAGTCGGTTCGGATAACGGTTCGTATGAAGATGAAAGACCTAAAAAGTTAAAAAAGAAATATCCAGATAGCGATTACGACGTTGTAGGCGACGAGACACCTAAAACATCAAAGAAGGGTACTCCAAAGCAGTTTGTAGAAAGAGTCGGTTCGGATAACGGTTCGTATGAAGATGAAAGACCTAAAAAGTTAAAAAAGAAATATCGAGATACAGATTATAGCGTTGTAGACGACGAGACACCTCAAAAGTCTTCAAAAACGCAAGCTAAACCGAAAAGTTTGCAGGTTGTTGAAAAGTCACCCGGTGGAAGTTGTGACAATGGCATAAAGGATTATCCACCTTTAAATAAGCTATCATCATTTCTAGTGACAAATCCTTTTTATAGGGAAATTCTTTGCATTAATTCTGAAAAAGCGAAACGACGAAAGGCTTCATCATCAACAAATGTTACAAATAAACGTTACGGCGAAATTCAAAAAGGACGATTACACAACAAAGGCAACCAAACAAAGCCGTCTTCAACACAACAATCACTTGCTTCTGAGGACGATGATTCAATAGAAAATACTAAATACCTGCCGCAACAAAAATCTTATTCTGACAGCAAAGGAGATTCACGAACAAAGATACGGAAGCCTATACATTACCAAGAAATATCTGATAGCAGTTCCGAAGAAGAAGTAATCGATAAGGCAAAGAACCAGCGTCCCAATAGCCAAGAACAGGATATCCGAAAGGTGACTAGAGACCGCAAGGATCGCCCTACCGAAAGAGCAGAACAGGATATCCTGAAGCCGACTAGTGATCGCAAGGATCACCCTACCGAGAGAGCAGAACAGGATATCCGGAAAACAACTAGTAATCGCAAGGATCGTCCTACCGGCAGACAAGAACAAAATATCCGAAAGCCGACTAGTGACCGTAAGGATCGTACTAGGAGCAGACAACAACAGGATATCCGGAAACCAGAGACTCGAAAACAAGAGATCCGGAAGCCAGTCACATCTGACAGAGAAAATCGCTCCAGCACAACCCAAGAAAAAGTTATTAAGAAGCCAGTCAGTTCTCGCGAGAAAGTTTGCTGCATAATCCAAGAAGAGAATATCGAGAAGCCAGTAAAGTCTCCCAAGGATATTTGCTGTACCATCCAAGAAAACGATATCGAGAAGCCAGTAAAGTCTCCTAAGGATATCTGCTGTACCATCCAAGAAAACGATATCAAGAAGCCAGTAAAGTCTTCCAAGGACATCTGCTGTACCATCCAAGAAACGATCCAGCCTCCCAAGGAAGTCTGCTGTAGCATCCAAGAAACGATCCAACCTCCCAAGGAAGTCTGCTGTACCATCCCAGAAGCGATCCAGCCTCCCAAGGAAGTCTGCTGTACAATCAAAGAAAAGTGTATTGAGAAACCAGTAAATTCTCCCAAGGAAATCTGCTGTACGCTCCAAGAAGAGAATATCGAGAAACCAGTAAATTCTCCCGAGGAAATCTGCTGTACGCTCCAAGAAGAGGATATCGAGAAACCAGTAAATTCTCCCGAGGAAATTAGCAGTAGAATCAAAGAAAAGCCAAAAAACAACAAAGGAGGCGCCACCCAAAATAACGTAGCCCGGAGGTCAGTTCGAAGGGAACGTGCCAATGAAGAAGAACCTCCTGCTTTAAACTCTTTGACAAAACCCAACATTGTAGAAGATCTTAAACGTGAACTTATTGCTGCTTTCGCTAAGGCTTCAGCTTGTCGGCCTGCGAAAGTTGAATGCTGTTTACGTCCATCAAAATTTTACCAAGACGATACTGATTATTATCCCAATTCACCAACCGAAAACTGTTGTGCAGTATCAAGTGAAAGACGACCTTCATCCAGAAACCAACATTCATATGAACGACGTTCTTCTCCAACCAGGAGCTGCTGCTGTTCAAAATCACCCAAGCCGAAGCGTCCACCAACAAAATATTGTTCCAATCAATATTCACCGGTAAGATCCTCAACATCTTGTCTGCCACTTAAAATCATTTGTAAAAGTTCACACGAAAAAGCTCGTAAATCCGAAAGAGCAACATCACCAGCAGAATCAAGTGTAGTTCCTCTTTTACCTGTTTCAGAAGAACATTTGAACGAGTGTATAATTGACGATATTATTAAAACCAATTGTGAGGAGGAAGAGAATCACCGTGACGACCTTTTGCAATCCTCCTTTCAGTGTTGCTGTTGCTGCTGTTGCAATTCATCTCAACCGTCTCAGCAAGACGACCAGTCCAAGGGAAATTGTCAAGAGGAAGAATCAGATTGTTCGGAAGAAGATCCACCAGAAAATCAGGCATCACAGGAAAATATAATAAGTACAGCTTCAACAGTATATGAGCGCCCACTTCATAAATATTCATCCGAATCATTGGTAATAATTAACAGTACGACAGTCACTGCTTCTGCCGGAAAAAGTGATAAACGGTTGGATTCGCAGGAAGGGAAAGCATCGCAGGTGAGACTAGTATTGTCTACCTCAATATTGCATTCAGGAGCTGAGAGTGGTACTTCCCAAAAAGTTTCTTCTGAACGAGCACCGCCGATAAATTGTTGTATAGACTTGCCTCCAAATTTATCAACTCAGTCAGGCCACCTCCGGAATCAAACATCTCCAACCAACGAATGTTCTGATTATATAGATTGCAACGTATTAAAATCGTTACCTCCAGTCAAATTCTCGCGTCCAAATTGCTGTTGCTGCGCGTGCAGTTGCAGCTATCCGAGTCATATCTCTCCTAAGCATATTGCAGAAGAAGTAGTTGCAAACGCAAAAGCTGCAGCACATCCGCCTCCCCAGCCTCCAGTTTATCTCCATTATTGTCGGTGCGGTTGCAGAATAAGTAAACCAACTCAAGATCAAGAAGTTGCAAAGCCTTCGGTGATTTGCTGTAAAATAGGTAGCAACAGTTCCGATTTTAATTACCCGACCAACACCAAAATCGTAGAACAGTGTCCAGGCTCAAATTCTGGCAGCATGTCGTCAGCAAACGATTCCGAAGAATCTTCAGTTCGTGTGGCTGTGCGGTAAGTTTGAATTTATAATTTTTACAATTTTTTAATTCACTAGCTTGAATTCTTTGGCTATTAAGTATACAATTATCTGATACTCCACAATGAAAAGGTTTTTTTAGTCTTTGTTTTTATGTTTATCTTTATTGAAATGCTCTTTGATGTCCGATATTTAGCCAATGAGCGAACGACAATGGCTACTTAATCATTCAATCTTGTTAGTGCAAATCTTGTTCACTGATTTGCATAAAATGTTCAGGTTTGTTAGCTGTGGACCAATATTAAGGCTATCAGGTACTCGCTAATTACTTAAGACGTATGTACATATAAGACATTTATCAAAGTTTTTGTTGTGTCGTTCAAGATTTTCGAAATTCAGGTAGTTATCGTTTTTTTTTCGTTTCTCTAACCAACGTTAGTAACCCGACTTCTTTTTGATGCTATATACAATTTTTTCTTTTAACATTCTACACAACATGTTTGTGATTTTTGTTAAGTGGCTTGACATATATTTTGTGCTTTCGAATCACGTATGATCGATCGTGAGTGCCTCAGCACAACGTAAGATATGCAAATAATGGACATTTACACGGCGATGTGTTGTCAATAAACTTTAAATTTAATTATTGCAGAGTGTGTTTTCAATAAACGTATTTATTGATTTGTCTCATTTACAGTCGCGCTTTTGCAGTTACAAGTGATCAATATTAATTATTTTAAAGTTCCCACAATGAAAACATGAAAGCTCTATATTTAGAAGTCGTTTGAAAACGCAAACCCAAATTCGTCAATATTTATATGATAAAACCATCCTATATATGTATTTCAATAACCTTTTTTATTTTTAGCTTTTCTTAACAGCTATTGTGACTCACACAAAAGTTCATTTCTATTGAATATAAAATCGTCTGGTTTTTAAGATATATGTTCAAATTGTCAGCATGACATTGGAATCACATTGAAAAGTGCTTTTCTTAGTCGTTCACCCGATTAGAAAAAGTCATCCAGACCAGTTCCATAATTAGCACTAAACAGCACTAAACGTCAGTATTCATATCTCCACATTTCTGAATGTTATTAAAGAGTACCTACTTGATCGCATGAAGGTCGTTTCCGTTAACTACCAACGCAAATGTTTAAGTTTTAATGCTATTATGTACATATGTATGTTCTTACATGTGAGGCGTTGTTATTTATTCGACTTTGATGTAAGAGAATATACAGAATTCAAGTTTTTGTTTACGGAAATAACTTTTATTATTTTATGTATGCGTACCTATTACATCACACTTACATACTTACAATTACATGTGTCACTTCTGTTATTTAATAAACCTAAAGCTATTCTATTCCTACATTCATTCTTGAAAGCGTACATTTATATATGTATATTGTGTGACTTCCTAATACTCGACAGTGAGCCTCTTATAAGACCTACAAGCAAATGTACATATTTAAGGGACTTAAAAATGGGTCTATCTATCTTTTTAAAGTGTCCAGTTTGTAATCTCATTCGAATATCCGTACTTATTTATTTATAATTAGTTGATGTTCATAGCGTAAAGCCTGCCAATATTATATACTACAATATATAAGAAAACCCAAATAAATTAAAACCACTCTAGTTTTCCACCCACTTTTTCACCACTACATTGTCTAGAATTTTGCACACATTATTTCATCGTTTGATTTTGCAATAACTTGTACATATACATATATCGTATACACGTTTTCTAAACAGAAACAAATTTAAATGCTCATTAAATTCACCAGCCCCACAACAAACCCAAATAGGGCAACCCCAAGTTTTCGTGACTCATTCATACGCGCCGTTCGTTTAACGTTCAATGCGTTCGCCGTTCAGTGTAACCAAAATGTTGACTGACCACTACTAGCCTATTAATTCAATAAAATGCAGTTCCCATTCAGACAATTTTAACATTCAATGTCCTCGTCATATAATTTAATAGCAAAAACATTTTTTCGATGCAGCCTACTTTGTATGGTAAACTTTTCAGGTGCAAAATCAAAGCTGAACTGACCATCAAAGAGTTTGATTTTGAAATGTCTAAATTTATTACTTCTACCGGCGCAGTGTTGAGTTTGATGCGTGTATTTCAAAGAATCTGTACAAATTTGGAAGACTGATTAGGAGGTCCCAAAATGTCTTCAAAGAATTGTATTTCTTTTTTCTTAAAACTCTTGTGACTCATTTCTAATATTAACCAATTAAATATATTAACCAAAGAGGAAAAATTGTTCACAAGTAGGAGTTTATAAAAAATATAAAGAATCTCCTATGGTATATAATCATGTTGATGTTTATTTTCGAGTTCCTTTTTATTCACCTTTGGGATATTACTTGACTCTTATGGGTTCCTTTACTTTTTGCAGACAGTCCACTACGGTGTTGCGGGGAGCCCACGGACGATGATGATCTCTTCTGTGCCGACTATCAGTGACTTTAAATGCTACGATATTTCTTAAGAACCAAAAATTATTCAGTAGAATTTGCTTTTTTGAAGTAATTTTAAATTCAAAATTATATCAAATAAATATATGTATGTACCTCCTGGAAGAAATATAAGAAGGAAACAAACGATTGGACTTTTTTATTGTGTTGTTGTTAAAAGATGTTGTTCATTTTAGTGAACCTTTCTATCTAAGCTGTTGTAAAGCGCAAATGATAATTTCGGGAATGATAAATAAATCGAGCATTTTTATTGAGGTTTCGGCTTTTTATGTACTTTTCAAGTTCTGATGCACCTAAGAAGATAAATAAGAATAGAGTGTTACACATATATTCTTCTACATACTTATTGAGCGAGTTTAAAATCGTAAAATTAGATAAAACCTAAAATTGATGTACGTATGCATTATCGTATATAAGTTCCTCAAGAGATATCACTTTGGCTGCTCAATTTTTCAACTCAATAAAATTTTAGATGATTCACTTTTGTATTTTTATACCCTACACCTTAACGTTAAGAGTATATTCACTTTGTTACGAAATGTGTAACACATAGAAATAGAGACGATAGGAAAAGAAAAGTATATATATTTTAGATCAGCGTCACCTCCTGAGTCGATTTAGCCATGTCCGTCCGTCTTTCCGTCCGTCTTTATCTGCCTGTCTTTCTGTCTGTTGAAATCACGATCACAGATAGAAATTATTATTATTATTAATTAATAATTATATTATTATTAATTAGAAAGAAAGGTGAAGATGTCGTGATGAAATTGCAGAAATATTCTTTGTTATGGTGTGCATGTTCGTATTGAAAATGGGCGAAATCGGTCAACGACCACGCCTATTTTTTATTAGAATGTGATATCATCGTTTTTGAGTTTTGACAACAAAATTTCATTCCTTGGTATAGAGTAGCATTATCCGTTAATATGCCAAATATAGGCGCGATCCGCCCACTTTTAGGTTACACAGGCAAAAGATGGTTATATTGTTAAATATATAAACTTCCTGAATAAAAACTTTAGATAACAATTTGTTTTCCAAAAAAACATTATTACATCAAAACTGGGTGCGGTCCGCCCACTTTTACACTACTTATAGAGTATAGCTCATGAAAACAGATTTATTACCACGGAAATAAAGTTTAAATTTGAAAACAATAATAAAACTACTAAGTTAGTTATTTTGTTTTAAAAACAGGTAACGAGCACTCCAACTATTTATACAGTGGCGTAGCTAGGACTCATGAAGCCTGGGACGGTTAATCAACTTGCAGCCCCAAAAATTCCTAGAATTCTATAAGTCAATACTTGATTTCCGACACTCCCGCCGCCGAAATTGTGCCGCCCGGGGCGGACCGCCACCCCCAGCATACCCTAGATACGCCTTTGTATTTACATATACCCGTCTGTGATTATAAGGTAGCTTTCCTTATAACCACATATTTCCTCTAGTTTCAGTTTGTATTTCACTTTATAATGTTATTGTTGTGCAATGGAAAATCGAAATAAATTAAAAATTTGAATAAATAAAACAATTTCGTTCAATTAAATTTTTTCAAAACTTTTAGGTGTAGGGTATCTAAGATTCAGCCAGAATATAGCACCCTTACTGGTTTTCTATTCTATTTTCTTTAATCAAACATCACTCTTTCTATTTCATTTGTTTGAAAAACGCTTGTCTCCTTCACAGCCCTCTTGTCTTTGTTATAGGTATGTAATTAAGATGCAGATGTGTGTGAATGCTTATGCCAACTACACGACTATAAAAAATTTATATCGAGGCAGGTTTATTGTCACAAAAGTGCATCAAATAACGATACACAGCTTGCACACAAAGTGTCGTCTACTTCTTCATTCCACATGAAGTGGCCACAGTGTTCATTTTATTGTTTTTCACTTAATTAGCTTTGTTGCTGTTCTGCTCAATGATAGATGGTTGTCGTCTCAAATAACGTTGAAAGCGGTAAGATAGCGCAAATGATCTAACTTTATTAACTTAATAGCATTTACTTTATATACCCAAGATGACTGCTACACTCGCCAGAAAAAACTGAGGAAAATTATTGATTGTTTTGATAATTTAAATGTTGATAAATACTTGTTTTAATAAATTCATCTTGTAAAAGCTTATTTACGATAGTACATAGGCATACTATGTAAATTCTAAACTAGTTGAGGTTTTTTTATTTACATTTTCAGTGTATTAAAATTGTTTTTTTTTATAGAAGCTTGATTATTCTTCAGACCGAAAATGATAAGTTTGCACTAACTAATACACTGCTCAGGGGTTGTCCATAATGTTTAGACCATGATATGTCTCCATTTTTCAACAGATTGATGTAGCATTTATGATATCTTATTGTTTATTTCTTTTTGAGTTCTCACATTCAACAAAATATACCACCACCAAACTTATGATATTATTACATGTGTATCGAAGTGAAGTATTTTTATTCAGCTACAATCAATCTCCGGATTTCTTTAACTTTCTTATATAAAAAAACTTGGAAATAATTAACGTTTGTACAGATTTTATTTTGATTCTGCAATTGTGTGTTATTTTATAATACTAGTACAATGCTGATGATAGCTGCTGTCCTTGGCCAATTGGCGTACCAGACACTGAAACAATACTTCATTTAACTGATCAAACCAGACTAGTCCAGATCAGAATCAGGTCCATTAACTCTCTAACGTAATACAGCTAAACCAACAGTTATTGATCCGAAATAGGTACATAGATACAAGCAAAAAACAAGGCCCATTAGTTAGTTATTCTTACTTATAATTAAAGATTATTAGCAAAACTGCTGTGAAAATGATCGTTATACGTCTCGTAACAAACTTCACTAATGTGAAAAAGATTATATCGTGGAATACAATTCCAACTTCTGCACCGTGTTTTCAGCTGGTATGGGAACTTTTGAAATGCGTTAAATAAAAACTTTTTTCAAGTTAATAAAGTGGAGATTTTTACTGAAACGTTCTCCTCCTCCAATATATGAGATAAAAGAGAAACTGCTCTTATAGCCTCACTTCTGAATAGATATCACCTGTTTTTCATATACCTGTGACTTTTCATACCGTATCTCCTAAAGTGGACTTGGTTATTTCAAGCTTTCTTTTCTTGGTGAACGGTACTATGACAGTTTTTGAAGGATTTAGGCGTAGGCATTTACCTTCACACCACCTGTGGGTTTTGTGGATAGCCAGTTTTGTGGATATCTCTGGAATATAGCCAAGCGTTAAGCTGGCTTTGAAAATAAGAGACAGATTTGGGAGTTTGGATATAATTGAGAGATTTAAAATTGCGCCTAACCAATGCATTATGTCGACTTAGTGTGCTATTCCAAAGCTAAAATTTAATACTGCAATGACTAATATAAAGATAGGAAATTTATTAATTAATAAGTGCACAAACTTATGTTTAATATGGCTTTTTTAAAGTTGGAATTCTTTGTTGAGTTCATTTGACTAATATCATTATATAAAATCTCGAGAAAGCACTGATAATATTTTGCATTTTAAAACGTTTTTATTAGGTCGCTTTCCGAACTAATAAATTTTAAAAGCAATTTTTCCCCCATTTCCCGATGAGCTAGTTGGGTAATTACCCGCCACCGCCAATGTATTTTTGAAATTTGTCTACAAAAATACATATATTTTTTGACGTAAAAATTCGAAATTCGATTCGCAACTCCATAAGGATGTTAAGATTTAAAACGAATAACGTGAGGCACTTATAGAATTAGTACCCATCATTATAATCCGCTCCACGTTTTTCGTTTTAAATCTTAACACCTTCATGGAGTTGCGAATCTGTATGGTGCTAGAAAAAACTTTTTGGTTAATTAAAAAACGTTTTATATAATATAATAATCCTTCAGTAGCATTTCGAAAAAGATTCGAAAGAAAGAATAGCTTTTGGAGATGCCGGGAAGAACCCCGAGCCACTTACGAGTACATGCAAAGCGAACACTCAACCACTGACATTAGCTTCCATGCAAAAACTCGGCATGATTTCAAACTGCTCTTATATGAAATTCAAATTTTAATATCAATTTGAAATTCTTTCAGACTTTTTCAAATCGAATAAAAAATCAAACAAATTCCTCATTGTCGCTATGATAGCATTTTGATATCTGCTTATGGTGCATTATAATTGGCATCATTGCATACATCATGCATCGTTCCTGGCGGTTGAGTCTGCAGGTGATTTTATGACAAATACAGGCTTTGCAGTGAACAGTAGATACATAACTCCATCTGAAATACTTTGTTTCTTAACCTTAAAATAAATCGGGCTTTGTTTTAAAATTAAAAATTTTTTTATTAAATTTACGTGTAATCATTCTATAATATAGCATAATCTAGTAAATGCTGAGAATCAATTCCGTATATCGTGGGGGATGTAGCTTAGATGAGACGAGTTGGAAGTATTTTCGACGATTGTCATTGTCAGCATACCCGGTAGAGCGCTCGCTTTGCATGTGAGAGGCCCCGGGTTCAATCCCCGGCATCTCCAGGTTTTAGTTTTTATAAAGTAATTATTTAATGTTTATGATTATTTGTTAATTTTAATGAAAGAATAATATAAATAATTATATAAATAAAAAACATTTTTATATAAAACGTTTTTTAATGAACCAAAAACTTTAAAGCTCATCAGGAAATGAGCGAAAAATTGCTTTTAAAATTTGCTAAACGTTTAAAAACGTTTTAAAATAAAATACAAAAACCAAGTCAAAACAATTGAATGGACTTTAGAAAATGTAAATGTTCGCAAACATCCAATGAAAATCCAGTATTGTGAAAAACAATTTTTTCCATTGACTATTCTAAAATGTGAACAGAGTATAGAACGCGAAAAGGTGAAGCTTTCATTCGGCTAACATCAATTATTTTAGAATTTAGAAACTCTCAAACATATTTTCTCTTATTTCTCTTACGTCTGCATATACTATACTCGTAAATATATGAATGTCTTTTCTTAGATTGCAGTAGCAATAAGATATAAATTACGCAGGGCAAAAAACTAGCTCGCCCGAGCAGGGACTTGAACCCTGGACCCTTGGATTAAAAGTCCAATGCTCTACCGACTGAGCTACCCGGGCACATGTCTTAAGTAACTCCAAAATAAATATACTTCTTCTCGAAAAACTGATCGTTCACAGTGCTTAATATTTATAGGGTAAAGGTTCTCTCCAGAAATCTAGATTTCTCAGATATCTTTCCGAATGTACAGTATAAAATAATATACAGTATAAAAAAATTAATAGAAATTACGGCGGTTGCAATAACCGAGGTTGTTGCACTTACTGGGTCACACTTTTTTGTATAAGAAATGGTAGTCAAATGTCTATATTTCTATATAGAAAATGCCAATGAAATACAAAACACATTTTTGAAAGGAAAGGAAATCGTTATTGTTGTTGTGGATATTCAGAAGTCTTAAGTGTAACGCGATTTCCTGGTCCAGATTCAGCTCTCGCCACAAATTATCTAAGACTGCTTCCCTTTGTTTTTATCCGGCTTATCGTTGACTTGTGCACATTATATTTTTCACAAAGTAGCTTTACTGAAACACCCTTATCAACTTCGGATAAAAGTCACTTCTTTTTTAAATAGATAATTTAGTAATATTTCTTGTAACACCCATCCTGAACGAATTTCGCGTAGGTACTAATGAAAGTGGAACCCATCTAAGGAAACACACTTGGATGTGTGAATATATTTACAAAGAATTCTGTCTAAATTACTGTAAAATAACAACAGACGTAACCAACCAAAAGGAGAACATGCAAATAAAAAACAGATGAACAAGTTGCACTGATCGAGGTAACCTTTCTGAAAAGTTGCACTTATAGGGTCAATACGTGCTACGACTTTAGTGTTGCGAAAATCGAGGGTTGCGTTACCCGAATTCGTACTGTAATATGATTTCTGCAATTCACTAAAGTTTTATAAACTAGGATTAAGATTATACACAAATTTATACGTTGTACATACTCGTATATATCTACATATGTACATATAGTATATCTACATATAATGTGATACTCACAAAGGTAAATTGCGGCGGTTTTTTTGAAGCTTAAACTGTAGGAAGGTTATACACCAATTTTTATCTTATAATCTTGCGTTTTTAGAAAGAATTTTGCTTGCAACCTTATTGGTATATTTAGGTTTTAATTATTAATTTAACTATTATCTTCTAGAGTACGGCCGCAAAATCCACGCGAAGTCATCGACATGTGCCGTATTTGCACCACAGTCACGCCTGGGGAACCACATGTCGTTCTAGGCCAGGACAAAGCATTCACTTTTGATTATGTCTTCGATATCAACGTCGGACAGGTAAGTTTATCACACCGAAATTGAAATTTCTGCAATGATCCAAATTTTCGGTGCTCTGTTCTATATATCCTCAGTCTGAAGTGTATGGACCCTGCGTGGAACGTCTTGTGGAGGGTGCACTGCGTGGTTACAATGCCACCGTTCTCGCTTATGGCCAGACAGGATCTGGTAAAACCTTCACGATGGGTACCGGCTTCGAGCACGACCTCAATGAACAGCAGCAAGGCATTATTCCACGTGCAGTGCGTCACATATTCTCTGGCATCGAGGACATGCAAACGCAAGAACACGACGAAAACGGAGCTTCCAGTACGGGCAACATACATTTCAGCGTTGCGGCTCAGTTCATGGAGCTGTACAACGAGGACATCATCGACCTGCTAGATCCCTACAATAAAGGAAGAGTGTATAAGATACACGAGGATGCCAACGGACAGATAACAGTGCACGGGGCGACTATAAAACCCTTAAGTGGTCCACAGGATGCTTTAAAGTGAGTGAGGAGTATGTTCGGTTTTTGCTTTTAATTACCACTACCCGTTCTTTTAAGATGCCTTCAACAAGGAGCCTTGGCACGTACCACCGCATCCACACAGATGAACGACCAGTCATCGCGTTCTCACGCTCTATTCACTATACTTATCAGACGCCAGCGCGTTCTAACAGCCGAAGAATCAGGAATGCCAGACGATGATCTCGAAACACTTACATCTAAGTTCCATTTTGTAGACCTGGCTGGTTCGGAGCGCTTGAAGCGCACTGGCGCTACAGGCGAACGTGCACGTGAGGGGATATCCATTAACTGTGGCCTACTGGCGCTGGGTAACTGCATATCAGCCCTGGGTGACAAATCAAAACGTGCCACTCACATACCATATCGGGACTCCAAGCTAACACGCCTACTGCAAGACTCGCTAGGAGGCAACAGCCAAACACTGATGATTGCCTGCGTCTCACCCTGTGATCGCGATTTTATGGAGACGTTGAATACCTTGAAGTATGCTAATCGCGCTCGTAACATAAAGAATAAAGTGCAGCTCAATCAGGATCAGAGCTCTCGGACCATTTCTCAGCTACGTCGTGAAATTGCTGCTCTACAAATGGAGCTCTTGGAATACAAACAAGTGAGTAAAGACTCAGTGATTCTGATTAATACATTTACTCTCGGTTAGAAGTGCGCTTTTAAATTTGTTGACGACCATTACTTTGACTCTTGATCTTAACGAACCATTCATTCTTTAATTATTTCAGGGCAAACGACTCACCGACGGCGAGGGTAACTCTTCCATCTCCGACACATTCTACGAGAATGCAATGCTCTTGGCCGATAACAAACGCCTGCAGCAACGTCTCAAAGCTATGCAAGAAACAATTAATTCACTCACTGAGTCCAACTCTTCGTTAAAATTAGAAAAGGAAACTCATGGCTGGTCCTCCTTGTCAGATTCTTCCGACAGAAGTGTGACCAACATGATCGCTGGTTATATAAGTGAAATTGAAAAATTGCAGGCGAAGTTGATAGAGTCAGAAGAAATGTATCAGCAAATAAAGAAAAGCTCTGCTGCGGTTGCTGGAACCCTGAGCCATCGTAGCGTCAACAGAAACGATGGATCTGGTGACAGTAAGTTGAAGGCCTCTCGATGTAGAGCTACTGAAACAGCACTTCCTACAATATCTCTAATCTTCTTCTCGTAACAGATCCCGATGAGTTAATTAATTTGGCTAAACGTGTTGTGGAGAAGGATCGTGAACTATTGATGTCACGTTCTCTGCCCGGGTTACAGGACGACACCAGCAATTTAAACAATTCCAACAGCATTAGTGTCCCCTCAAACGACTCTTGTGACAGTGACTCCGATACGGAATCGGATGACAAAAGTAACACAAACATCCGATTGTTGTCCTTTTATTCCTTATTTTTACCACCAATGGTTTTTTCCAGCCACCGAAATGCAAGCTGACCTCAACGACATCAATTCCGATATTGAAATCAAAACCAAACTCATCGAACAATTGGAATTATCGCAACAACGCATGCAAGTAATGCGGCAGCATTACGAAGAAAAGCTTTCCGTTTTGAATTGTAAAATTATTAATACGCAAAAAGAACGCGACGAAGTACTGGCCAACATAGGTAAGTGTAAAGTTAAATTAGAGGGCCAACGCCAAGTAATTGCATTGGTTATGATTCAGTATTTCCTTAAAATTTTACCAAATCTTTAATAATCAAATCCGAACTCCTTTTTATTATTAGATAAGTGTTATCGTTTGTATTATTTAAATAAATTAAGACATTTTCTTGTGGTTAAATCTTGTCTTGTATTCTATTAGGGCCATCGACAGCGAATCAGCCAAGTGATAAGGTTAAAAAAGTTAAAGATGAGTACGAAAGGAAACTCAATGATATGCAACGCGAAATGAAGAAACTGCAGCAGGCACAACGTGAACACATTCGCCAGCAGAGGGAGCTACAAGCACAAGAGGCTAAATTGCGAAATCTACGCAATGAACTGGGTGAATTAAAATGCATTAAGGTGAGATTAATTTCTTTTCATTTATCTTAAAAAAAAACAAAGTTATCAAAATCCGTAAAATGTAATTGACTGTTTCGGTTTTCTACGATTTTCATCACGCAGACTCGCCTGATTCGTAAAATGGCGGAACAGACCCACCGTCACAAAGAAGTCGAAACTCGCAAGGCGCGTGAAATCGCTACACTTCGCAAGGAGCAGCGCCGGCAGCAGAACGCCGTCAAGTCTCTGCAGGCGCAAATGCATGCCAAAGAACAAATTCTCAAACGCAAAACTGAAGAGGTTTCAGCACTACGTCGAAATCAGCGGGGCACCACGCTCAGTCAAAAAGCAACTGGCCGCGTTCCTCCCGCCAAAAGTGATGCCCTTAAATTCAATACGCGGCAGGCGCACCAGCGCTGGGAAAAACTCTCGCGCGCTATTTCAAGAGCTTCACGTAATAAGCAAGCCGTGTTGCAGCTTGAGAAGGAACTCGAAAGACTGATGTCTGAACGTGAGACACTCTGCCGCGATCTGGTGAATGTACAGAAACGTCATCGTCTCGATCCCTGCATCGAATTGGCCAACGAAGAAGACACCATCAACTCCAGCTTGAATTATGTTCAAGAGAATATTGCGCAGGTGCAACAGGCGATCATGGAATTTGAAGAAGGCAAGGAAGCGAGCAATGATCTGCAAAGCTTACAGGTCATCATCGGCAATGTGCGTAACGTGGAAGAGGCGAGGTTCTTGCTGGAACATCTGACCGACAGTGCCATTGTGTTTTCGTGCAACTCGGCCCTGACCCAAAATCGCCTGTCGGAACACGAGTCTCTGTTGAAGGAGGTGCAACAGGAGAGCGGCATACAGCAGCAGCTGCTGCAGCACTTCCTCACACAAAATAATTCAGTACAGATATCCGACCTCTTCGCTTCATTAAAGCTAGATTCCAAGCTGAATGCTAACAACCTGAGTGGTTCACAGAAATCGCTAAATAGCAATGGAACTTACGACATTCCGGCCGATGGTGATCTGACTGAATCATTTACGTTACAGCAAAAATCGATCAGTCGAAGTCCATCACCAACGCCAGTCACGGATTTGTGAGTAATCATTTAATCTTGTACATATATTAGAAGAAAATAGTCATTTTGATATAAAGTGATATATAAATAAGAAAAGTAAAGAGCGAAAGAAGGTCGCGTTTTATTAATGTTGCGACTCGAATACGAACATAGAACTAATTTTGATCAGCTTCTTTGAGGCTTTGTTCAATTTTATAAGTTCTTTTCTTTTTTTGTGCATGTATCATTAACTGGTTTACTTTATTATTTCTTTGTTTCTCATTGAAAGATCATCAAGAACGATTAAAGTCCAATTAAAAAACAATCAAAAATTTTCACGAAGAAACTGTGCATTTGAAAGCGTCGGCAGCAAACTGACCGAAAAGGTGTCGAATAAGTCCAAACTTATCCAAAAACAAAGACTTAAACCAAGAAATTCCGTTACTAAGCTTTTCGACAATATTCTGTCGAATTTGAATCCCCCTAAAATGAAAAACTCATCATAAAGACTAAAAAAATAAACAGCAATAACATTAACAATACTAACAAATATGAAGTAAATTAAGTGTTCTTTTCTAATCTGTGGATCATTGTTTGTTTTTTTTTTTGTTTGTTGTGTTTTTAAATTCCTGATTAAAACCATCTTAGATCATCGCATGATAAGAATGCCAAAGTACGTAGGCGCACCGCACAACCACAGGATCTGCTTTTCGGCGACAGTGAAAGCAGTCACAATGGCTTGGTGAGTTTTCAATGATACGACTTTATAATTTTAATAGCTAGAAATGTATTGATTGCTATAATGTTTTAAGCATGATGCGATGACGCGTTCATATACACAGCAGGAAACGTCGTCCAGAAATGTTCATCCATTGATGCGTGTACCGAGTGCACCCGGTTCGCTAAAGTAAGTGATGGAGGAAATGTGTTTTAGGAAGCGAAACTCCCGAAATGTATTTTAAGGTGTTCAAATTGAATTCGTGCTAAAGAAAACGCACAAAATCTTTTCAACAAGAACTTATTTAATTTGACAGGAATTTAAATTTAATATAGTTATTTAAATCTTACAGAGAATCGTTGAATTCGCCTTCCTTGACAAAGAAAAATATGGAGTCATCCTTGATGGGTCCGGGGACGACGCAGCCACAATCGCCACGTTTCCCACGCCGTGGTATACCAAATAAAGCCTCACCTGGTTTGTAAGTAACACAGTTACTCACATAAATATAAAAACACAAACACGAATTAATATTCGCAGTTTGTTTAGCTAACTACGACTATTTAGCTATAATTAGTAATACTTATTACACACAAACCATAATTATAAATTAAATTCTAAGCGACTCAACTCGCCTTAATATTCGTTTCAATTTATCTTTATTAATTTCTATTTTTTATTCATGAGCCTAGAAATATTCTTCACTTTTCTTATTCTTTTTTTTTTTGTTTTCCCCTTTTACAGTTTTTTGTGATTTAAAATGATTCGGACTGCGTATACAGAAATGTTTTTACACGAATAAAATTATTTTTAACCAAATTCAGATTGTCAAGTTTTCCTTTATCGATGCATACTTTAAAAGCAGATTAATACAATTCTTACAATTTCTAGATCGGTGTTTCTCATGCTACCATTTTAATAATTTAATTATGTATTATAAATTAATTTTATTTCATGTTTTCTCAACTGATAAACGTTTTTTGATTTTTTAAAAATTAATTTATTAAGTTCATTATTAATTGTTCCCTGTGTTCGTGTTCTGCATTTTTTTTAGATTTTTGTTAGAACACAATGCACTGCCATATTTTTAGGCTGAGTTAATAATTGATTTGTCAAGTTTACAATCAACGAGAATACTGCCGGCTGTTATTCTAAGATTTATGGTTTTTGAATTCACATTCAGAATTAGCCCAGGCACACATTTGAAATAGCGTCAAAAGCATGGTTGCTGGCTTCTAATGTTATGTACTTAAGGATCTAATAGATAGTCGATTAGAATAGTTGATAAGTAAAGGTTGAGATTTAAGGATGTTAAATTGAATGGGTGCTGTTTGAATTGATGGCCTGTAAATAAAGTTGACTGTAATAAATACATACATTTTGTTCTGAAGATAAGGAGATTATTTCGAAATATGTATGTATTTATATTAAAAGCCAGGACATGTATTCCCACGGAGACCTGATTTGGTTTTCCTAATGATGGCGTTTTTTGCACATAGTCCTTGGGTGTTTTATGGTCTGTTGTTTCGCCTGTATTGTATATATTTTTTTGTTTTATATATTATACTATTTAATATATTAAAGAGCCTTTTCATTTTACACTGTAGTAAAGTTGCTTGTACTAATTAGCTAATTTGTTGTTAATAATATTTTAAATTGTATGTTGTTTTAACAAATAACGTTATACACACATGCTTATGTACGTATTGTTGCCGTATTTCAATCCATCAACATATCATGCTTCTAGCCGTTGTTTTCATTTTTTGCTTTTCGTCTTTTTTCCATTCCAATGACTTCAATGTTTTGCGACTGATTGACATGAAAATCTAATCCATTCTAATAACAAATAATTCTCATCTAACCAACCCACCAAATAAATAAATAATTAAACAATAACATCAACAACAACAAAAACCGATTGTTCGAAATGGCCGCTATGCCACATCCCTTGCAACAAAATCGACAGCGATGATGACGTGATGATGGTGCCGCAGTCGCCACCCGTTTATCGTAAAATGATTTCGCGCGAAGATAACAATAGCAATGGCGGCAGTGACGTCTTTTCGCGTCTGGGCGCCGGTACACAGGACCCTGCACCTGGCGGAAGTATACAGAAAGTCACCGGAAAGGTATGTCATGGAAGCGTTTTTAGAAGCCCTTTTGAAATAACAAAATAATTGAATGAAGGAAAGAAACTGAATGCTTTAATTTTCACTCACAGATTCGTGTGGGCGCTCCACTGTATTGCACCCACACTGTTTTGGGCCACAACAACTCGGTGCTGTCCATCAAAGTCGATGAAGATACTCTCTACACTGCTGCAGCCGATCGCACGGTCAAGGTTTGGGACCTCTCTCGTGAAACCGCTCAGCATTGCTTGTCTACACATCCTGGTCCGGTGATTGCTGTGCAAAACGATAACGCTACACGTCTGCTTTTCTCCGCCTCTGGGCCCTACGTGCGAATTTGGGACCTTCGCAGTAGCAATACGAAACCCATCAAGACGCTAACTTCTTCTGGTCAGGTGCTCGCTGGCACGGCAAATACAATTGGTATTACGTCTGGCGAGTCGCCCGTAACTGCTCTGTGCATGGGCACCTCTGGCAATTTGTATGTCGCGGCCTCGGATAAAGTGCGCATTTGGGATTTAAACAAGTAGGCTCAGTTGCTTAAAATAAATGACTGCTTGCATTATTTCATTAAAATGGCTTTCTTGCAGCCTTGCTTGTGTCGGAAAGCTCTCGGGCGGTCATCAGGCGGCGGTCATGTGTGTCACTGCTTGGCAGGGCGATGGCGATGGAAACACGGACTTCGTGGCAACCGGGTCCAAAGACCACTATGTCAAGGTTTTCGAAGTGCCAAAGGCAGGCGGGGTTGTATATCCATTGCTGAATCTGGAGCCGCCGCACTACGATGGCGTACAGGCTCTCGCTGTTGCGAAGGATGCTGTTGGGGCCGACGCGGAACTGTTCTCTGGGAGTAGAGACTCCGGTATTAAGCGATGGGACCTTAAAAGCGGAGAGCTCAAGCAGGTAAGTGAGGTGATTGACTGGAGATGCTCGTGTTAGGTTCATTGGTTTTGGCGCGGCCACGTGGGCCTCTGTTGCATTACTTTCATTTCATATTCAAAGTTACAAAAGTTACATTGTCTAAAGAAGGCTTTTTTTGTTAAGTGTCTGTGAGGTTGAGATTATATTACATTTTTGTGAAATGAGCTGAACTGAGTACGTCATAAGACATCGCCTGCTTAAATTTGTGTGATGCAGTGCAAATGTACGAGTGTATTTAAAATATTTTAAGAAAGGTTGTAGGAAATACTTGTATTTGATTCATAATGACCAAAAAATCAACTCTGATTTTCGATTAAGAAAACTTGCATATCTTTGATCGGTTTTAATCAATGAATTCTCACAATTTTCTAGTCCCTCAACAACGCCCACAAGGGCTGGGTCTCAGGCATGGCCATTTCCGGTGATGTACTGCTTTCTAGCTGCCGCGGTGGCATTATTCGTCTATGGAATGTTAAGAGCTGCGAAAGTCTGGCAGAAATGAGGACCGACTTACTGATCAACGACATCGTTGCCTCGGGTCAGCGTGTTTTCACAGCATCCAGGTTTGTACCTCCGGACATATCTATTCGTTTGGGTCGTTGAGTTTTTTCTGGCCTCAGAAGACTTCTTTTCCAAATTGACGGTTTTTATTTTTTGGTAAAACTCTAATCAGCTTCTTTCTAACGCCATCTTAATGTGCGATGATGAAGCATCGAAAATGCATTGCAAAATTCCTATCCACCCACACTATTAAGCTCTGGTCCACCTGCTCATCCCAGATGTCTCCCTTCTCCTAACCTCACTTTCCCACGCCTGCTTCACCCTTTAACCGTTCCTCTTATTCTTTTAACACATTCTTGTCCAAATAGAGTTTTATATGTTTTTATAGTGTTTAGTTTCATCTCTTGATTTCTCCACATAATTTCTTTACCGTTATTTATTCATTCAGCTCGGGTGAAGTACGGATTTGGCGCTTTGCTCCGCAAGATAATTTCCCAACACCGAATATGACTTCATCGTCGATCGAAAAGAAATAAACTCTCAGCTACATTAAAATGCTTCATAACCACATTATATTAAAAACTCGCCTACAAAGCAAGCAACAACAGCAACAGACCGAAAAACCCGTACTAACTTATATGCCTTAGAAACCTATTTCGAATGAGGAACGTAGTAAACGGTACATCTTAAGCCACAAAACCTCTGTTACCTCGATGTAATCTCACATAAGTAGCTTGCAAGAACAACTCAATGTCTTTCTTTAACTTAACTCGTATATATTATTTCCTTCACATAATCTTCGCAAACTCTTTTTTTTTTTTTATTAACTTCTCTTTCTTCTTTTGTTAAATGGAAGCAGCATTAATGAAATTGCTTTGCTACAATATAAATACTTAATGGCTTAAAATAACCACGGTTATGACAAATAAAAGGTGTGGACACTAAGAAGACTTCAGCATATTATACAGTAACGCCTGAACGTAAAACTGCACAAATTCTTATATAACTTTCCTCTCGAGACAGACACTAACTTTATCTAAGTTTACTATAATTAGCTTAACCAAATAAGGTGGAGGATTAGTTTCTTTGTTGTCATTTTGAGGAATTAATATGCGAGCAACGAACATGCGAAGCGATTGAGAATTGTTTAGATTCAAATGTTTAGAAGTACTTTCTTTGTTAAAAACATTTGGTTCGCAATACTTCATCAATTATTGAATAATGCTTTCGAAAGAAACCTAATTTTATCGATTAATCAAAACATTTACTCTTAATATACCAGATATATTAAAAAGTTGTACAATATTTATATAAATTAGACTTTCAAATCGCTGGAGTTCAACACTTTTTGATTAGCGAAAGATTTAACTAATTAACTATTAAATACATAATTAATAACGACACTTGATACTTTCTGCTTTGCTTTATATTCGTATGTTTCTATTTATTATAAATATAATCACTCTTAATATGTATGTTAAACATTTAATAATGGAGTAGATTAGATAGTATCTAAAAATGCAGTTAATAATTAATGCAAATTGCACAACGAATACTGACAGGTATTAAGTAGGTTCTCACTCTTAATTGTATCGCTTTCAACACGCTTTACTAACAATGTTTCTACTATTAACCCCAAATTAGTGGCTACAAGTCGCCTCTTGTCACTCATGTTCCCGTTCGAGTCAAAAGTCGACCTCATACTCATGCAGGTTAATCGTTTGTTTAGGTTTCTTACTACATACGTATGTAGCTCGAGTTGCGTTTGTTTCAGCATTAAAACCACTTTCCACTCTCGATTGTGTTTCCGCGTTTATTCAGGTTTTGGCTACGTTCGTTCATTTGGAGTTTAATAATTGTTTTGCTGCTTAAACTACTGCATCTGATATTTCGCGATGTTTTGCATCCACGTTGCTGTCCATGCAACGGTTGTTGCTTGAGCCAATAAACACCCATCGTATGCATCAAGCAGCAGCTTCGCCTGGACGACAGTATTCCGGAATCTCAGATCTTGCTTCTTCCTCACAACGACAGTCAGTTTTTTCTGCCAATTGATTAAAGTTAAGCTTCAATTCGATGCTTTTTCAAAAGAACACACACACACACTCACAGTGATGTTGCCACATATTATGTTCATCGATTGTGTAAGTTTTCTGTTTTATCAGTATTTACCATAAATACATCCATTGGCACCTCATGTTGTTTGTTTTGTTTTTGTAAATATTAAAATTCATTCATTGCCGGTCAAACCGGAGGTCAAACATTCATATTGAAGCACGCTGTATTCTCACTTGCATGTCACTTAATAGTAGGGCTTTCGACTTCTGTGGACTTCAGTAGCACGATAGAAGGATTATTAATAAACTACAAAGGATAACTTCAATGACTCCAGTGAAGAAGATTTGAAGATTATTCATACATGTTATTGTAGCCTGCAACAGAAGACTGTCAGATAATATGCACATATATAAAAGCCACGCCTTCTTCTGTGCTTTACAAATGTAAACACACTTTCCGCTCCATGTGTTGATGATATCGGGGAATGAAAGAAATGCTTTCGGAAAGTGTTTAAAAACTTGAATATGGGTGTCATTTTATATTGTAATTAATAAATGTATAATATAATGTTCAGAGATGATGGTGCCGGCGAGGCAGAGAAGGTTGGGGTGAATAAAGAGTTGAACTCAACCCGTTAAGATTCTTTCCAAAAATTATCCGCATCAGTTCCGCCCTTTCTTCTCATTCTATGTCATAGCTTCCAAGACCCCTGCTGAGGTATACGAACTTATTTGAAGACCCAATGACCCGACCGGGGTACAAATACTACGAATACTAACTAAAGTAGACTGAGTCTAGGATGTGTAGACGTTTTTTAGAAGAAAACTCTTTAATATTAAGCTTGTTGAACTGTTTTATTTTATGTCTTTAGTTCTGATATCTTGAACGGAATTCTTATTAAGAAGTTTTTAAAATAGTTGATCGACGGAAGTCTCTCAAGTTTGATCTACCAAAATAAGTAGCATTCCTTTGTGCACAAAACTGCTTCTTCCTTAAATTTCATTTACATTTTATTCATCAGCTGTTTTGATTATTTTCGCCTCTATTTTAAGTTACTGACATCATGTTAAATCATTCCCATGTCATCCACGTCACCCGCTTAACCCGAACATCCTTCGAGCCCATCGAGCCCAAAATACTAACAAATATAATTAATCGGTCATTTTGCCACATTTTTATTTTGCTGAAGATTACAAAATCGCTTTCTCCTAACATCGAATGTATAAAAATGCTTTCTATTGGTTTTTGAAATATGTATTTAAACGTTATCATTTAATGTGTGTATTTACTTTTGTTTCTCTCTCTTTTTATGTTCCATCTGTTTTCTGTGCGTTTCTTTTGTCTCTTTCCGCTCACCAACAACAACCCACAAACACACAAACATACGCTTTTGTCACTCGCGACTTTAATCATCTCACACAACCGTGCGTCGCTCTGATCGTGCTCACGTCCGCCCACAGCGATGGCAAGGTTCGTCTGTGGCGCTTCACCAACACCCTGCGTCGCCAGTGCTCGCTGGATGGCAACAGCAGCTGACAGTCGGGGAACGCAGCGACCCACAATCCTTTGACGCGCTCTGCCGTCCTTGCCGCCGCATCATCGTGCAGCTCCTACCCACTGCGTGGCAGCGAATCCGCCGCGTCGCGTGCTTCCGGCGCCAACAAGCTTAAACGCCTCTCTTCCTCCACACTTGGCCTCAGCAATGGCAATGCCTACGAATTGGCCACGCCTCCCGCCAAGCAGCCCTCCAATATCAGCTACACGCACGTCGTGTCCGAGTTGGCGAAGCGACGCCTGCGCAGCAACAACAGTCCCTCCGTGCGCTCCACCGCACTCAACGGCGCAGCCGCGAGGGGAACGACATCAGCGAAATCGTCAGCAGTTTCATCCAAACGCGTTCAAGTAGCCAAAATCACGCCTACTGGTTCAACTTCTGGTGTCTTTGGTGGCTTCATGTCGAAGAGCCTCCGCAGCTGCTCAGACTTGGCGCCACGCGTTAAGAGCAGCGGCTACGGCTATCAAAAGACTTCTTCAACAGCAGCCGCAGAAACGAAAACAACGAACAGCAACTCAACGCGCAACTACAGCATGCCGACACCGCGTACCGGAGCTACGCATCGAGTGCATCCGCAGCAGCAGCCCGTTCAGGTGACGGCCGCTGTCGCTTCCAATCACGCTCGCCAGACGCGCAGCTACCATCAGCAACTGCCGTTGAATGTTCTGGCGCTGTCGTCGGCGCGACTGCTGCAGGGAGCCATGGGGAGTGGCACCTGTCTGAGGGGCGGAAACCGTTTATGATTTATTTACGCTCTTATTTGGTTTTACTGCATCGTTTTAATGAGCCTCAAGTAATTCGACGCAATGCGGCTGATGTTGCTTTTAAGTTCTTAAGAATTACATAATCGATTGAAGTATTTATTTATTATGCGTGTGAAATCAGTGAGCGATAAGTTCAACACAATTAATGGTTGATTTTAAACTCATCTTAAATTCCTAATGAATTCATTCGCAAGCACTTTTTCACACGTGATTAAGAGTGATTTTTATGTTCATTCGCCACTATTCATGAATCACTAATGAACAAATCAGGATTCATTTGATTTTTTCATTCACAATTAAGTATTTAAGCATTTTTTATCACGCACTCTTATTAGTTCTTAGCATTAAAAACACACTAAAAACAGATTTAATTTGTTGCCAGTGTTTTAACTCGCTCAGTTTTTAGTTTTTGTTTCGACTTAACATATCATTATCAACACAAATATCATTCCGACGCTCAAGTATCGAATACTAGGTCACATTTAATCGGCAGGTACACTTTATTTCTTCCCATTAGCATTAAAATAATAAGCATTCCATCACACGAACTCTGCATTCCAAGCACTCATAATTCAAGTCTATTTTAAACGTATACTTAAGGGTGGGGTTGACTTTTTACTCTATACGCGCGACGCGTCCCAACTTCTCCACTAGCCACCTATAAGCGAACAAATCGAAGGTACTATTTTGCAGAATTACTAACTGAACTTCGACGTCTCTGTAATAAAGACAATATATAGAATCAAACAAACATACTATGTAAACTCAAGAACAACTGAATTAAGCGTCAAACTAAAAGCTTGAATAACACAAATTATATTATTATTACTATTATTGTACTAAGGCTATACAAGGCACATAATAAATACATTTAAATAAACAATTTAAGTTCGACTTTTATCTTTGAAGAGCTGCCTGCTTCAAATGTTGTGTATTGTTGTTGTGAAGGTAAGCACCAAATTGTTTAGACGAATGTAGGTTTTTCAAAACAAAATAACTAGCTTAGTTGTTTTATTATTGTGATCAAATTTAAACTTTATTTCCGTGGCTTTAAACTTTTTTTCATGAGCTATACTGTATAAGTAGTGTAAAAGCGGGGCGGACCGCACCCAGTTTTGATGTAATAATGTTTTTTGGAAAACAAGTTCTTATCTAAAGTTTTATTCAGGAAGTTTATATATTTAACAATATAACCATCTTTTGCTTGTGTAACCTAAAAGTGGGCGGATCACGCCCATATTTGGCATATTAACGGACAATGCTATTCTATATTCAGGAATGAAATTTTGTTGTCATACTTAAAAACGAACGCTGATATCACATTTCTAATAAAAAATAGGCGTGGTCGTGGACCGATTTTGCCCATTTCAATACCAATCTGCACACCACAAGAAACAATATTTCTGCAAAATTTCATCACAATATCTTTACCGGTTCTCCTGTGACGTGATTTCAACAGACAGACGGATGGACATGGCTAAATCGACTCAGGATGTTACGCTGATCACGAATAAATATACTTTTATATATTTTTCTTTTATATATATATATATATATATATATAATATATGCATGAGTGCATTAGTATCGCCCAGCATGGTACGCAAATCGTCGGATGTATCTATATTGATGCCACGACGCGTTTCGTTTCCGAAAAGCGACAACGAATTGGTTACGGGCTATTTGGAGCCTGCTAATCCCTGGGAATATGGTAAGCAATAGTAATAACTACCAATAAAACGAATATATAAGTCAAATAATATTTTCACATTACTTTGTCACCTACCTATCTATCCCTTATTAATACGATGTACATATATAATTTGTTATCGAAATTTACTATAGTAGTCGTCTATCGCATTTGAGGGTATTGAAATATTATCACTATCGTATCACATTCCACTTTCTTTCCTACGGTGCTGCAAAAGCGGAAATTTCAATCGGATTAATTAACTTCAATAAGTAAATGGTCGTTGTGGAAGCTGTCCGTGAAGTTCTTGAGGGTTTTTCTTGCCTTTCGTTTAGTTCTTACTAATTTGCGTTGACATTTGTTGGCCGCAACAATTATTGGCGAGTTCAGAACTTGTTCTTCACATTTATTCGTTAATATGCAATAGTCTTTGCTTCAATTCGTTAAAATTATAAATAAGAAATATTTATATTTAACGGCGTTGGCGGTTGCGGCCATTCAAGTTCAGCTGTTGCAAGTGCGTTTTCTTTAACTTGTTCAATTAAACAAATTATTAAATTAGTTAAATTCTCGAATGCGTTTATAGAATACATACAGATGAAAACAACAAAAACCTGTTGTAAAGTGCGGAAATGTACAGTGTTATTGTCTTTTGGCAACTTATAAAACTGTGTCAAGGGAAAAAAAATGACACAAGTGAACAGTCTTCTGTTTTAATGCCATTCGATTTTCCTTCAACGATTCAAAGATCTTTTCCTTCAAAATATTGTTTGAACTCTTCAAAATAATCATGTATAATGTTTGATTTCTAAATGAGTTTCCTTAACCAGAACGAGTGTTCACTTCGAACTGACCGAAGTTCATATACCCTAAAACCGTAGGATTAATGTACAGTTTAACTCATCGGGCGCATCAGGCCCATTTTCGAAAGTATATTTTAGTCTGAGACGATGGACTCGAGAATAACATTACAGTTTCAAATTCACGTTGAGAAATTGAGCTATAAGTACAGATGAATTAATATAATTAATAAACGAACAAGGCTAAAGGGGAACCTGTCACGCCTCCTTTAATGTGTTACTAACGAGTGTAGGGTATCAGACTATTTTCCTAGATTAAATTTTAACTTGAAGTTCCTTTTTAGTTGATAGTTTTACGAGGGCGGTCCGATAAGTACTCAGCCTCACCATCCTAGGTCGTCGTTCTTTAATTTCGCTGCGCGATTCCCCTTTCAAAAACAAGAATCGAATCTTCGACCGATATTGCTCTTTTTCCATTTTTCTAAAATACGCGGACACACCCGCTTCCACACGCGGTCAAAACAAAACTACGAGTCCGATTCGGCTGAAATTTTGACAGTAGCTGTCTACAACAATGTACTACACGGTAGTAAATTTCTCTTGCGATCGTGGCGACCATCGGGTGGTGAGTCTAAATACTTATCGGACCGCCCTCGTATGTAAACAATTTATGAGATTGTGTTCTTTTTTACGAGATCCAGTCCTTCACCCAAATCTGAAAATGTGTATCTTCTGTAAATTAGAGAGATTATTTATTATTTGCCTAACTGTACTATGAAAATAGGATTGCTAGAAAACGAGTACAAATAACTCAATAAAATTTGTTTCACTTATTTTTTATTTAAGTAGGTTAACACTGAAATCAAAAGCAAAAGGGACGATCACAAAAACAAAATATTTACTTGTTTTGCGACACTCGCATAAAACGAAGTTATGTTGTTATTAATTATTATTATTATTAAATGTTTTGTGATTTTTTTCTCAAATTTTCTACTGAATGTTCTTTAAAAATACATTGTGTAAAATGTATGTAAATCGAGTACGTCTGTATATAATATTTTACTATATACAGGGTGTATCGCATAAGGTATGCCAAAAAGCTAGGATGGGCATTTTCTCCCGTTTAGGCGGGAGGGGCCATTTTCTAAAAAGCTTACTTTTTTTAAAAATTATGTTAATAAGTATAAATTTTCTTCAAAGTAGAAAATGCTGTAATCAATTCTAGAGAAAATGCTTCAAACCGGAAGGATCTGCGGAAGGAGTTTAGTACGTAATTTTCCCTTTTCTCGGAAACTACAAAACATAGATCCTTCGGGTCTCAAGCATTCTCTCTAGAATTGATTAGAGAATTTTGTGGATATCCTACACCTAAAAGTTTTGAAAAAATTTAAACTGAAATTATAAGAAATATGTGGTTATAAGGAAAGCTACCTTATAATCACATTTAATCACAGACGGGTATTACAGTGGTGAAGCTAGGGTGGGGCGGGGGTGGCGATCCACTCTGGTTGGCACAATGTCGGGGCCGGCAGTTGTGGAAATCGAGTATTGACTTATTGAATTCTAGGAATTTTTGGGGCTGCAAGTTGATTAACCGTCCCGGGCTCCATGAGACCTAGCTACGCTTCTGTATAAATAGTAGGCGTGGTATTTTTCAAAACAAAATAACTAGGCTAGTTGTTTTATTATTTTGTTCAAATTTCAACTTTATTTCCGTGGTAATAAACTTGTTTTCATGAGCTATACTGTATAAGTAGTGTAAAAGTGGGCGGACCGCACCCAGTTTTGATGTAATAATGTTTTTTTGGAAAACAAATTGTTGTCTAAAGTTTTATTCAGGAAGTTTATATATTTAACAATATAACCATCTTTTGCCTGTGTAACCTAAAGGTGTGCGGATCACGCCCATATTGGCATATTAACGGATAATGCTACTCTATGCCAAGGAATGAAATTTTGTTGTCATAACTTAAAAACGAACGCCGATATCACATTTCTAATAAAAAATGGGCGTGGTCGTGGACCGATTTTGCCCATCAATACTAACCTGCACACCACAAGAAACAATATTTCTGCAAAATTTTATCACGATATCTTCACCGGTTCTCCTGTGATCGTGATTTCAACAGACAGACAGACGGACGGACGTGGCTAAATCGACTCAGGGGGTCACGCTGATCAATAATATATATAGTTTTCTATACCTATCGTCTCTATTTCTATGCGTTACACATTTCGTGACAAAGTGAATATACCCCTAACCTTAAGGTGTAGGGTATAAAAAAGAAGGAAAGTGGGGAAAATAAAATTGTAAATAGTGATGACATCCTGCCACTTCTGACAACCCTTATACGTGGCCTTTGTCAGCATGGCATGTAGCCGGGCTGTGCTTTACTGTGCAAAGATATAACTCGAGAACACTTACTGGTGTGGGGTGAGATGGCGTGGCCTGCATATGTCGCTAAATTGTTTAAGTTGAAAAAAATACTAACAGGTTTATAAAATAGCAAATTAAAAATATATACTTTTTACTCACAAAAGTTTCATTTTTACCACCAAAAATTTCATATTACCCCATTTGGGGTAATTTACCCGGTTCCCCGACCGCTGGTCTAGAGAATGTGTAAATTTTAACAATGTACGAGGATGTAATAAATTCGTTTTATACGTTAACATCTTAAAGTCTTTTCCTAATATAAGATGCAGATAGGGTCTACTGATGTTTAATTGCGTGGCCCGTCGTCTGACTGATGTTCGGTCATTTTGGACTTTCATGGACAGCTTTCATTGACAGCATAATTAATTAAGAAACAAACAACCAGGCTATCGAAATATGTTAGCAAAAAAATGGGAAACGGTACAAATTTATTCAAATTAATATGTATTAATGAACAGAATCATAAAGTCAGAACACCTCAACAGAAGACGATGCCGATTACGAAGGACTGATATCTATCAGCGACACCAAAAGAGGAAGAAAAGCAAGAATCACGATCCAAGTGACGTATTCGCCATCGACGAAATGTTACGGTACTAAATTTTTGTTGAGCTGCTGGCGGTGTATGCATTCTGAATCTGAAGCTTTGTTCTAACGGCCTCCAGTCGAAGAATCTGCCGCACGACGCACAGTGGCCGGTTTTTCAACTTAGCGGTCAAAAATCCATATCTTTTGACTCTCTTGGAATTTTTTATTCCGGTTTTTTTTTGTTGGATTCTTCGAATCTTAAGTTTTAATGTGAGACTAAAATCATAAAAATCGATCGTTGAAAACCAGAGATATGAGAGTTTCAATCAGAGTACCTATTAAAATTTTCTTAAAAGCCTAAAAGGGAGATTATAAAAATAATACATTTCTTTTTATTTATTGATTAAAGACTTTTTATTATCAATAACGAACACATTAATAAAATACATTAATAAAAATAAGGTAATAAATAAGGAACTAATGTAAATTCACCAATTTTTTCAAAACATTCATTGATAGAATTCTGCTCATCTAGTAGTAAATTTTGTGCATCACTATCTAACTCGATTGAGCTAGATTTCCATTTTTGGCGGATATTTGAAATATATGGATCCGATGTGCACAGCAAAACTGCAAGCAGATCCTCATTGGTACAATATCTTGAAATTTTCCTGGTATTGTGTTCAAGAAAGAATCTGTAATCCTTGTTTCTTTTTTCTTGTGCTTCTTCAGAAAGATCACCAAATGGAAGTATACTATTTTCAATAATTTGCTCGCCATGATAAAGAATTTTATGAATGGTTGATGGCATATTCCTCCAGAGATATATTTCGTTGTAACTTTTTTGGCATCAATCATCCTGCTGCATGTTATAACTTTTATTATTATTTTGAATGGCTTAATTAATTTACGTCCACTCCTGTAATGAAAGCTGCCGTCTCAGGATCTGAGAAAAATCTTCTAGCGTTGTTTCCATCATTCGTATTTCCCTCCTTGTTTTGGCTGGTCAATTATTAGCCCTATTTCACGATATTGTTCCTGTATTTGGCTGTTTTTCAGTTTCCGTTTCTCCTTATTCACTGTATTTTCTCTAACCGTTCCTGTTGCTCCAAATTCTAAATCATTACAATTTCAGTATATGTTCCATGAAGCGAATTCTATTGTGAAGAGGCGACAATCCGAATTCGTATGCCTCCTCAGAATAATTGGCATCCGCTGGTACTGGAGCTAGAGGATGCCTTAGTATCAGTTAAGGCTTGTCCGACTTTTCCATCAATCATGGTCAGCAGAAGTTTGAAATCTATTTGAATAATTTGGCCATGATACTCAAATAGCCGCGGCTGAAGTTCATCAATTTGCCTCCTAATTTTATTAACTTCTTCGGTTATCACATCACTTACAAAGGCCAAGACTTTTCACATAATTCTCTTCCAATAAAGCAATAATCTGTTCACATTTACAGTACATATGCAGTAAGAGCTAATTACCTGATAATTAAAAAAACCCTAATTTCTGCAAACTATCCTAGTACCTTTCCATACTTTGAAATATACATATAATTTGAAAGAAAAGTATAACACTAACGAAGAAAAAATAACGGAAAACATGTTAAAAACGTTTGCAGTGTGCGACTTTGACTCATATAATGGGCTCTAGCACCCGGTGGGGCAAACCGATGCAAATAAAATTGGAATGGGCTTTTAGAGGAAACTTTCTGCTTTACAATGGTGTAAAATTTGTTTTGGAGCATTTTGGAGCGCAAAAGTCCTGCTCCAAAATACGACGAAATTTAACCAAATTTCGAGCATTTCTGGAATTCTTGTTAATAACTATACCACAGTTTTACTCAATTGTAACAACATTTGACAACGAATATATCCAAGAATTTAATAAAAAAACCGGAACTTAATATCTGAAATATTGACAGAGATATGGATATCTAAATCTGTGAAAAGTTGAAAAAATGTGTTTATTTTAGTTGAAAATAAAAAGTGCTGTCTTTTATTGCATAGTTATGCCTTGAACACAATTGGAAGCACAAAACACTAAACACATTTGTCTCTGTATATTTTGCTTAAAACACGCACAAAATTGGACCTCGCGCACAAAAAACAAATTCTATCATTTCTGAAGCAAATATGACAATTCTCTTTTGTAAACAAATTGAATATATAAAGAATCAGAAGAAGAGCTTGTGAACAAAAGCTGTGAAAATAGAAATAGAGCTATGTATCTCACGGACATGCGTTTCTTTATCTAAAAACAAATGTTCGTAGATAATTCATTTTTTTCTGGAATCCCATAAGAGCCTGTGTAAATTTGCCAGTTGATTTTGTTTTTAGTGTTTTGTTCGTCCAATTGTGTTCATGGCATTACTAATGAAATAATCAAGATAAAGCTGTAATTTTTTGGCTACCTAGGTTCTCAGGTTTCTACTTTCATATGATCTAACCCATTTTGAAATCGGTGACATTGAAAAAAATTACTTTTGGCCGCTAAGTTTAAAAACCGGCCACTGTGCGACGTAAAGAAGGCGTAGAATATTTAAACTGGCCAGATTGAAACAGAGTAAGTTGACTTTTGAAAGGTAATTTTACTTACCTTGTGATCGTGTGATCGTGATAGTGATTTGACGAAAATAAAACTAGGCCGCTAAGTATATATAATCTTTTCGAATAAACTTCGCTCTATTTATTTTCTGTGTTGTGTGTATTTTGTTTCGATATAATATATGCTGTTGTAATAGTATATAGTATAAATACATATATATAAATACGTATGTATATATTGAATGTACATATATACATATAGGTATATATATATATGTACGTATATAGTTTTATGTATAATTTATAATAAAGTTAAATAATGTGTACATTGTTTTATTTTCTCTAAATAACAAATAAAAACAAATTCTTTCCAAATAATTTTCCCCTCGCAGATAACACAGTCGCTTCCAATATATTCAAGCAGAAATCATACCGTGTTTGCCATGTTCGCTTTTTGTTCATTCAAATCTTTGCCGTTGCGCATGTTACACAAGAATGCTTGTGTGTATGTATAAGGAAACCTTGACTTCAGACATATCCTTATGTACTGAATAATATATTCGTAAGTATGAAAATCGTCTTTCAGTTGAGAAAACATCGACTGGTCGTTCTCATAGGTCCAAATAAGTTTCTTTCACTGTTTGTTCTCGTTTAAAGCATTCCTTAAATTCAGTTATTTATTTAAATAAAAAAAAATGTGATCTAAGTGTTCATGTTATAAATCCGCCTCTCGATCTGCGCTCTCTCTCTCTCTCTCTTTCGTAATAGTTTGTTAAGATATTTCTGCAGTTTTATAGTATTGTATTTCTGTATGAATATTTTATACAATTCAAATTCAGTTAATATATTAATATTAATTAATACATTCGGTTTTTTGTTGCTTGTTCAAATTATTGGGATGAATACCTGGCGGCATTTGAATCGAGAATTTATCAAAATTGTTGTTGGTAAATCCATTTGCTAAACTATTCATGAATAAACTCTGTTCGGTGCTCAGCCAATTCGAGTGCAAAAGATTCACCTACGCGGAAGTGTGCGCGTGCGTCGTGTTGCACAGCGGCGTTGTGGACGCCAACGAGGAAGATGAGAAGCAACAATAACGATCACGGATCAGCAACGCATGAAATGGTGTATAAAATGGTATTCAGTGGTTGGTTGCGGTGGCGATAAGAGGAGTAGAACGGGCGGCGACAAAATAAAGAGAGAAGGAAAAGAAAACAATTAAAAATAATTTTCTCTCACGATACCTAAACAACCACACGTACTAACATAAATGTTAATGATTAAATTCAAAATCAAGCACGAAAACCAAAACTAATGTAATAGGAAACGATGAAGACACAACGAATTCTATTTGACAAGTCAGATGATAATATTGATGTTAGTTTATATAAATGTATGAGGTTCATGCTTGATGTTTGGCTTGTCATGCACAAATCATTCGCCGATGAATGAAATAATTTTCTTGATGTTTAAAACATGCAATTATACACATAATAATGATAGCAATGGAACATTCGTATATACAATCAGAGAAAAGAGATAGATGAAAGTGCTTGAGAATCTATTGAGACCGAAGATCCAGTGTCGAAATTGGCCAACTGTTGACAATTCGTTGCCTCAGAAGGGTGATAATAATACTGAGGTAATAACAAATAATATCATTTCTGAATAGATGGCTGATTTATGGATATACACAATAATGACTGTAATGAAATATTTGATTAGCTAAAATTCGGAAACATTTGCTAAACGGTCTAACATTCTACGAACATTTAAAATGTCGCATACATCAAAGCTTTTCGATCGATACCATATTTTAAATGATAGGATCCCAAAAGACTACAACCAATGCAAAGCTGTAAATGATTTTATGGTGGTCTTAATTCAAATAAATGGAATTACGTATCCAAAGAGTAACAATTTTGATGTTTAGAATTCGCAGAGATGCATGGAGATATGTAGATCTTCAGCACTCCTGCCATCTTCAGGTTTCCATCACCCTTATTTTAATAAAAGGAATAATCAACAACGTGCTATATTTTTTGCCAATATAATATTATTTCACCAATGATTCGAGGGAGGATTATTTCGAAGCACACATTAAGTAACAAACACAACAAATATTATCGAATGAGAAATACAAATTGTAAGCGACATGAAACATCGTAAACACAGGTAATCTACACATATTGGCGAGTCTTCAGAAACTCCAACATTCCTTGAACGTTCGCATTTACCTGTGCTGCAGTATTTTGAGGATTCAGCAGAGCCGAAGGGTTGGGCAAATTGATGCCACTGTGCAGCTGCGACTGCGTGCCAAATCCGTTTTGTTGCTGCTGTTGCGGTACGTGGTGTTGCATGAACAGATCCTGCGGTGGACGATGCGGCGGCATTGGCGGTTGTTGCTGCTGATGCTGCGGAAACGAAGAGAATTGGCGGAATGATAAAATAGCTGGGTCCATTGCTGTCCAATCATTGCTGCCGTTGTATCCTATAAAATGAGTATATAAATGATGAGTATAAAGGATGGTACGATAGTAGCGATAGATAGATTTCAGTCCACCCTAAATTCCTAACCTTCCACTCTTTGAAGTTGGAGAAGACTTTAATAGTTTACTACAGCCACCAACATCTTTGAAAACAATCATTTTCATCGGTGTCGTTTAATAACAAACCTACCTTTGTTGTGGTTGCCACCGCCGTTTAGGTTTTGTTGATTCATGTGCAACTGCGGATCGCTGCCGAGCGTGTGTTGGTGTTGCTGCTGCTGCACTGCAGCCGCCGCCAAGTGTGGATTCCAAGAGTTCGGAGGTATTTGCATTTGTGGCTGCGATGGCTGCCCGTTTGCAGCGCCGCCAGCAGAACCGCTTCCATTTACATTCATAAATGGTAAAATTTTACTACTGTTTTGTGCGCGTGGCACCCCGAAGCCGAATGCGTTCATGTGATTAAAACCAGGAGGAGGCATGCGAGCACGAGGTATGCTATCTAAGAGATGTTGTTGCTGCTGTTGGTGTGGCTGAGGCAGCTGTTGATGGTGTTGTTGTTGCAGGATTTTCGTAGCAACTGTAGTGGGGTTACTGGCGCCGCTGCTTGTGCTTGGCTTTTGCTGCTGTACCATTTCATTCTCCATTAGTTCAGCCAAAGCTTTCTGAGTTTCGATAAATGGATCAAAGCCTGGAAAACAAAGAGGGGGAAATGTTATTTGAATGATAAGCAGATTATGTGAAAAGCAAGTGAATATCATTTCATACCTAAATCATCATCCGCTGAAGAGCTGTGTGAAAATTGATTTGGTATACGGCTTTGTTGCTGCGTGTTTTGAGACTGAAGCTGTTGTGGCGCTAACTGCTGCTTGAAAATATTATTTAAACACGGATTCTTTGAAGGAAGTGAAAAACTGCTCACCACTGGATCAAATTTCCCACCAAGTAATCGCTGCTTTTGCAACTGTTGTTGTTGATGTTGTGTCAGGAGTCCTAAATGAGGAAAAATAGTATAAATTCTAGTCTTTTTGCAAAAAGAGTTTCTCAAGCATTGAAAAACTAATCTGTTTCTACTCTAACCATTAGACGGTTTATCTAGAAACTGTGAGTTGACTCTACTGTTTTCCAGCAATGAAGCCATGCGCAGTTGATCACTTAATGGGCTTCCGCGTTCACTGTTGCCGCCTGCTGCGTGTCCATTCACCATGAAATGCTGCTGAAAAGAATTCGTTTATTATTTAATGAGACTACTTTCGGTTTGAATCCCGTGGTACCTGATGCAATTGTTGTTGATTTTTATGGAAATCGAAAAATTTGGACATATTTGTGCCGAATAAACTGTTTCCCAGTAGGTGATCTGCGGAGTACGCTGCTGACTGCTGCAGCCGTTCTTGTTGCTGTTGCAGCATCTGCTGTTGGTACTGAATTAATGCGGTTTGTGACAATCTACTTAGATCTGTAGTACCATTGAAATTATTTGAAAAGTCTACGAAAACAAGGAATCGTATTAATTTAGTAACCAGTAACATTGAAAACCAACTGATCTGGTGATGGGCGAGGTTAGAGTGCTTGAGAAGTCGATAAGTGATACTTCATACAAAAAATACAATTTTCAAAAACTATAATCGGTTCTTTAGAAAAGAGAAGATTCTACTTTTAAAGCTTGCCAATAAATATTAAATATATTATACCTTCATCAACGAAGGAATAAATTGAGGAAAATATATTTCACTGCTTATTAAATTGAATTTTCTGGCCACAATCAGGCGTATTAACAAAGTTAATCTTGGAAACTCAAGCAAAAAACCCAAACACTGATTCTTAGAATTTTACTTCTGCAATTTTTATTATCAATTCAAAAGGTGTTGATATTTTGTTTGTCGTTATTGAACAAGACGAAATAGTAATCAAACAACATATGGTTATTGTTTCTGCTTAAAATCGAACTAAATTGGAGACAAGACCACTTTTTCTGCTGTGAACTAATTTGTTGTGTTGTCCTTGTAGCTGCTACTGTTTGAATTTTAAATATACAACAACAAAACACGATTGCTTTTTACTGCTCGTCTAATTTGACAGACGATCTCGTCCAGCATCGTCTTAAGAAATACGTTTTTCTTATCGACTATAAAAAATTCCAAAAGACGTGCCACCCGTGCATTCAGACGCGTGATTTTACAAAAATAGGCACCAAGTTTAGTAGTTAAATATTGATTTCAAAATTAATTCTCACTGTCCCTTCAATTGGCGACTCTTCATTAATTTAGTTTTACCCCGTAACTACCACTATCCCAATATTAAAGGAAAATTAAATGTAACAGAAAACTGCAAACAATATATTTATTTGGATGACTTCGTCACAACATACCATTGTGTGGTCCGTTCATTTGTGACAATCCAATATTATTCAATAAACTATTACGTTTTTGCAACTCTTGCATGCGAAGGAACTCTTCATGCTGTTGTAGCTGCTGTTGTTGTTGTTGCTGCTGGTGGTATAGCGGCGACTGATGTTGCAATTGTTCTTCCAACTGTTTATTGTTGCGTACCATGATATTTTTAAAGGCTTCTTCCCATTCTTCGTTTCGATCACCATCAACATCGAGGCCAAATTTCAAATTGACAAATTGTTGAAAACAGCAGCATTAGTTAAGTGATTTTAATTCTTCAGAAATGTTTTTGAAATGTTATAAGTATTGGTTCAAAATAGCATTAAGAAGAGCAGTGAGTACAAAAATACATTTCCAAAACACATTTAAAAAATCATTTCTACTGTTATATGAATTTTGTATACCATTTGAATTTGCTGTGGTATTTTGAAATCCATCCACGCCTTGTTTTGTTTCAATTCAATTTAATAATTCATTTGGCCAGATGAGGAGAACGTATTTGATCCATTTTAGTTTAGGTCCGTTTCGGAGTATTATTTACGAATTTGCGGAAACAAGAATAAGAATAAATGTTGCATTAGAACGTATTTTAGAACGTTGCATGAAAGAAGAGCAACTTCATTTTGTTGTTGTTGTATGCTTTAATTCTATTAATATTTGAATTTTTAGTTTTGCAAATTTCGAACATACAAACAAACGAACGCACACAGATATCAACTTTTTAAAATAAGCTAAACTGGAAAGCTTATCTATAATATACATACTTCGACCATTTTAGTAGAAAATGAAGATGTTAAATTTAATTAAGTTTAGTACATTGAACTACGGCTTAAAAATAAACAACAGTACTAAGAAGATGAACATCTAAAATCAAATAACTACAAGTTTATGAGTTTTAATGTGTATTAAATGAGTTTAGATATGCGTTAAGTCCTTTAAAAAACGGTCTATAAGTCTTTAAATTCATATCAATACCAGAATTATGCTATCATAAGGACAATTTTATTCACTCGTATTTCAGAATCTTATAAAATTTAAGATCCACTACGAGAAAGTGCGAACTGCTGATGAAAGCAACAAACATTTGTTGTCACCACGGGATGGCACCTGAGGCCATTCGTTTGCAGGAGCAAAAACCGTACCCCTTCCAGGCGGATCGTTATTATAAAGTATAAATTATCAGCTGATATATTAATTATTCCTTACAATCACATAAACAATAAAGATCGAATTCTATTTATGGTTGGTCGGGGTTTGGAGCAGGTTTTAAAACCCCTCACAGACGATTGCATAAAGTACGATCGGAACTATAGGCCTATATTTTAGCTAGACAAATAATATTAAAAAGGTCAAGCAACGCCAGATATCAAAGGAGTAAATTTAAAATAGAGCCATTAAGTATCGTGTTAGAAATCTTTGAAAATAAATGGGAATTGTAAATAATTGTAATTGTAGAGTACAAAACTTTGTAGAATTTGTATTTAAGTGCGGAAATTAATGTCTGCAATAGTGAATGATAAAAATTGGTTTTTGAACTGGTATTTATCATGGTTTATGCAGATCGTCCCTCCAATATTCAATATCTGTGAAACTAATTTTTCGATGTTTGAATACATTAAATATAACTACCGACTTCTAACAGGCTGTTGAGTTCAACTAGACTTGAATGAAACCACAGAATAAACAGTATACAGAATGCGCATCTCATACAAAAAAAGTTTTGTTCCGTGGTCGCAATATTACGACCACTGTTAACTTAACATTACGTCCGCTGTTAATAATATTACGACCAGCATTTAACAGCCTTTGTTTCTGTAAAGTTCAACTCGTTTGGTGTTTCTAACAGAACCGAGTGAGCTGAGTAACTTTCCCGACGGCAACTTCGTCATCATTCGGTATCACTGTTGCTCAGTCGACTTTTTCCTACAGCATTTCTATTGTACTATAAATATGTACACACATACCCGTACAATACATATGTTTGTACAGTATATGTGTTTACACAAGGAAGATGTAGGAATGTGTTTCGCAGGCATATCAAACTCCTAAAAAATTCCCCACTAGCGCTTTTTTTCGTTTTCTAAAACAAAACTACTGTGTAAAAAAAGAAGAAATCATGAGAAAAATGCATAGAATATTGATAATCTATGAATTGTTAAAAAAAATGTTTATAAACGGAATTATATTTTCTTTCTATCTCGTGTTATTTCAAATTCGTAAAAAACATTCGTTTAAACCCTTAAAAGGGTTTCCATTAACTTTTTAATGTTACTCGTATAACGTATTCAATGTGTTGATATGCCGACTAAATTAGATCATCTGCCTATTCAAATTCTTCGACAGCACACTATGCTCGCAACGGAGATCGTGCCAGCGTTTTACAAAGCCTGGACATCGAACAAGAAGCAGAACAAAGCTACGAAAGCAAAATTCCTTCCAAAAACCATAAAATGCAAAATTGAAAACAAATCCAGATGGACGGACGGCTGCACATGGTTTGTTATTGTAAGAGAAGACAAATCGCACCGTTCTTCTCATCGCCCGCTGTACACCATAAATGGATCGATTCTTTCTTTCACACTTTACTTGACATACGAGTGCTGCATCGATTATCTCTTCTTACGCATATTCGCTAGCATTGTAAGTGCAAAATAAAAGAAACAAAGTCGATCTTCCGATCCCTTCATACTCATTCGAAAAGATCTTCGAACGAACGTGAACAAGAGAAACAGCACTCTCATATCATGTGTGTTTGTTGGTAGAGTGTGCACTGAACTCGCTCTTTTGATGAAACTTGCCTAACTAATAACAGCAGAGAACTTCTTCGCCCGACAAATTAACAGCGACAAAGCTCTGTTAACCGAATTCTGTTATCCCCCTATTGCTTTCGGCCCGCACCCATAATTTAGATTGCTTCGTTGGGCGACATGCGCATTCTGTATACTGTTTATTCTGTGATGAAACCCATATTTAAACCCATTTTAACGGAGTTTAAATACGTGAATAAAATGGCCCTAATAGAAATATTTATGGCAGTCAAAAAAGCATTCTATCTTCTATCCTTGGTCATAGCATCGAGTATTCAAACATGATTAAAATTTAAAAACACAAAAGCAACAAATTTGACAAAAACTTGTGGGTGCTTACAACTATTTGCGGAACAAATGCAGAACAGCTGCCAAGCTCAGATTTTTTTTCCTTTTTTTTACCGTTATTTGAGACCGTTATAAACGGAAGTGGCCATGTTTTTTCGGGGGCTGGTCAGCCATCTTGGATTTATGACCGTTTGAAGGTCAAATAAATGTACTAATAAAAGCCACTTATCTCGTAAACTAAGTGAGCTAGCGGAACAAGCAAAGTACTGTTGGAAAGGTATTTTGAATACCTTTAATTTATATAATATACATGTTTGTCCATACCATGGCGGTTAAGGAGTTATATTGATTTTTAGAAAAATGTGACAAGTTGACCTTGAAACAATAATTTTTTTCTGCCAAACGGACACATTAAGGTATAAAAAAAATTACAGTTATGGAAAACCTGTTCTTTTACCTTTAAAATGGTATATAATATGTTATACTTACTATTGTATTTCATTACTTTAGCTTTACTTTTCAAAATTTCAATAACAGTTTTGCCTGTGCCGCTCTAGTGAAAAACATTTTAAATTAAAAATTTTTTATGAAAAATCGTATGATTTTATATTATGGCAGTTTTAAGTTATTAGTCATAATAAAATTCATAATCTGATGAATCAGAGTCACTATCTTTTTGTCCTTTAACTAATTTTAAAATGTGACCATGAGGGCACCTATATAAACCTTCACTGGGAATCAAATTCCAAGATATTATTGTGTTTAGGGACTTATCGTTAAGTTTACCACCATTCATTAATGTCTAAGAAATTCATTTTATTAGATTTTCACAATATTCAAGTTTCCTGCTTGAAAAACTAAGAAGTTTTTAACTGCTTTAACTGATTTAAGTGGAACGTTTCGATTTAAAAAACCAACACATTGAACTTATAACCATGGATAAACATGTATATTATATAAATTAAAGGTTATAAATCCAAACGGTTATAAATCCAAGATGGCTGACCAGCCCCTGACAAAAACCATACAGTTCCGTTCCTGATGGTCCCAGCTAACGGTAAAAAAAAGGAAAAAAAAATCTGAGCTTGGCAGCTATTCTGCATTTATGCCCTATTTGCTTCTAATTCGTATGATTTCACAAACGAAGAGCTTATATAGCGAATGTTGCACATTAAAAGACACCGACATATATCACTGATGAGGAACGTTGGCTATATGATGGCTATACGATCTGCTAGTCAAGTTGACAAAAATTTTGTTGTAAATAAAACGCTGAGCCGGAAAAATATGGGTGGTGTATATACATCACGCATATAATACGAGTATAATACATATATTCACATTTTTCAGCGTTTAGAAAAAAATGCAAGTTAAATAATTGATTTGCAATAAACATAAAATAATAATAAGTGCAAATAATTATTGCTTGTGGTAAAGCGACGTACCATTTAATAAATCCGGTAAATGTGACGCAATAGCACTATTCAATTGATGTGGTCGTATTTCAGCCTCTTTCTTATTTTTAAGTAACAACGATTGCTGGAATGAAGTAGCTGAAGAGAAAAAGCTATTGTTATCATCGAAGATGTTCAGTTTAGAGAGAGCAGCTGTGAATGAAACAGAATAATAAATGAGGTACTATACTCAAATCAAATAACGTTTTTACCAGTTGTATCAATAATGTTGCTACTGTTGCGGCTATTGCTGCTACCGCTGCTGTTGCTGGGAGAAATTTGCTCAAGTGCAGCCGATATTTGTTGTGCTGTCGCCGATGCGCCTGTATCGCTCTCCGTTGTAATACTAAATCCGTGATCAGTTTCTCTGGTTACCGCCGAAGCTGGCGTTGCTGAACTGTCGCCTACTGAAGGACTAGCTGGATTAGATGATACAGTATGCTGCTGAGAATGATGATGTATATCGCTGCCACTGCCTCCATTAAAGCTTCCATACTCCTGCATGATGGGATTTTTCTTTTGCTCCTGTTGCTGTCCTTCGAATTCAACAACTGACTCAGCGGCAGCGCTTTTCGCTGCTGTGCCGTCTCTACCTGTTGCCTTGTTATTGTTGCTGTGCACAGAAAAACTACTGGGTGAACTTTTTCCACTTGTACTTTCGCTAAGCGTAGATGTGTTGTCACTGCTGCTGTTGCTACTACTGTTGCTGCTGCTGGCGCTGAGCGATCGCTGCTCATCGCTGATTAGCGTCACATTATCACTGCAGTGAGCTGGATTTTCAGCACCATATTGGCTGCTATTCCTCCTGTCTCGAAGTTTGTCTGCTGCCTGAATTAGTTTCACTTCTTCATCAGCGCTTATTGCACGACGTTGTTGTTCCTGTTGTTTTTGCTGTTTCTGCTGCTGGTGATTGTTGCTGTTGCGATTGGATGATGTTGAAGTTTTGCTTTTCTCCACTTTTCCTCTACCTTTGCTTCTGCACTTGGAATCAGTTATTGCAACATCTGCGGCAGCACTTGCTGTCAACTCTGCTGTTGTTGTGGGCGGTTCTTTTGTACCGTTTGTATGCGAATGTGGGTGATGATTCTCTTTATTTGTTGTCGAGTTGGAATTATTACTGCTACTGTTGTTATTGCTGTTACTGCCATTTTTGTTTTTGTTCCGTGCGTTCTTTTCCTGTCTTTTCTCTCGGCGGCCTTTTGTGAAGCGCTGTGTGGAGATGCCGCCACCCCCACTGGATGCACTTTCTTTGCCGTTATTTACAGGTGAAACTGAAAGGCTGGGCCATGCATCTTTGGGTTGCGTCCCGTTAGTGCCCGTGGCAACCGCAGCTGCTGCAGTACCCGTCGAATTAGTTAACGACGACGTCGAAGATGTTGAAGAAGTCGACATGGAGGACGAAGCCGTAGAGGACACCGACGAAGACGACGACGACGATGCCGTATTTCCGTTGCTTAATTTGCTGCTGTCCCCATTTTTACTATGAGTGGTCGTTGCCGTTGCCACTACTCCAGTCGAGGCGCAAGTTGTGATATTGCCACCACTGCCAATCGAAGCGGTACCCATCCCGGTGGCAGAACTGGCTCCCGCGGTTGCTATTAAAGCATCATGCAGCCGTTTCTCGTACTCTTGATGCTTGCCTTGGTGCATCTCCTGCAAACATTATAATTACCTAATGTCTTAGATATTAGGTTCAGCGAAGTTACTTACCTCCTTCGTAAAACTAGCCTCCGGATCGCCCAACTCATGAAGGTACATACAGTCGCCCTTGGGACACTGCTGATTCTTCATAAAGTGGCTGCAATACTTAGTCGTTCCTAAACTAGTCTTCACTAGTCGGCCGTCAATCATCAGATTGTTAACACTCTGTATGGCCCGTAGGGCGTCACAATTTTGCACGTACGTCACATATGCTGACGCTGATGGACCCTTCAGTGGGGTGGATATAGAAGAAGGAATGGACAAATTTACGTCAAAACATCTCTTCCATACTCGAGTTTATTTCGGCTGCAATGTCGAGATTATTTTTAAACTTACTTGTGCTCCTGCATACGTAGTGCTGGGATTTATCACAACTTTATGAATTTTTCCATATTTTCCAAAGTACTCGAGTTTTTTAAGGACCTGGAAGAGAGACAACAGACAAGAGGAAACCATTAATTTTAGAGTTTGAAAGAATGTCCTCGATTGAACTCACATCGGCGTCGGCCAACCTTGGCGGCAGTCCAACAACGAACACCAGGTTCCTTTGAACAACACGTACGTTGGACAAATGCTTACGGTTTTCGGTAATTTTCTGCTTACGTTGTTGGTCGCGTTGCCGCTTCTGCGACTTAAAGGCTATCATCTGAGTCGAAGAGAGAACAAAATATCCAATTAAATGATATTTAATGAAAGGTAAGTTAAAGTTTATTTAAAATTTAAATTAAACCGGAAAGAAGTTCATATACCCTACACACGTTTACTTAAAAATTAGGCGTGACAATGGTCTAATTTTTTTCCTTTTCAATCTCAAATAGCCTGTGATGATAGACAATATTCGTGCCAAATTTGATGAAAATATCTCTATTCGTTCTCCTGCAATCGAGTTTTATTTAATTGGTGAGCGGACCACGCCCATTTCTGGTGATCTGTTTTGGTCAGAGACACTGGACTTCTGGACAATTTCAACCGCAAATTAGTTCTACAAGCTGAGAAATTGAGCTATAAGCATGAATGAATTTATATTCACTATAAAAAGTAGGCGTAATGTTCCGATTTTGCCCATTTTCAACCGATGAGTTTCTAGTGATAGACAATATTCGTGCCAAGTTTGATGAATATATTCTCTTCCTTCGTTCTCTTGTAATCGTGATTTCCACAGACAGAAAATCAGACAGACGGACGGACATGGCTAAATCAACTCAGGAGGTCACGCTGATCAAGAATATACAGGATGTTTCGCATAAGAGGGCTCAAAAGACTAGGGCCTCTTTTTTCACTTCACTTTTCTCGGAAACTACAAAACATAGAGCCTTCCGGTTTGAAGCATTCTCTCTAGAATTGATTATAGAATTTTGTGGTCGGAAAAATTTGTATACATAATACCGTAATTTTTAAAAAAAATTGCGAACAAACATTTTTTTCGGAATTTTTTGTCCAAATTTTAACTTTGGCATTAATTTTCTCAAAAACTGTTTGACATAGGAACCTAATTTAAAAAAGATATTAAGAAGTCGATATTTGGCTTTAAAAATCAGCAAGCAAAAGTTATCTAGGTTTAACCATTTTTTTTTAAATTATTTTTTTCGATGTTAAGTCGGATTTTTATAAAATGGCCTCTCCCGCTTAAACGGGGGGAAGTTGACCCCGCCCCACATACGATTTTTTTCTTTTCTCGACCCATCCTACACGCCCTAGTCTTTTGAGCCCTCTTATGCGAAACACTCTGTATATACTTTTCTATACCTGTCACGCCTCCTTTAATGCGTTACCAACGGAAGCAGTAGGTGAATATACCCTATTCACTTCGTGTGTAGGGTATAAAAAGTGATATGTACTTTCAATTTAAATTGAAGTTTCATAAAAGGTTTATACCCTGTGCTGGATACAATTGACACAATATTTAATTTAGATGAACCTGAGAAAAGCTTATTGCTGTTTGTATAAAGATATTATTCGTAGTACACTTGCACCTTGCCCATGGCACTTTTGGTTTAAATTCAAAGTTACGTTTTAAAAACTTACCTCTTCTTGGGTCAGAGGAGTGAAATCCGCAGGATTTTCAGGATATTCCTTACGGCACGCAGGACACAACTCATTCTCATCCGTACGAATTCTGTGCCAGCAGAAACGACAAATCTGGTGGGAAGGGGGGAAACAAGCACCAATAAAATTGTGATTCATGAAACTAAGCATTATGTTACTATGGTTTTAATGAATAAATAATCACCTGATATCCACAAGTGCATGGATAAAAGCTGAGATCGTCGACCTCCAGTGGTTCCATGCACAATGGGCACTCTACTACATCATCGGAGCTATTATTTAAGCCGTTCATTTTTTCCCGTTCAATAGTTTTCAGCGCGGCGCAACGGTTTTCTATCTTCGCAGATGCAAGAAGTCTTAGGGATGTTTTTGTTGTCGTATTTAGGTTTGCCTGTCAACTGACTGTAGCGTCGAGTGTGACGAAGTTTTCCAGTTGTATAACGTTTGCTAAGGCAACTACACTGTCAAACGTCTACCGATGACAATGAATACCTTCTTCTTCTCCGTAGAATTCCTGGCGACGTAAAAACAACGGTTCCGCTGTCCAAACGGGGGAGCTTGTTCAAGCAAATTTCAATTCTTTTGTAGATGTGGAAAAGCTTCTCAATAATCTTCAGAATTTGTTTAACAACAAAAAATGTGTTTCGATTGCCGAATTGGTTCAACGAAATTATTGCGTTAAAGCAAATACTGAAATATAAGAGAATTTTGAAAATTTTTTTAAAAAAAATAATTAAAAAAATATCTATTCAAGTTGCTTGACAATCATGAATGAGCTTATTTAAAATGTATACTCGACATTGAAAACCTTGCTTATTAGAAAAGTTTTTCAGCTGAAGAACCTCAAAAAATTTCAAGTAAGGTAATACAAAAAATGCATGGATTTCAAATAGACTATGAAGATAAGAAATAATATTGATGTAACTTTAGTTGTTCTTTCGGTGGATGTATTCTTGTATATTGGCTGCATAAAATATATCAATATATCCACAATCCAATGGATAGAGTATAGAGTAAGTATACCGTATCAATTACATATTTCTGTACATAGGTAAATGCATAACATGTTATTTATTATGCATCACAATCTGCATTTGTATTGAAACCTAATAAATAATTACTTACTGGCATGATTTCGAATGCCTCATACAACACATTTGGTGCTTCACTTTGTACAGATTTGTACAATTTGTACATTAGTGTTATACAAGTATAACAAAATCAAGAGGATTTTAATGGCTGTCACTTGCCGTTGTCCTGTTGTTTTACAGCAAACTGTCACCCAAAACAATGCTAGGAAAATATTTGAAACGCGTTATCTGTTGTTCAGGAGTCCGATTAAGAATATATACATACATATATACTTTATACTATACCTGTACGCGTTATCCACCTTCTGCGCGTTACAAACGGAAGGACAAACTTAATATACCCTTCTACCTTCGAGTGTAGGCGATAAAAACAAAATAAAACCAAGTCAGTTGTTTTGATCTACATTATAATATTTGAAAATATCTAAAAACTGGCTTTGAGTGAATGAATATAAATACGAGACGAGTACAAAAACACACTCCTACACAAATCGTCGTTAAACTTGTTTAGCTTTTGTTTTTAGTTTTGATACCCTACACATGGAGGTAAATTCTATATTATATTTATCATTCTACTGCCAAAACAAATGCTAATGTGGCTGAGTTGATCGATCGCGTATCCACCATTTTTCTCTGACTATCTAATAGGATCAATGAACGCAATTTATAGATGCATTTTCCTGCACTTTTATTTAAATGCATTTCGTTTCGGTCAATCTACCTCCGCCTCCTCCACTTTTTACAATCTTGTCTAAGCACATACTTTCTAAGAATGTGATAATCTTGCTCATTTATAAGGATCCTACCTCCCAGTCCCAAATATGCGATGTTCGTTTGATAACATGTCATATAATTTTATGAAAGTAGAGTATATAAGCTTCGGCCAAGCTGAATATAACACTTAATGGTTAGTTTATGTTCTATACATTCGTGTACTAGATCCGTGTCTACTACGTAGTAAATAAAATCACAATTTCGGTTAAGGCCAAAAGAAAAAGGTAACATTCTGTTATACTTTAATTTTAACTTAAGAAATTTTACATTTTTAAAAAGATCCACTTATACAGCCTGCGAATGACACTGTTCATACATACATATGTACATATGTGTTTGTATGTTCAACACTTTTGCTATTTACATTAGATATTCGATCTGGCCCGTAGCACGCCTCGTTGACACAGTTTTCGACATTGTCTTACGCCAATTAAATAAATATTTACTCGTATTTATTTATTTTATCGCCATAATAATAACTATTCATTTGGATAAATAAATATTTGTTGATAGATTGTTTTTTATTTCATTTAGGTTCGTTTTGTTATCCTCATTGCAACTGAATTCTAAACTGCTTCACTTTTCAAAGATGTTGTTGCCAGAATAGATACCAGGAGAGGTGTTATAAAGTAGTGAACTTGGTTTTTTATTTAACATTAATGATCAATGTACACAAATAACTGGAACAGAAACTGGACAGACTCGGACTCGTTTTCTTTAATCAGATAAAACGAACATTTTAAATATTTCAGTCAATTCAAATCACAAGGAGGAAAAATTAAATTATAATAAATAGTTAATTGTGGTTGTACATTTTTATATAACAATTTTTGTGAGAAAATAAATGTGTAAACATTTATATATTACTAGTATATAAGCCTGACTTCGCCAGGAAGTTATTATTTTTTATTTATTTCGTAACAAAAATTGAGAAGTCTTTTGGACTTTCTCACCTTACACTTTTTTGGTTTATTTATTTTGTAGCATGAAAAGTAAAAAATTAATCGCAATTAATATCGATTGTTTGAATTTGATTCAAATATTGTTTGAGAATATTTCTTTAAAAGCAACATTTTTTGTGATAACCGTCGTCTCCACCAGTGGTACTGGCAGTTTTAAATGGGAATGGTATGTGCGACTTCCTTTTAAAAAGTTGACTGCGATTCCCATGGAGGCCACAGGTATCGCTATATCGCCTTTCCCCGCACCACGCTCAAGAGGGTGTTGTATAGGTAGGTTTCTCCACTTCCCCCAGGTCCATCTAAGAAGATGCATATTGATGATCTGCTAGATGTGTATATTGCATCTATAACTCTATTAAAGCAACACCCTGTTCATCGTTTAAACATTCGACCATATCTTGACCTGTTGCTTTTTGGTTCTTTATATCAAGTGCTGCTCCGGCATCATGAGCCAAGTCTTGAGGTGGAGTTTTAATACCGAAGTCTGTACAATTTTTATCATGTAAAATAAGAATTTCTTGGACATCCCGTAGGGCTAAATTTTCATAGTCTGTGTGTGTTCTATAATGATCCGGGTGTTTTCCAGGTAGGTCTTCTGCGGCTCAAGTAGGCACCAAAAAACACAGATTAAAGCAAACAATTCTCTGGCTTCCCAGCCAGTGAGGCTTCCCAAACAGAATCGATTTCTAAGATACCCAACTCCTTGCATGCCTCTTTGAATGTTTTGAATGTGACCCCGTGCAAGGTTCTCAAAACTGATATCTCCTGTCACATGTAATATAAGTAGTCTTAGATGATATCGCCCACCTACCGATATACTAATGTTCATTTCTATACACAACACCGCCAAAAATAGTCACAAACAAAACAAATTCAATGAAATTAAATTATTATGAAAAATTATTACATTTTTAAATTATTAAATTTTCAAATTATTAAATTTTTAAATTATTAAATTTTTAAATTGTAAAATTTTTCATAATAAAATCTGACAAATTAATCAGCACAATCTAGGAAAAAAATACAAATTTCCTCCCAATCCGATTTTTTGCAAAAAAATGGCGAAGCCGTTTGGATTTTTGAAATTTGTAGTCCAAAAAAAAGTCCCGGACATATTTTGCTAACAGAAACGCACAGGGATTTTATATATATAGATGCTTTATAATTGTGAAGTTATGCTTTAATAATTTAAAATAGATTAAGATTTGGTAGATAGAATAATATTTATCGTAGATTTAGTACAATATTTTGGAGAAGTAAGAAAAAAGACGAAATCACATACACATGTTGCATTAACATATGAAACACATATGTACCTATATTTAAATGTTTATTTATACGATAACTACAACTGAACGCTAAAGTTGCATATTATATGGAAGCTCAATTAAAAGCAAAATTTTCATCAAAATTTAATTGAATGAAATTTCATTTCACATATCTTAATAAATAGACGCCATCGATCTGATAGTCCTTGTAGCTAGTTTTCCTATTTATATATATTAATGAAGTTAGATTTATTGTAAAACGTAACTTCGTACGTTACATAATTTTTCGAGAGTATTCGAATTTGGAATACTTTCTAATCTATTGAGTGCTCCTGAAATATGATATAGTTTAGCTCAGTTTGAATAGTTTGCGTCTCCCGCTCAGTCTTATTGCAGTTTAGTTAGAAAATTAACCTTTCAGAATACTTCACAATAACATATAAGAAAGAAATCAAAGTAGAAAAAACTGTTCAAAGCAAAGTCAATAAATAACATCTAAGAAACCTTTAAAACAATCAGACGAACTTACAAGCAACGAGTCATCATCGAACTGAAAAAGAAAAATCATTCAAGAAAAAAAATAATGGGATCAAAAAAGTGTGTTTAAACTTCTTTGAGTGGGATTGTGCAATAATAATAATAATTTGTTTCCACATTGTAGTGCATTTAGAGTACTCGATTATTTATTCTGCCTTTGCTGTTGCTGGTTCACAATTAGTTCAACGACTCTGACTTTGGAGTCGTAGAGGCACACACCACCGATCATCCAAACACACTTACTCACTCGCACACACTACACTGGAAAACTACAAATTTGTTTTATAACGAGGACTTGTTGTTTTTAAATACTGCGTATAACTAATTTATCGTTGGCTAACTTAAATTTATACTTACTTTAGCATAATAACCCAATGATAGAATTTTAATAATTGATTTGCAGAAAAGGCAACAGATCAAAAGATGTTATATTTTTAAAAGAAGATTAGAAGTTCCATATCACGAATTTGAAAAAAACGAACTTGAAATCAACGCCGTATTTTAGGGTTGTCAAATAAAATAGGAAATTCTTTTAAGCACACTAAATTTTCTTCAAGTTTGCATTTTTTAATATAAGCGTACCTTTGCAATGAAATAAGTTGGTAAACAAATTCGCTGAATACGTATTTCAAGTTTCAATAACCTTCTATTTATTTCCCAAGTTAACATCTGACAAACTGCAATACATATTTATAAAATTGAACTTACAATTAAAATCATTACTCAAGCATGATCATGTAATAAATATTAAATACATATTTATAAACATGTTATTATATACAATACAAGGTTAGAGAAGTTGCGATTCTAAATGAGGAAACTTTGTTAACAAAAAATAAGAATTATGGACGTAGTTAATAACGTATTAGTTATTACATTATAAATGCCGAAAGAAGTTAGCAAAATCGCCAAAGCAATGAATTAATACATATATTTTACGTCTATATTTCCTTAAATAATAAACTGCAACATATTAAAATTGAAAATCAATTATTAACAACTATTTTATAGAAATACATTTATTAAATGAGAAACCAATTAGCAACAATAAAAACAAAGAATAGGACAAAAAAATAGGAAATGCATAATTATTTACTTAACAACTCTTAAAATTTCACCGCACTTAAGAAAAACAATTCATTACTATGCATGATAAATACTTTAACGCTGTGATCAGATTTTGGGTTAAGAGAGCAGAACAATAACGTAAACAGGTGAAGTTTTTTACACAGATAGTTAGAATGTAGATAATGAAATGTGTCGTTTTTTAACTTGTTGGGGTTCTTAAAACGTAGTGACTATAAGTTGTAGCTGAAATATAAAATGTGGAAAATGGGTTTTATTGATTCAAAATAACCGTTTTATATTTCAATGATTTTTCTAAGCAAGTACATACATATAAAAGGCATTGAATTATAATTTTTGAGAGGTAGCTTTCTTTATTTAATATGTACATATATACCAGAGATAACTTGACTGGAATATTATATACATTATCAACTTCATCTTAGATAAGGGAATATGAGACATGGGCGAGAATATTTCTGAATCTATTATTACTATATACCGATATACCTACTATTGCTTTCTTTCATATTTAAAACAGTGAAGAATAACATGCTGTTGCACCAACGTTGTGCTTCTTCTCTGGTGAAGGTATTCTTTTAGCGACAGGTAGAACGATCCTAATATAGTTCGGAAAAAAAACCAAGAAACAAGCAATGAAAACAATAACAATTCGAGACGATGAAATGCGTTGGAATTGAAACGCATCGAAAACAACCAGCAGCAGCGGCGAGTAATGAATTTTCTAGTCACCAGCAGTCACAACAATACCAAGAACCTTTGCAAGCTGACATCAAATTTATGAATTATCACAGAGGAAGAATTGTGCATAAAGGCCAATGCATTCACTTTAGTTATTTTGAAAGCTATAAATAAAATGCAGTGTTAAATAGGTTCTGGAATGCCAGAAACGAGTATATTTATGTTCAAAGATTAGCTGTTATTACTATAGAATCACTATGAAATATTACTTTCTGACTAAAGACAACTTTAGGATTTTCCAATTTATATCTGCTGTTCTCCGATTCATGAGTTTTCATACACAAATTAATTTAAATTATATTTTAGCTGGTAATTTCAAAGTGGAATTTTTTTTTCAATCTGGACTAGTATAATAGCACAAATAAAAATTAAATAATGGCACAAAAAAACTGCAAAACTTGAATATCAAACATTTTTAAGCTTTTGCGGAATTAAAGTTAAAAAATATTTGACAATTGGAACTTTTGACACGACATCGACCGCAACAACAACGAATAATCCAACGAAACTAGCGAACGAAAACGTAGAATGAAATGAAAAATAGAATATATAAAAATCATTTTAATGGAAAAAGGTCTGAAAAATTAACAAGAGTACTTAAGAATGTTGAAATGAAATCGCTGAGAATATTATATGCATATATTAAATGTGTATATATATAATCACTCAATGTTATTCACTAGTAATTTAGTGGTGTGGCATTTGCATACTGAAATTTATAATTACTTGTTTTAATAATTACCCTTGATAAACGTAGCGTTTTTCAGACTTAATTTCAGCAAAAATAAACTGTATTGTATGATGGAAATTTTACTTCTACAAATGGAAAACGAATTAGATGTTTCTTCCTCAACAGCGAGCAAAATACATTGACGATGTACGTCTACTTTATTTCACACTTCTTCAACTCGTTTATCTTGTACTTCTTTCCCACATCTTTCTCGTAGTTTCTACATACCTTGATTCCATACAGGTTTGTAAAGTACGAAAGTAGACGGCAGTACTACACATTGATTGACCCGCTTATAAACGATAAACGCTCTGTCCGTTTAACACCCGTTTTGTTTTGTGCTTTTCGTAGTTTTGACGTTACTAACAAACAAAATACCAACAAAATACAAAAAGCACAAAACAAAACGGGTGTTAAACGGACAGAGCGTTTATCGTTTATAAGGGCCTGAATATAATTTATTTCATTTTTGCAAAAGGTAAAACATGTTGGTCTATAATCAACACGGTTGCAATTGCTCTGAGCAAGATTTTACGAAAATCAACATTCATTCCTGCAAGTTGACGATTTACCTCAGATTTAAGTATAAAGATGTTGCTGTGGTGTTTTAAATCTATATATTATCCATTTGTTTTAAAAGAAATACCCATAACATTCATCTTTTTATATTTGAACAGCTCTTATAATTGAATTGAATAAAGAATAAATATGAAAGAGGTTAACCGTTGCTGAAACGTTTCGAATTTTTGTTGTTCTGTCTTACAGGAATACCACCAACAAATAAATTTTTGTCGGGCTCGCATGGTTTCCGAGTTATGGCCCTCAGAAACTTGAATTTTTTATATTTAATTTTTATTGAAGAGTAAAGGTTTTTAGATAAAATGTTTTTTTATAAAAATTATATATAATTGATACCGATAGTTTAGGAGATGTGGCCCAAAAATTTGCCTAAGAATATCAACAACAACAAAATCAGAACGCTCAGTTGTTTAACTTCTATATCTTCCTTGAGCTGTTTCTCAATCTGATTTTTTTAATTTTCTATATTTTATGCGAATGACTTCGTGCGGATTTCAAATCAAAATTGTATTTTTGTATTTGTAAATTTGTAATTTTCGTCGGCATTGATATTTTATACCGTTGCTTTTGTAATTGACGAAAAGCAAACAACAGAATCACAGATTTCGTTTCGGATGAGTACGGAAAAAGGCTATATTTTTGCATATATCATTTGGATAAAACAGCATTAAAAGGGACTGTGAATCTTATTGGCAATTTTCAAACAATATTTTTGGTACTGTATTTTAGTTGGGAAAACACTACAAATTGTAAGCGTCCACATTTTCATCAAATACCTGTCTAAAAGCCCTTTAAAAAATGTAAACAAACCCAAGAAAAACAGAAAATCTTAAAAAATAAACTTTGATTGCCATCTCTTTTTCACTTTATATTATTTCCAGACAAAATCAAAACAAATAGTGTTATCACTTGATCACATAAGCTAAACGAAGAAAACAACAAAAGTTAGTGCGGGAAGAACATATTACTATCCCTTTTGCAGTGAATTATATTTCATTCATGCAACATAGTGAACACATACAACTGTGTAGTAGCATGTACTTCCTAGCATGTAGAATGCGCATATGTGGTTCTATAGTGGTCTCATTCAAGTTGCAGTTTTGCTACAAATCGAACAAAAATCAATTTTATACTTAACAGCACTTAGTAGCACTGAACGAATTTGTACGTAATTCTGATGGTTTGATAATTTAAAGGTTCTGATCATCTTTAGGTATATTTTTCATGTAGGATGCAGATTATCATTTACATAAATTACGTCGATACCTTTTATCTCCGATTATTTTCGAAAAAGAGCAGACCTAATTAGTGGAGATGGCGATTTAATATCGGTAGATTTATCGAAATTTAATTTTTTGACACGAAACTGAATGCGATTTAAACGAAACGATCTAACAACGTTCACTTAATTTATTCGACTGGTTTCATAGGATTTCTTTTACTTGATTTTATAAAACAAAATTGATTCGCTTTGATGAATATTTTTGACATTTGATACGGAGTACAACAGCCGTAAAAATGAACACAGGGTGAAATTTTGAGCAGATACAGAAAGTTGCAGGGATGTTATCCAGTTTCGGTGTTCGGTTTGTGTTCGTGGTTGCAAAATTTTCGAAAACTCTAAAAAAAAAATTCGCGGACGGACATTCGATAGAGTTCGGAGAGACGAATGACGCAAAGGGGAAACGCGAAAAATGTTTACTCAAAAATTCATTTTTAATTTTAATTTAAATTCATTTAAAGAATATCATAATATCATCATAATAAAATAACAAAAATTAAAAAAAAAAACTAGAATTATTTTAAATTTAAGTTTATTATAGAATTAAACTATTAGATTTAATTAAATTGCTAAATTAAAAAATAACAACCACCAAAAAACTGCACAAAAGAGAAAAGTTGATTTTATTTTCTAATGAATGTTTAAATTATCATATAACTTCTAGTTAAGTAAGTTAAGGTGTTAAACCCTCATTGTTCAGTCAGATGCTTATTAGTTTATCTGTTTTCCTGTTATTAGTACAGCATACAAGGTCTCGAGACCTTCTTTTGTACAACTCTTGTAATCAAATTGAATTGAATAAATGAATAAATCCATTCAATTCTGCCTTCCGCTTTTCAGACTATTATTATTAGTATTATTTTTGCTTTTGTACTTAATCTGATATGCAATATATTCTCATTTATTCCTAGTTATTTATATAATTCGTATAATCTTTTTTCTTTCTATCTACACATTAAGGATGATTTTTCTTTTTTTTCGTTTTCTTTATTAAGCTTAATTTTAAATTCTTATATTCCACATATTTCAAATCTTTTTTAGTTATTTTTTGTAAATAAAAAATAATAATAAAATTTTGAACTTTTCAAAAATTCTTTCCGTAAAATTTTGAATTTGAGCGATCCGTTTCGAGAACGCCGAAAATTTTGTGTTGGCATGCAACATGTTTGGCTGTTTAATTATATTCGCGCAAATCCCGTCGAATTTTATTCGGTCCCTACACCTGAAGGTTAACGCTATATTAACTTTGTCCCGAAATGTGTAACGCCTAGAAATAGAGAAGATTGGTGTAGAAAAGTTTGTCTGTATGTCTGTCTGTCTGTTGAAATCACGATCACAAGAGAACCGGTGAAGATATCGGAATGAAATATTGCAGCAATATCCCTTATTCCGTAAAAGTTGGTATAAGATTGGCAAAATCGGTCAACATCACATCTACTTTTTATACCAGGATGCAGGAATGAGATCCCATTTTAGACAACCTTAGAATAAAAATGGGATGCGATAATTTATCGAATGCGTGCGAGATATTGGAATACACAACATCAAGCTTGCAGCCCCCTGAAAGGCATCAATACAATACTTATTGAAAACGCTAAGATTTTTTGTAGATGACCTGCCAGGAACGAAGACATGAGACTAACATATTGAAGATTTTTTATGCTAAAGGAAATTGTAAATCTTTGTTTAAGTATGATCTTTAATTCTTCTCTTATTCCAGGTTCTTTTATAGATAAATGGAAAATATCTCATGTCCTTCCTATTTTCAAACCAGAAAATAAACAATCCATACAAAATTATAGACCCATTTCAAAATTATCTAACATTTCTAAAGTCTTCGAAAAATCATAAAAATGAAAGTTTATTTATCTGTTTTAACTAATCTCATCAACATCCAATGTTTAAGAGTTTTTTAATGCAGGAATGCCATCAACAACCTTCTCGTTAAACTGCTAAAATTTAATAAAGGCACAATATTATCAAATAATGCTTCCCCTGACCCTTAGCATTATTTAAATCGAAGTTGTATTGAAAGAAGGTTGCAAAAAAATCGTCCAAGAAAGTCGAAGTTCTAATATCAGTAGAACCTTTCTTGATTTAATTCCAAAAAGATTTAGTATTAAATTTTATTCTACTCTCTACCAAAAACATGTTTGTAGACAAATTTATTTGGAAAGTTGAACTCACGCATGTAGTGGCAACATTTAGCTTCATATGCGGGATCATTTGTATAGTTAAGTTTATTTAAAAATTCATTTCGAAGATTTTTTAATTTTTAACCCTTAGTATACCAGGGCAACTTATGAATAATCGTTTTTAATGGAATCTGTCATGGCAATTAGATACATTTTAGGTCATTAATTAGGATAAAATGACAATTTTTATTATTGACTCTTTTAAAAGGACTTTTTAAAATTTTTTTTATTAAATAGACTTAACACTAGGAGTACCGAGGGTGTCATTTTGACACTTTTCAAGTTGTGAAACGGTGTCATTTATTCAAATTGAGCTTTTTTTTGTTATGATCCCTCAAGTTTTCACGAATGCATATATGTAACACTTTTATGAACGTGTACCTCTCAATTCGTTAATTTAACTTAATCTTTGATTATTCTTACTTAAACTCCCGAGGGTGTCATTATGACACTTCCTACTCATTGCCTTTGTCTATACAACGAATGTATTTTAAAACATGCATACTTGAACATGAAGAGATTGTACATGCACAAGTTTGTTCAGCGTTTATTTGTGATGAACTTTTTCGATTTTCGGCTTGAATTGTTTTGTGTATTGGTTTATTGCAACCGTCGTATAGTTCAACGCGTCTGCGTAATATTATCGTTTTGCTCTCGTAATTTCTGGCTATATAAAATGTACAAAAAAGGTACAAAGGAAATAGTAGATGTTCTACGTGATATTCAAAGTGATATTTCAGATGTTGAAGCGGAGAACTTTGAATCATCTTCAGATGAAGAAGAATACGCTTCAGATAAGGACTACAATAAAAATTAATCTGATTTTCGATCTTTTGCATCAGAGAGCTTTCCCGATTGCGATGTTGAACTTCGAAGTGAGTACAGATATAATTTACGAACCGAATATTATTCAAATCATTGCTTTTCGCAAAGATCCTTTGCTCCATATGCAAAAGGATGATAGTGTTTCGTTGCCAAAAAAGAAACGTCAATCACGGCTAACGCAAAGTTCTAATATGCAGAAACTTATTTTTCCAGACGGAACAAAATGGGAATATGATATAGAACATGTAAGAACTGGTAAAATGGATCGACATAATATTCGAGAAAGTTCTTTCAAAAACTTTGTGAAGAGTTATCGGCGCTACGTCATTACGCTATTCAGCACCCAACCAAACCCATTCTGTTTGATGAAGATCGACACGAAGATGATGATGATGATAATAACGCTAGGGCTCACCAATGTCAAGCAAAGATAAATTGCAAATCCAACAGGGAACCAGAAAATGTAAGAAATGCAGAAAAAGGATATGTGGGTGTTGCACTGCTAAAAAAATATTGTTATGTACAAAATGCAAATAAATATAAATTTCGTTTTTTAAAATAATAAGTTTTGTAATCCCTTTATTTTTATAACTGATGGTTTGGTCGATATTGGAGCCAAAGAAAGTACGGACACGAAAATATGAGTGGTGTCATAATGACACCGTAGTATGCGGTAGTACTAGGAGGAAACAAACCTCGGTAGTCCTAGTGTTAAAGAATGGTAATCATATACGTACATCAATATCAAAAGTTATAGCATAATGATGGATATTTTATGAAGAAGTTGGTGAAATGCAATCAAATAGAGTAAATTTAATTGATTTAGTAGCAAACATTAATTCTAAGACTTTGTTTAACTTATTGAAAATAGCATTAACTTGTATGAAATCGAAACTATAAAATTGATCATCTAGGTTAATTTCGAGCTCCTTATTAACATTAGTGTTTATGAATCCACCATCACCGGTGTCCTCTATCCAGGATTGCTCAGGTTGAAATCACCAGCAACACAGAAAGAATCTCGAGAAGAAGCTTTTGAAGAAAAACCATTTAATATTTCATGAGCATTACAAGTTTCTGAGCAACTTGGCGGTATATAGAGTGCACATACATGTAAATGCCTATGAGGTAAGTGTACAACAACGCACAAGTGGTCCAAAAGTTCCTTTAGATCAACGATAGGATATAGTATCCAATGATTTATTGACTGCTATTAAAACTCCACTACCTCTGGGGTAACCAGTTCTTAACATATTTCCATCTTTTCTGTGGAGTTTAAATACATCGAGATCCGAAATTTCACTATCATAGAAATCATCCTTTAGCCATGTTTCAACAAGTATTAATATTGAAATCACATCCATAGCAATAGGAACGGATATCAGCAATTTTTGTCCGCATACTAGACATTTTTTAAATGAAAACTTAATATTAGCTTCATTATATACAATCGGGCCAGACTTGTCAATTAGTCCACTTCTTCGGAAAGAAGCGAAAAAGGCGAATTCAAATATTGTTTTGCCACATACAGGAATTATACGATATAATTGATCGACGAAGGTTTTAAGTTCGCCAAGTAATTTTTGTCAATCTTAAGGTTTTCTATACTATGCGAGATGATGATTTCTTCAGGGGCCGTAGGTTTGAAATGCGAAATGTGTGGCCATCTTTTCCTTTCAATAACTCCTAAATTAATCTAATTCATTTGTTCCAACTAAAATATTGCTCATTTTAGTCGACTCTTTTTAGGAAGTGTTACCCAGTCATACGAGGCCGCAGGTCCACGATTAATAGAATCATTTAAATTCGATCCAATTTCACTGTCGTTTTAAGTTCATGACCTTGTTTTCATTTATTAGTTCATATAATCGGAAATTAATTTTTTCAAATGTGAACTTTCTAGAAAAACAATTTATTGGGGTTAGTTGATTAGGCAGTATTTTACAAGTTTTATTAATTATAATTAAGGTGATTTAATATTTATGAACTCGTTTAATACGGTTCTGTTTTTGTGCAAAGATCTGAAAAAGGTGCGTCCATTTATAACATTATCCAAGGATCAGAACAGCGCACAGCACAAAATTATTCTTATGAAAAGTTAACAGAAATTTTAGAATAAATTTTAAACAGATTTTTGTTAAATGTGGTTACTTTGGGTTTTGTTAATACTGCTTTTATGAGTTTTCGTTTTCTTTCGTTTAATATTTCGTTACAACATCAAGAAAATCTAATGTTTTAGACATTTTGTCCATTTTCTGTCGAATTTCCATGCTGTCCAAGTCCATGAAACGTTTCAAACGAATCCCGTTGAAAGGTTGTTCGCTGCCGGGTGGATATTTGCGCATCTACGAAAATTTTAAAGGAACTTTACTTAAGCTGTTATCCATTATATCAAGTTCAAAAAAGAGATTGTAAAATATACATATTTGAATAAAAAACACATCTGAAAAAGTTAGAAATACGACTGAAAACTATAACAATACTACTATATACTATACTGGGTTTTGTATACGTATGTTCCAGATGAATTTATTAATTGCATTTTTATTGATCGACTATTTGATTAATAACAATAATGTTAGGAATATTTCATAGGCCACTTTAGACCCCGGTACATCTCTTTCAGAGATATTGTGCATAACATTTCGGCTGATATTTTTCCCAATGTCTTGAATAATGCTGTCCTCTAGCATCTCTCAAGGTAACAGGCCTGGGCGGTTAAGTAAGAAAAACCAATCGTTATTCTTGTTTAAGTACAAGGTTACCCAAAATAGACTATAGGCAGTTTTTTAGTTTTTTTACTTAATTATCAGGTATTACCAATGACAATTATGTATGGAGAACGATATCTTCGAAATGACCACCATGACCACGTTTACAGACATCAACATTTTGGGTAACGTTTTGGCATATTTGCTCATTAATCCATAATTTTCAATATTGTGTTTCCGGTCATTAACTGTTGCTGGTTTGCCGGTATAAACTCTGATTTTCAAATAACCCAAAAGAAAAAGTTGAAATTAATCGAATGAATCGATTGGGCTTAAATAGGGATCCGCCCGGAAACTCCAATCTCATTGTGGTTGCTGTTGTTGTTGTTGGTTGTGGAGCAGACCCCAACAACAACATTCCCGGCGCCCTCGTGGTTCCAGAGTTATAATTCTTTGAAATTTGAATTTATTTGCCCTATATCTCCTTAACAATAGAAGATATTTGGTTGGCATATTTACCGTTAGAAAGGCAAATAAATATCTTTCATTTGTATCAGGCAAGATTTTACCGAAAAAAGCATATTTTTAGAGAAACCCCGATCTTAATATTTTTTCCCACTAAGTTTTTTCCAAATAAAATGTGTAATTAACCCAAATAGATTTGTTGAAAATAAGAAACTAGAGGTCATTACCTTTCCATACTTTCCATATTCCTTATAAAGGTAAGGTATCATTAAAAGGTATCATTAAAAAAAGAATTTTCTAACATATTAAAGATTGCTTTATCCCAGTTTTTCTAATATATTATTTTAAATTTGTGACGGGACGGAGGGATGGAAATACACCCAAAGGACACGAGTCGGGATCCTGACGGTACCTGTTGCTTCTGACATCAAAAGTCGGAAGACGGAAAGATATTTTCGCATCTACTTTTGCGATCGGGTTTTAATTATGCACAAAGTGCTTTACGTGATAACTTAAAATGTAAATTATATATGTATAAATAAATTGTTATGCTCTTTTCGTATTAATGATTAGAATTCAAAAACTGATCAACACCATACCTGTTTTTTTAATACTTGTTAAAAAGTTGTTATGATTCGGTTGTTTTGTTTTTTGGATTTCGCAGTTGAAATTTTCTACAAAGTGGAGAGGGCTGAAAGTCCACAAAAGCTTGGATGATGAGTGTGGGTGGGTGTGTGTGGGTGTGGTGTGCATTAAAGCGACCGCGACACGGAACCCAGCTAGATTTCAATATAATATTTTGCAGCCCTGTAAGTTTATGCGATGAAGTGGTGTTTGTCGTTTAGATCGATTGCTTTCTGGTTTTATTCTTTAGTCCAGTGTCGAGAGGGTTAAAAAAATGGGTCCATAGAAGATGGGTCATTGTAAGAGTGACTGAAAAGAGAGGTGGTGTCGCTTCATACCGAAAGAGTGAGTAAGATGAAAGTCGCAGAGAGAAAAGTCACAGAAGAGATGAGAGAAGGAAAAGAGAACATTTCTGTAATTACATTTTAAGAGCTAAAATCAACTGAAAGAAAAGCGGCTGCATCATTAAGCTGATGATATAAAAAGAAAGTGATTCGGAAAAACATAAAAACGGATCTGTGAAGAGGTGCAAAAAGTTCATGTAACATACATCAAAACACTGATTGATTGGTAGAAGTTTAGTGGAATGCTACACAATAAGAAGAGGTGGAAACCATACAACAAAGTAATGTCAGAAATAAAAATGTTAATCACAGAAAAAATTCTACTAATAACACGAATAACTCGGAAGTAGAAGACTCTTTGCTCTGGCAAAGTTTCAAAGAGCAGCTCCAAGAGTTCGTTCGCTCCAAGGCTTCGTTTCACATTCGATTAAATATTTTCTACTCAACATACATCGTGCTCTTTAATCACCAGTGTGTGGAAGGTTATATTTAGTTTCTTAATCTTGACTGTATTTGGCTTGGTTAGTGATCTTTATTAATTTGTTTCTTTTTATTAGCAACTAAATTAAAGCGTTAATAAAATTAGTGCTTAATACCATGATTAATCATGTTGTGGCTAGTTTTGTTGTTAGTTTTGGCTAGTATTTTTTATAATTTATTATATTTCTAAACTAACAGGTTAGTAAAAGTTGCTTAAATAGTGTTCAAGTTTCGGTTAAAATGTCATCATGTTTAAAGCAAGCGTTTGTTGGGGTTTTTTGTTCGTTTTCTTTGTGTCTTCTAACGGTTAATTTTTGTATTTTTATTATTTGCTTGTGGCGCTGAATTCGTCTTTGGCGAATCGTTTCTGCAATTAAATAAAATTATTTTATTTTAGAAATACAACCATAAACCTTTTAATAGTAACTTTAAAGGGCTGAAGTTTTATTTTACCAAAGAATTAAAATGTAAATAAATACATATGTTTGTAAGTGTTTACTTTGTGCGCGTGTGTGTGTTTTTACAGTGAAGTTCGTGTTCTTATTCGTGTTAATGTACGTAGGTTAATATTACTCAACTCCATCCTCTGAGAAACTCACCATGATCCTGTACTTTTCCTTGCAGGCGTAATCGGACTCATCGAGATCCTGATAGCAGTCAGATTTGTACTCTGGCGGCAGCGGACGTCCTTCAAATTCACACAATTTATGTAGAGGACGTGATCTACAAGAAGAAAAGGAAAATGAAGAAGAAAAACACGGATTTGTATTAATTTTTTTTAACCAATCGAAATTTACTCGGTTATATTAGCTCTCGCTTTTCTGAATTATTCCAATTCATTTTCACAAATTGAATTGAGTTGAATATAAGTACTCGTATATGGTACTCGTACATATCTATAATAAATAATTACAACAATAATTTATTGCTACCAAGAGCAGTGCAACTTTCCTTGAAGCTACACGAAGAATGCAATCCAAAGTCTCTGCACTGATGCATAAAGCAAGAGAACGGGAGAATGGGGAAAACGAAATCACTTTTTTTTACTTTCTACTCAACTCACCGCACAATCAATTTATTCATCGTCGCTGGCTTCTGCATCGGACAGTAGAACACGTCGGGTGTCTTCTTATCAAAGACGATTGATTTGCGCATCATGTCTTTCTCCTTGACCGTGATTTTATCGCCGAACTTCGCTGTAGACGTGGAGCTGCAGACGAGGAGCATCAACGCGATGGTGGCCAGCAGGCGGTTCGTCCACATTTCGGGTCTTTCAGGAGAAGCTGTGGTAATTGAAATTGAAAATTGAAAATTAAAAACTAAAATTGCTCTTTTATTATTGCAGTTGCTGTTGCTGTTGCTTTGTGGTTGTTCTTGTTCGCTTGCACTACATGAGATGTGGAAGCCGCTTCAAGAGTTGCCACACTTCCTATTTTCTGTAATAATGTTTTGCAAACAACTTTCACAAATTCTTTCTCAGCGTATTGTTTATGTCATTATTGTTACTGTTGTTGTTGTCTATAAAAATTCATACTTCAGCTGAGACCTTGAGTTGCTCAAAGAGTGAATGTGGCTGAGAACCGTTATTTATTTGCAGTAAACAGTTCGCCAGTGCGATTCTAAATAGAAATGAATTGTTAAATGACTCTAAACATTTGAGGGATTAGACAGGGCTTTAGTTTAGACTTCATAGAAGTCAGGCGAAATGTTACGAATAAGCTATTAAATTCCACTGAATGGAGAAATGACATCAAAAACAACTCGATGGAGCTTATAATGAATTCAATGAATTCAGCGACTTTAAACTCAGCTTAAAAATTAAATTCTCAAAGACTTCAATGTAAAATACGATCGATACAACGTATTTGAGTTGCGTTCAACGAGTCTGAAGCTAAGCTGAAAAATTAATTGCACTATCGTCAGAAAATATTTTATTTTTTCTTGTCTTTCTTAAGTGACCTTTTTGAAAAATTAATTAAGTTAATTAATTCAACGTGCAGCTCAGAGTATTAAAAAAATATTTTAACAATTTTTACTTGGATCAATCACATTGCTTCGGTTACTGAACCCAATGAAGAGGCGTCACTCAGATATCATCAGCGGATGACAAAAACTGGTATGTATTTCGAATTACTTTCATCAGTTTCTTAAAAATACCAGACAAAGAACGAGTACTCGTTAAGTTGATTGAAGAAAATAAAATGAAACAACAAAAGCAACAACAAAAACAACAACCAAAACAATGTGTACCAGCGAAAGCTTGAGAATTGAGTTTTTGCAAATTACATGTTGTTTTATGAACTCCAATTGAAAATAATATCAACTCTAAGAGAATCCTTTATTTTTTCTTTTTTTTAACCTATTTTATGTTTCCTTCTGTCCCATTATCATGCACTAGTAAAAGTCTGATATTAAATTGTGTTAATATATATTATACGAGGATATTTAATATATAAACTAGCAGACAAGAAACATGTAAACACTTCATCTCTGTTCGAATCAACCTCAAATCAAATTTTATTCCAAATTTTGATTGAATTTACCTTTCTTTTGTTCTACAAAAGTTCTAAAAATTATTCGAAAGTGACCAGACTCTTGTTAATTGATTTTATTGCTGAATCATACGCCTTATAAAGTAAACTAAATAAATAATAACTTGTTCATTCATTAAAAAACAGCAATATTGATACAAGTATGAAGTCAACCCCGACACTTGTTCTTATTTTTATTGCCAGTTTTCACCTCCTCGAGCGATGCAGAAGAGTGGTCGGTAGCTTGGCAGCCACGGCCAGCAACGCATACTACAGCAAACAGCCACTACAATGGACATCAATTTAATAGCAAAATAGGTAGCAACATTAAACGGACTGCAGCGAACCAACATAGAAAATTATCGTATGTCAGCAACCGACAGCTGCTGCCATTTCTGTTGCTGCTGCTGGTTTTTTTGTTATATTTAAATTACAAGCACGAAAGCGAGCCGCTTGCTGTTGCTGGGTCCATTGCGCGAGTGTTTGTGGTTTGCGACCAGCGTCGATTGATAGCTGCTTGGTCTCTCTGTCGCTGGCGACAGTTAGACGATGTGTTTAAGCAAGCAATAAAATAATATTGCTGAACACTACCCGAATACAAAGAACTCAATACTGCATCATGTATGTGTATGCGCGTATATATATGTATGTGTGTGTGTGTGTGTATGTATACATATATTATATGTGTGATGTTGATTGTGTGGGCAAACAACCCACCCACCCGACATTCGAAATATACTTCGCTCATTCAATGGATCGACACATCTTGAATCAGCACATCTTAATTCGTCTAACAAACCTTGATTTGGGGGAAGGGAAAGGAGGAGGGAAACCAAAATACAACTTGGCCTCTTACTTTATATATATTATATACAAAGCTGACTGATGACACTCACTCAATAAGCTGTGATTCACAAAAATCGTCTACAAAATTCAGCATTTGTTTTAATACATAAACACTCGTTTCATAGAGAATCCAAATATATATACTATATCTGTATAAATGGCAAAATATCAATCACTCTCATGTTTTCTGTATATTTTTAGTTTAAGTTATCAGTACAAACGACTACTTTGACTTTTATAGATGTTTTTAGTGCCAGTTGATTGTTGCTCAGACCTGAAATTTGCGAAATGTTACACAATATGTATTGATGAGATAGATGTTGATGTCATTCCGTGAACTTTGGAATATAAAATAAAGAAAGATACTAAAAGAAGCATTCAACAACCGAATAGAAATGAAGTTGAGCAAATGAATGTGGTTAAATTTAACTTTTTCAAGCCTTCGTGGCATTTATTTTTGTAGACAATAGAAAACATCTGCTAGTTTATGATGTGTGAAAATGTGTTAAATACACATACAAACACGGCGTCATTCATGAGTGTACGAGTATCGTTCATATTATATTCACTCTGTACTTGTTTCGCATTCACTTCGAGCTCATTCGTAGTCTTCATTACGTACTCATTGTTTATGATATTGATTATTATATTCATTGAGTATTTATACCATTTACAAGCATTTACAAATTCCAGCCAAAACCAGCAACAAGCAAAACTCGATATATTTCTTGTTTTGGCAAACAAACGCCTGCATTTGTTAGTATTTTTTAGTTAGTTTTATGTTTTTTCCGTATATTTTTCTACTTCAGCTCGCATTAATATTGGAAGCTCAGCTATTCTCGTGCTTGGATTCAAATCGCGTTCGTTATGCTGCAACGTGTTCGTGTCTGAAGTCTTTCGTTTCGCTTTCGTATCTAATACAAATTTCGGCACAACTTCTCACTTTAACTCAAATGAACTCAATGACTTACTCAATAAGTCATTGACATGAAATGGTCGGCCTTTTAAAAATATTGTTTATGGACATTTTATTTTTACATTCGTTGCAGTTTGTGCAACACAAAACTCGTGACACGAAACACATGCATGAATTTATTGAGTAAAGTAAAGTCAAGTAAAGCAAAGCAAAGTAAAGTAAAGCAAAGCAAAGTAAAGTAAGGTAAAGTAAAGAATATCGCGAGTCTATACAAATTCAGTGGAATAATAATTTAAATCTGACTTGATTATGATTTCTTTAGAGTGATTTTTCCATTAAATACGATCGAAAGGAATAGAAAATCTTTGGATTAACATCTACTGTAACTTCAGCTGTGGCTGGAGGCTTGGATATAGGTCATCAAACGAGTGCTTGAAATGTAATTTGATACCTCGTAGCTTCCATGATGGACATATCAATTCTGTGTGGAGGTAGAGTTACAAGAACAACATCAGCTCCCTCAGCCATGACCTAGACTGGCAACTAAACCAAGTGGGTACGCATAATTATCAGAGCCGAAGACAAAACAATGCCACAGTGCAGAAAAGGAGAGCAGAATGTGGAGCAAACATCAGTGAATAATAAGAGATCACCGAAGTAAGAGAGGCATGCAGCAGAAGAGGCATGCAACGTCTTTAAAGTCTCATGTTTTACCATAAGAAACTTTATGCTAACTAAAGTTTTCTTAGCCTTCAAAGAGCGACCTTCGCAATGAAACATTTCAGGACATCACATGCTCAGGGAAAAGAAATATGATACAACAAACTGGATTTACGTCAATATAACCTTAATGAGCCCTCTTGACCCCATTTTAGTGCGCTGTTCTCATTACTTTTTCATCTGACGAACGAGGGACAATAAATTCAGAACATGGATTTTGTTGGTCTTCCAAGTAAGTGAAGATGATACTTAAACAAGCATAGAATCATTTCCGATTGTGTTCTCCACATTGCTTAAAGTTTGCTGTGTGAATACGCTTGTGACAAGTTCAGCACAGTGAAACCTCAAGTCAAGTTGTGTTTGAATTGCCTTCGATTGAACGGACAGCGTGAAGCGAGACGAAGCGGCTGCGACTGAACCCACCGACCGTAAGAGAGAGAAAGCGAACAAGAGAGCTCATTATGAGTCTAAAATTACAGCAGCTGCTGGTTGATGTCACTGTTTAGTGTGTTTATTTCTAGGTGTTTTCATGTCTTCTGTTTTTGCCGATAGCTTTGTGGATCCCTTAAACGTTCCCGCTTCATTACAGTTCATGTTGGGTTTGCTTTTTGTATCTTGTTCTGAAGTTCATTAAAGAGATAATTATTTGCGATTCAATCGAAGTAGGCGAATGTTATGTGGGTTGAAGAGGCAGAGTGGAAATAATGAATTCTTTAATAATTTACTGCAAATTAATAATTTAACGTACTAAAGAATGAGACATTTCGGAATATCACGGGACTGCGTTTAGTTTACGAATAAAATTCAATTTCATAACGTTCACATTTCACACTTTACATTATATACTTTTATAACTAATTTCACGTTCATTCACAAAAGAAATCACATTGATTTGTTGTCATAATTACTGTATGTTCAGTTAGGATAAGAATTCATACGATATCACGATTAATTATTCGTTTACTTGCAATTATAATGCATTCGATTTCAAATGGTTTTATTAATTCACGTTTTTTACCCTTTTTACTCAAGCCGCAGTTGTTGTGCGCAGTGCGTCGAAAGTGTTTTTGAGAAGAACGTTCTTTCGCTTCAGTTGCTTTAAGGTTTTGGTGCTTAAATTCATCTTTTCGGAGAGAAACTAGATATGAATGGACGAGTGGACAGTTCCAAAGCGTGGGAAGATTTCCACTCATGAGCAACGAATGACTAGCTAAAAACCCAAGTCTGGGTTCTTCTAATTTAACTTTAATTCGACAGGCAAAGAATATACAATAATACGAGTACAGTACAACCTCCCTAATCCGGACACTCGCTAATTCGGACTATCCAGTAATCCGGACATTTAAATTTTTCGGACAGTTTAGAAATTTTTCCTCTATAGTCCGGACAAGTGTTCTTTTTCCTCAGTAAAATTTCTTCGTTATTTTACCGCTAGACAAAATAAGCATTGTGTGTGAGCAAGAATTAAAGAATGTGTAAAATATTTTAGTTTACTTGAGTTTGCGTAGAGTTAAGACGTAAATATGGCTCCCGTAAATAAACGACAACATAAAACATTAACGTTGGCAGAAAAGTGCAAAATATTGGATACAATTGATAGTGGAAAATCTATCAGACAAGTGGCAGTAATTGCTAACCAAAATATTGAAGAACTTGATAGTTCTTTGGAGGAGTCTGAAAATGCTCAAAACAAAGTCTCACATAAAGAGGCAAGTGAACTGTTTTCAAAAGCTATTTTATGGGCTGAACAAACTAAAGCGACAGATAAGGATATTTTATTTTTAAAAGAATTTAAAAATAAAGCTGACAAATTACATAAAGATACATGTATTCAAACAAAAATAAATTCTTATTTTTCAAAATGAATTTTCGGTCACTTTTAGTTCCTTTATGTTTCTGTAAATTAATTCAATACAAATGAATTCTTATGAGTACTTATGTTTCTTTTCAGTAATAAAAATAAATAATATATATGTACAAATATGTATTGCGTTTAAAATTTAATTTTAACTCTAGTCCGGACGATCCACTAATCCGGACAGATGCTGAACTATATCTGTCCGGATTAGGGAGGTTGTACTGTATTATAATGACTCCTTATTAAACCATCACAGTTCAGCTATCAATGGCAGAGTTTTACATTTGATCCGACTTCTTGTTGGTGTTTGGGTTGTTTTGTGGGTCTCCTACTCTTGTTATTCTATTTCTACCTCTTTCCAAAGTTGTCGAAAGCAAGAGAAAGTCTTATGCAATAGTTCTCGAGTAACAAAAGTATTGGAGATGTTATTGGCGAAAATAATTTTAACAATATTATAACATGTTATGTTTAACAGCTGCATGAATTAAGCAACAAGACACAAGAAAAATTAAAACAACAAAAAAGGGAAACAAAAGTAAACACCAACTTGAACGCTGTTGTAAAATTCACCTTAAAGGTTATTTAGCAACAACAACAAACTCTGCGGCACACACTGACACCGCTACAGCAGCTACTGACGAATTCTTTTGCAAACAGCCAGCAAAAATGTGCGTCAAGAGAAGCGTTTAAGGCGACTTTATTCAATGAATGTCACGCGCGGTCTGAAACAAGCGAGCGTGCGCAGGTGATTCACGTTGTTCGGTTAGCGGAAAACTAATGCCGCCGCTGCAGTCGCGCTTGCCAATTATTGGCCAAGTTCACTAAATAGCAGTGTTGCCGTGTGGACACATATGCGTCCAAGATGTTTTTAATTTTGTGTTTTAATATTTATCTAAACTGAGTGGTTTTTTTATGACAAAAGAATTATAGTTGTTTTATTCTTTTGTATTATTATGAATAATTTTAAGAGAGATTAATTGAAATTGCTTCGTTTCCCTGTTTTCAAATAAACGTTTAAAGTAATCTTTTGATCGAAAACATGAATTTTTAAATATGGGCACCTTTATTTATATTGGACACAGTTTTCTGAAGCAGAGGACACTTTTAATTTTCTGTTGACGGCAACACTGATGCATGCAATTCTCTTTTCCTCTCGCGAAGAGAGAAAACGCAACTTTTAGTATTGTTTCAATCCACATGGTATACTTACAATCCACAGGGCTGCCAAGTCCTGGGCAATTCTCAAAGTATCATCCTCAGGGGAAAGTGGAATTAACGGTTATTATTATCTAATAACTTAAACACAGTCATAGACCTAACTTCCACTTTCATCTGTCAAATTCATGGCTCTTATGGGAAAGGAATAAATTAAATTCCCCTTTGGCACTATATTTGGCCGCTAAGTTTTGGAGCTTGCTGTCAGTTACAAACTTGGTATTATTTTGGTGGAAATCGGGGCATATGAAAAATATACTTGACAGCCCTGTTTTAGCAACTCAGGAAAAAAAAACGAACGAATCTGAAAAAGCTGTAGCGTAATGTAGGGTTTGTGTCTTAAGTCTTTTGTGTTAGTTTAAACTTGTTACGAACACTCCTGATGATTAAATATTTTGAATAAACAAAAGAATAGGAATGATATTCGAATAATGAAATGTTATAATACTAGCTTTCAGTTTTGAAATAGGAATTTATTAATTTTATTTATTTTACTATTTATAAATTGTTATTTTAGTTTCTCTACACCACTTAAACTTCAACTTTTGACCACAGCAATTATTTAAAATGTTAATAAAATTTCTATATCAAGAAATTTGAGGTTAAAAAATCCACTGAAACGGACCATTAAAATATCGCCGTTCTGGGGATTCTCAGAAAGCTTACATGCTGAATGTCAGAAAACGCTTTTAAGTCATTTTTAAAAGTGGTTCTGTTTGTGCTTTTTAATTATTAACCCATTAACGCCCGCTGTACTCAAGCGGGTACACCTCTTTAAATGCTTCTATATTCCGAAGGACACAATAAATTCGAATTCTGTTTGTTGTTACTATCTTTAGATATACAACCATTATAACCCATTTATAAAAAAGTTCCACTTTTTGATTATTTAGCTATATAGATACTAAATACTAAATTACTTTTGTTGATTTTTTTTTTGGAGTAAGCATTAGAATTTTGTCGCGAATATTGTTAATAATTTGCATATATGATTGCTATTTTCTTATTCTATTTATTCAATACAATCTCCTAAATCAGAGGAGGCTCATGCTCATGAATGTAATGGTACTTCATGTGTTGTCCGAAAATCGTTTATATTTTATCTAAAAAATCCTGCCAGTGGGGTGTGTTCCATCACAATCTGTCTATAGATGAATCAATGATAAAGTACTTTGGCCACCATTCAGGCAAACAGTTTATAATGGGTAAGCCGGTTCATTTTGGTTACTGAATTTGGGCGATAACCAGCTCAGATGTATATTGCGGAAAAGCCACGGAAAAATCAACGAACCTTTGGGCTCAAGAGTAGTAAAATTATTAATTGAAAAAATATCGCTAACACCTAATGAGCATACAGTTTACTTTGACAATTTTTTTACAAACTACAATTTGCTTATTGATTTAAAAAGCCATGGTGTTAAAGCTATAGGGACAATAAGGGAAAACCGTACTAAGAAATGTCCCTTAACGACGGTCAAAGAAATGAAAAAACAAACCCGAGGATCCTGGGACTATAGATTTGATTCTAATAACGACATTTTTTTGGACGTTTGAAAGACAACAGCGTTTGTAAAATTTGTACCAACTTCGATAACCTGGAACCGTTAGGAAAGGTTAAGCGGTGGTCATCAGAACTGAAACATAAAATCAATGTTAGTGTTCCACATCCTTTTCTATTTTATAACGAACATATGGGCGGCGTAGATCCTATGGACCAATCAATCAGCCTATACCGCGTAGCTATGAAAGGTAAGAAATGATAATAAGAGAAGCAACCCAGCCTCCTCTGTAGAAGGCTATAGTCGGTTCAATAATGGACACAACCCAGAAAGGATATCTAATCCCCTTAAATGCGTCGTTTGTCACGCTAGGATTATATGGCGCTGCACAAAGTGCGAGCAAACTCTTTGCGTCGAAAAAGCTTGCTTTGGTGTATATCATTCCTAATGTGTCCAAAGTTATGTTTTTATAAATTATGAATATTTCTGAGTTTTTTTACATTATTTTGTTTCCTACTAATATGAAAATAAAGAATTAAAACTTGCATCTATTGTAGTTTAGCTATGGACACTAATGGGTTAATCCATGCAATTGTAAATTTTATGGTTTGTGTCCAGATTACAGTCGAAAGTCGCCAACTGCTACAAAGCTAATTTCACAAACACAGTTCCTTAGTTGCGACAATGCTGCCAACCATCAGCCATCGAAATACAATTGTTCCCACCGTCTGTTTGGTTTTGTTGTATTTGTGTTCTCGCTCGGACGTCGCCATTTCTAAACGAGTGTGTGTCATTCGTTCCCCATCGTAAGTCAAAATAAAATTGGTGAAAACTCGATGGTGCGAACGATTTACACCCGATTAAAATGTAAAAACAATAGATTTTCGCAAATGAAATGCTAGAAAGCAAAACTTGGACATCATAAACTGTGCGAAAATCATGTAAAAGTGTGTGTCTTGTAAAAATTTTGGAGCGTAGAAAAAAAAATTTTCCCTTTTGTGTTTGCGCTACGCACGTCCACAAAAGAAATTTTTTTCCTTTAAAGTAGAAAGTTTGGTTTTAGCAATTCTCCGCTCAATTTGCAAACAAAGGAAGTTTTATGAAATATATTCCTTTAGTTCAAGTGTTGGGTGTTGTAAAAAAGAAACGTCTGCAACACGAATAAGAAAATTTAATTCGGTCATCTTCGTTGTGTCTCGCATAACGCTAATATCATCAACCTCTGCAAGAAAAAGAGGGACAGCAGCGAGTAGAATTATTCAACTCCACTTCCAGTTCTAACACCACATCCACCCGCTTCCTTTGGCATGAATTTCGGTGTTATTGGTTGCAGCCAGCAGCAAAGGTAAATCCAGTTTTAGTCAATTGTTTACTTCTTAACTTCAATGCTGCACATTCGTCTAGCTTTCTTTCAAGACTGAAATTTCAAAATAATAATGTACTGTGCTTTGCAATAAATTATTTTCCCGCTGAATTATGGGCAATGTTTTTACTGTCAGTGCAAATAGTGTTGCCAATTCATGCACTTTCAGATACAGCGATACAGGTATCACTTCCTCGTCAGCTTTAGCTAGTTCTAAATTTCTTAAATAAGATCCATCTTAAAGATATTAGATCTTAAAATTATACCGAATATGTACCATGAAATATACATTTATAAATCTAGAATGGTTTAATATAAGTTACGCATATCGGCAAATAAATTGGATTTAAGGAGGAAGTTTAAATGCTAAAGGAAAGTTTAACGGAACTTGTTTTTTAAATAAAACAATTTTCCACTTTTGTAATTTTTACACAATCAAAGGAAAGAATTATTTTCGTAATAAAAGTTAACGGCTTACCAAGAAATCTGTCTGTTAATTATCACACATTTATATGCAGAGCTGGCAACACTGCTGAAACGAACCAAAACCAATTCGGCCTCGGGACTGGCACTGCTTGCTTCGCCCACAATGTGGGCTATATCAGTGCAATTGTTAAAGAGACGGACTATTGTACAGGTATACTAATTGTATTGACGCAAGAATGATAGAATACATCATGATAGCATGGTTGAAAATCGTTTATTAAAACAAGGCGCTAAAAGAATCCAATCACTATTGTTTTCTTCATTAGTTGTTTAAAAACGAAATCTGATGGAAACAAAGAAGTAAAAGACACAATCCCTGTAATGAAAACAAATGTGAAAATCGACAACTGAGCAAGGAGAAATGTCAAAACCTGTGAATGTGTTACTTTAATAACGTAAACGTATTTCACTATAGTGAGATGTTTGCAAAACGTACCAAATGCTATTATTTACTGCAATATATTTATCTTTTACCTTCATAGGGTTTTCAGGACAGTCAACGGCAGCTCTAACTCACCCTCGTGAATAATGTTCAAATCCTACAGAATAAACGGAGCTCCAAAGAAATGTGAAAAATTGAGGGCATGAATATTTATAAAACTGAAGCTCTAATGTAGAGACAATTATTGAAATTATATACACTCAAAAACAGCTTTGAAACGAGCACAAAGCTGGAGCATATCGTCGAAGATGAGCGACCGTGATATACCAAGCGTCCCGGTAACAACCTTAGCCGGATTGACCAGTTTGTCGGACCGTAAGTGTTCATTCATTCCTTATTGTTGTATTGAATCCTATTAATTATATCGATCTTCCTTTGGATATATCCTTTTCCTTTTAACCAGATTTAGATATTTATTTTCGAGCTCCGATATTAAATTCAGCCTAAACTTAAGCCTTATTATAAATAAAAGTATTTTGTTTTGTGCTTTTCGTATTTCGGTGGTATTTTGTTTGTTCATAACGTCAAATATATAAAAAACCACGAAAATAACAACACGAAACGAGTGATAAAAGAAAATTGTGTTCATACATGTCAAGGCTGTAAATATAGAATATGAGAAACCCACTAAATCCAAATCTGACATTCAAATTCGAATGAGATCAGTTTGCTCTAAATTAAAATGTTTCTTCTTTGATTTCCACAGTATTAAGTGAACTTCCAGTGTCCGACTCACTGTCCAATGTGACGCCTCTTAACAAGTCCCTACTGTTCCACACCCTGGTAGCGAATGAATCCAACAACTTGCTATCAGTGCGCGATGATAACTTGGTGAGGCAGCTGGTGCACGCAATTGAGCAGACCAACTCTGATAATATGTAAGTAACGAAACCATACTTACTGCCGTATCACTCGACTTTTCCCCCCACAGTGAGTTGAAGTCTCAGTATGCCCTCCAGCAGCATGGCACCAACATCAGCGCATTTCCTGAGTTACTGCAAGGAATTTATAACTTTCGTCCAACTGTTTTTAATACTCCACAGCGAATTCGTAAGTGTTTATAAATTTATTTTCGACAATATGTTTTCGACAATATTTATTTGCAATATGTTTTCTTCCCAAAAATATCTTTGCTAATGAAACACAATAACAAATTCATTTCTTCCACTTTCACCAACAATTTAAATATGTAGAAAATCATCAGCAACAGCAACATTCGCCGCTTTACCAGCAAAATGTCGTCCAACATAATTTAACTAAAGATCCTCATGCTCAACAACAACACCTACAATCCTCACAGTTGAAATCTCCTGTTGGCAAGAATGCCTTCATGCAACAGGCAGTGTCACCCAGCAGCACTCAGGCAACAAATGTCAAGCAGCAAGTCATCATCAGTCCGAACGCCATGGGCAATCAACATGTGCAGCACCAACAGCAATCACCTCCAAACCATTTACTGTAAGAAGTCAATTACAACTGAAAACTGAAAATAATGATTTGTATCACATTAATGTACAATTTCAAAATTTCTCCATAGCACAAATGACGCTCAACAACAAGTTGCATTGGAAACGCCAACAAGAAAAACACGCAGGAATGCAGCAGCTGCAGCCGCAGCGGCAATGGCAGTGGCCGCGGCGACGGCAACAACAACAGCAACAAGTGAGCAGATATCACCACCCAAGCAGCAGAAATACCAGCAACAAATGTTAACAGCGCAAACGGTTGCCATGGATTCAATACCGCAAAATCAAAATTTTTGGCAAAGTCAAAATTCGCATTTACAACAACACTCATCCGAAATTAATTACTTAGTTAAAAACCAGCAACAGCAACACTCACTTCCGTTGCAGCAAACATCCGTTATACAAACTCAACAACAGCAACCTACTGTGATGCAATTAACTATAACAGCTCCTCCAACAACGCAATTCCAAGGACAACAATCGGTTATAACCAATCAGCAGATGCAGCAGCACCAATTATTGCATCAACAGCAGCAACTATTGCATCAACAGCAGCAGCACCATCCACATCAACAGCAGCACCATCCACAGCAACAACAGCAGCCGCACCTCCACCAACAACAGCAGCAGTCTCATCAACAGCACCACCAGCTGGTTGTTAAAACGCCAACAACATCACCACAGCAACAGCAACAAATATCCTCACAACCCCCAGAACAACAAACTCTATCTATACAAGGAAACTTCCAAAATGTTTTGAATTTGCAACGACAACAAATGGTGGCGAGACAAAAGCAGCAACAGCAACAACAAATGCTGGAGCAGCAGCAACAACAACATGCACAAAAATCGACACCACGAAACAATGAGTATTTATTGAATCAACAACCGAATAAAAATTCCAGCAATCAATCGCCAGCACAAGCTGCTGTTGCACCCTGCGCGGCAACAACAATGCTTAGCAATAATATTGCTGCCACTATAGCATCAGCAGCAACAATAACAACGACAAGTGAAACATTGTCAGGAGCATTTAATCAGGAACAGACAAAACTAACAACAACTCAAGCAGCAAATGTTGAATCATTCAACTTAGGTAGACGACGCACAGGTGGAACCTTGAATGAAACAAAAGGTTCTTCATGCGCCTCTTCGTCCTCCGGTGAAAAGTCAAAAGTTCGGGTATGTATTAATCGACTTAACGCCGCGGACGCTCATCTCATGCAACAGAGTATTAAAGAATTTGTACAAAAGTCACCAGAAACAGCAATCAAATTTGGATTGCCTGTACCGCCGGAGCTGACATCACTCAAAACAACCGTCGTTGCTGACCCGTTCGCAAAAACTGAAATTCCTCCACCAGCAGAAACAGCAGTAGTTGCAGCGTTGGCTTCTGCAGCAGTTTCTGCCACAACATCGACTTCAACTGCTTCTGACATGTTCACTCTGATGAAAGCAGATGAAAAGCGAGTTGCAGCAAAGCGTCGTTTGGCGGTTCCCCTAGAAGATATTCCTCCTGAGCAAATATGTGAGTTGCCCACAACGTTACCATTAATTCAAATTTAATCTGCTCTCGATTTAACTTTTGGTTTTGTTTCTTTTCTTTCGAATAATTTTTCTTTTGTGTTTGATCTCACTTTACTTTGTTCTAAATTAACGAGTAAGAATCTTAGTATTTATTCCTTTGTTTGTGTTTTTTTGTGGTATATAAGTATAGTTGAAGGAAAAGGCTGTAGATGATTTAATTAGTATGATTTTCTTTTTAATTAAGATGGAAATCCACGCAGGCGTGAAAATAGTTCAAATGATATTATTTACAACATATGATTAATGTTTAAATTGTTCATTTATTCACGGTTTAATTAAACAAGCAGAGTTTAATTGCAATACTAAGATTTTTCAAGTTTTTTAGTACCTCTTAATAAAAAGTTGTAATCATTTAGATTTCTCTGGGGTCGTTCTGAGTAATGAAAGTTATTTTTTAACACAAAGGAAGATAAATTTCGGAAAAGAAAAAAAATACCAGTCATTCCAAACACATACAAATTAGTTCTTAAATACAGATGAAGACTGGTGGCATAACTTCAAATATGCATGGATTGGATGTTAGCAGGAGTTATAAGTACATTCAATAGACCGTGTCCTATGTATATTTTGTAGTAATTTCAAGCAATAAGATAATTTTTATGGAAAATAAAATCTGTAATTAATCCTAATTAATTTTCCACAGCGTAACTGTAAGTAGATGGTTATCTATCACGTTTTTGGCTAATAACATGAAACGCTGCGTCTAAGGACTCTTGTATCTACTCGTACTTACATTTTATATTTTTATTACTAATGATTTCCTTGCTCTGTACAATTTATAGAGTTTTCTTTCTCACTTAGTCAAGTTTTATTTGCCTATGCAATTTGCAACTTATACATATTCCTGTTATTTCTGTATACAGTTTCTAAACCTAAGATGCGTCGCGTGGAACGTATTGTATCGGTCCCTACGCCGAAAACTTCTAAAGAAGAGGTCATGCGTTCGCAAACCTATCAGCAATTTATGCGTAACATGGAGCAGATCATTGAGTTGTTGGATGATACGGAAACACCTAACTTGGATTCAGGTAAATAATATTTTAAAATATATTAAAGATTTATTTAAATAAATTATCGCTTTTAGATGACATCGATGATAATATCGAGTGCATTTCTTCCAAATTATTGAACACGATGAGTAACGATGTGGCTAAGCTTAAAGCCAAGTTGGCGTTGGATTCCATTCCTAAGAATAAACTTACGCTGCTCATAAACTACGCGATGCGAAATGTTTACTTGGCTAAAAACTACTCGGCGGGACCGGTATGTATTTAAAAGAAACATCAATGAATGAATTCCGTAATAAGTCGAAATAATCCTCTTTTTTTTCTTTTTATATTCTGTCATCTGCTTTACTTAACACAGGATGATGACGACGAGATTATTGATGAGGATATAATGGAAAAGATTCTGAATGCCATGGAAGCGTGTCTACTGATTTGCAATATCTACGCAACCGCTAAAGACTTGAAGTTCTTGCAAGAGGATAACATTTCTCTGATAATCAAATTTGTTCAGTTCCAATTCCGCGAAACCATCTTTCCCTCGTACGATTCAGTTTACACAGTCAAAAGTATGAAAAAGACCAATAATCGGAAGAAGACAAAAGCGCATCAGAATCACAATCGAAGTCTGCAGCTGCTTTATTCCAAAGCAGTTGAGTTGATGAAAGTCTTTGTGACGCTATTTGATAAATGCATTTTTATCGATACTATCGTGTTGCCGCTGTCCACGCTAGCTGTCGAGCCTTTCTTTGTTGATAACATTGAAACACTCCAATTTGTGTGCTTAGAGCTTGTTACCACGGTGAGTGGCGAACACCCAATGCCTCTTTTTTTCTATAAGATATGGTTTTGTTCTTTCCTTGTAGATCTTTCGTAAGGAAAGATACGACAAAATCCGCAGCAGCATTCTCGGTGATATCCTCTCCTCTATTGATCGATTGCCATCCTCCAAGAAGAACCTTCGGCCATTTAAGTTGACCAACAACGGTGGAAATATCCAGATGGTTACTGCTCTCGTGTTGCAGCTCATTCAGTGTGCTACAATACTTCCGGAGTCGCTTCACGAAAACGACCTCAACAAATCTAAAGTTTCTGCACAACAGATCATCGATTTGGATGACGAAATTCCGGGTGGCGCTACGAAAATTGCTAATAAGCAGAGCAACGACGTGGTTGTGCTAAAGAAGTACGATGTTGCCATAAGTATCGGGGGTAATTTTCTGACAACATTTCTGAATAAATGCAAAACACGTTCCAATGAAACTGATTTCCGTCCGTTGTTCGAAAACTTCATAAACGATCTTCTGGCTACGGTTAACAAGCCGGAGTGGCCAGCATCTGAGCTGCTGCTCTCACTACTGGGCACCATGTTAGTGCGCTACGTGTCGGACAAAACGATTGAGCAGAGTATACGCTTGGTTTCGTTGGATTATCTGGGCATCGTGGCAGCACGTCTTCGCAAAGATACCGTCGAGTCGAGATGTAAAGTCAACATCATAGATTCAATGATCAAATCAATAAAAGCCGAGCAAGAAAAGGAAGGTGATTTGCCGGTAACTAATGTACGTCAATATAATGACGTGTTTTATTCAACAGTATTGTATCACTGTTACACCTAACTTTTATTTTATCAAATTATAGAGCAAAATTCAGGTAGATCCCGAGGAGGAACGCACAGAATTTCTACACAAAATTCTTTTAGACTTTTTGGCTGTTAACGCGCAAGAGGAGGATTTAATTTGGGATTATGCAAGGAACTTCTATTTGTCTCAGTGGTATCGTGATATTATCTATCAGCGGAGGCGAATTACAGATGGAGGAAAGGGATATGCCTCGCGTAAGAAAAGTACGGCTCGTAAAAAACGCCGAAAAGGTAATTTATATCTTTTAATTGTCTTTAATTAATTTAAACGAGTTGAAGACCTCGAACAATTGACTACAATTTGTGCATATCGTGTTTAACAGACATCACGATCACAAAATACAATCCAATGGATTCATTTGCCACATATTTTAGAAGGTGCCTAAGCTAGTTTCTGCATTTAATTCGTATTTTGTCAAGGTACTGAGATTGATCCACAACACTTTAAAGAACCTCCGAATAAACTAAGAAGACAACTATTCTGTTTGTTAGTTGTTAGTGACACAGTTATGACTTGGTTTTAAACCCTTAATTATTCAATAAATAACATTAACAGTTTTTTCCTTCTCTTTCTGCTTCAGGTGGCGGCGGCGGTTCATCAGCGTCATCTGGCTCAGACTACAGCGATGCCAGCGATGATGATGAAAATAATTCCACGAAAAATACTAATCGAACTGCTGTAACTGACCAAGAGTTAAATTTGGAAATTTTTAAAGTGTTGGAAGAACGTAAACTATATTTGCTCAGTAAAATAAAACCTTATACGGCGGCGGGCGATATGAATCACGCATCATCACAGCACATAAAGACTTACATAGACTATAATAATGCGCATTTAATAGCTCAATACCTGGCCACAAAACGGCCATTCAGTCAGTCTTTCGATGGTTATCTAAAGAAGATTATTTTAGTTGTAAAGTAAGTTTAACAAATTATATAAACGTACGGACGGTAGCAATTACAAAAACATTTCCCTTTAAACGCGTAATTTTTGAAGCAGTAAAAAATCCTAACCATGGGCAAACATGATTTAATCTTATATTGTTTATTCGATTTAATTTTTTATCTGTAAGATCTCTGATTCCGTTCTTTTTCTAACAGTGAACCATCCATAGCTGTAAGGACACGTGCAATGAAATGTCTCGCCAATATTGTTGAAGTCGACCCGCTTGTCCTGAAGCGAAAGGACATGCAGATGGGTGTCAACCAGAAGTTCTTAGATGCTGCCATATCTGTGCGAGAAGCAGCTGTAGATTTAGTGGGCAAATTTGTGCTTAGCAACGAAGAATTAATCGATCAGTATTATGATATGCTCTCCACAAGGATTCTGGTACATTAAATCTATAATAGAATCAATTGTTTAGAAAATATTCAATTTAACGTTTGTCCTCATGCAGGACACCGGTGTTTCAGTGCGGAAGCGAGTGATAAAAATCCTGCGTGATATTTGTATAGAATATCCTGATTTCGAGAAAATCCCTGAAATCTGTGTGAAGATGATACGTCGAGTGAATGATGAAGAAGGGATTCAGAAACTCGTAACAGAGGTGTTCATGAAGATGTGGTTTACTCCATGCAAGGATAATGACCGGGTAAGAAATCACACTGGAGTCACAACTAGGAGTTTGTTTATACTCGTATTATCCACTCTTGACGAGCTCTGTAAAATGGTTTTTTCTTTGTAGCATGGAATACATCGAAAAATCAATCAAATTATCGATGTCGTCAACACTGCACATGATACGGGCACCACCTGGTTAGAGGGTTTATTGACCAGCGTAAGCTTTTATCTCAGGACAATTTCTAAAGCAGACTCTAAAAAATTATTTCTCTGCAGATCTTCCAGCCGAAAGAAAATATGATAAAGCTGGATGGAAGTGCACAAGAACCTGTTAAAAAGAACACTGAGCCACCATCGGAAATAGTGCTCGCATGCCAGCAGCTGGCCGATGGTTTAGTCGGGCGTCTCATTGAATTGGAGGACACCGACAACTCGCGTATGCTGGGCTGTATAACGACGCTACATTTGCTGGCAAAAGTGCGGCCGCAGTTGTTGGTGAGACATGCGATTACCATCGAGCCCTATCTAAACATCAAGTGCCATTCAGCGATAGCACCCAAATTTATTTGTTCGGTTGCTGACATTCTAGAACAGGCAAGCTAAACATAATTGATGTAAACATATGTTAAATATTTGATTGAAATCTTTGTCTTAGGTGGTTCCCCTCGTCGTCAATCCCAGTGAATCATTTTTGGCTTCTCTGGAAGAGCATTTAATGCTGCTGGTTGTATCTCTGAATCAAGCTGTTGTCACCAGTTGTGTTTCCTGCCTCGGTGCGCTGGTGAATAAAATCACTAAGAATTATAAACTTATCAGAGATTGCTTCCAAAAGTGAGCACTTTACTAGAATTCTTCGTGGTGGAGTTTTTCATTTAACAAATTTTTCTGTTTTTCAGATTTTACCGGGTGCTTGATTATAGTCGAAATCAAGTTGTTCAGAATAATCATTCAATCGATAGCATTTACACACCGATGTTTCGTCGCAGTTTATTCACAATCGGTATTTTGATGCGTTACTTTGATTTTAAGTCAAAACAAGTTATTGGTGAGTGATTTAGGGACACAAATGCTTGGAAACATACTTAAATTTGGCGACGTCTCAATTGTGTGTTGTAGACTCCAACCCGCTTTCATCTATATCTTATTTATCTTCCATTATCAGTACACACTTTTTTAACGACACAGCAAACCATAGTTCAAATCAGCGTTAGTATATTTTAATAACACACTTTTTATTTGCAGGAGAAGCAAATCCACTTCCCTTAACAATCTGCGACGATGCTTTCGAGTGTCTCATGTTCTTCACTCAGTGTTTAAACTATGAAATTCGCAAGCAATCTCTCATCGCACTGGGATCATTTTGCGTCATGAACGATGATTTTCTCACTCGAGCCGAATTGAAGACATTCTACTGTGATCTACTGCGTTCAGACACGATTGAACCATGCATTAAAATCATATGTATGCGCAACATATGGATCTACTTAACAGAATCGGAAATGTTCATGCAGCATAAGGAAAAAGAATGTGCGTTTCTTAGCACTGACTCTGAGACTCCTTTAACAATCTTATTCAATTTATTGTTTCGTAGGGGAGACACAAGCGAAGACCGAGGACCTTAAGGAAATGAATGACGTTTCATCGGGCATGGCGAGTCGAATCATACAGCTTTACCTGCAAGAAATACTGGATTGCTTTCTCAATCGCGATGACGCTGTGCGTTTGTGGGCGGTCAAAGTGGTACAGATCGTCTTGCGACAGGGTCTCGTGCATCCTGTAAGAATGGTTCCATATCTGATTTGCTTGAGCACGGACTCAAAACTAGAGGTTTGTGTTTCAAACTTTAACTAGTATTCAAAAACGGTATCGTTCGAAATTATATTTTCAGAATAATTATTGAGTTTGTTATAAGTATTTTTATTTTTTAAATCTATTAAATAAACCCGTTTTTTTATAGTCGGCACATAGAGCGGATGCGTTACTTAAAGATATAGACAAAACGTATGCCGGATTTTTAAATATGAAGGTTCAGTTTGGTCTACAGCTTTGTTTTAAGCTTCAAGAAACTTTGCAGTGCAATAATAAGGGCAAAGCCAGCAACGTTATTCGTGGCTATGTGTAAGTATTGATATTTGTCAACCATCTACAAGATTTGATTCATTTGAAATACCACGTTACCTGCAGCAAAAGAGATGCCGAAATCATGCCTTCCGCTCTCAACGATTTTCTGTACACGCTGATACGCACAACGAAACCACAACGCCGCGCTCTCGTCCAAACAGTCACCAAGCAGTTCGATGACCAGAAGACTTCTTTACGCCAGATGCTGTATATTGCTGACAATCTGGCTTATTTTCCTTTTGGAGTGCAGGACGAGCCGCTTTATTTAATACATCAGATCGATCTGCTCATCTCAATGGCTGGCACCAACCTCCTTGCCACATTCAAGGAATGTCTCAAACCTAGCGAAAATGCTGGTGATGTATTGGAGGACGACGACGATGAGGAAGATCCTGAAGTGTTATTTAAACGTCTGCCGGACGATACGTCGGAGATACAGAAATGCATAACCTCGGCTCAAGCGTGCATGTTACTGCTTATACTGAAGGAACACCTCAAGGACATGTACGGGCTGACTGACGGCAAGATTTCGCGCTACTCGCCATCTGAGATGCAGAAAATCTACGAGAAGGCCGTGACGCGCAAGATTGTGCCCGATTTTAATCCTAAAACGATCATTGAAGTAATTAAAAAACAACAAGAGCAAAAAATTGCGAACACAGATTCAGAAGACAAGGAAACACTTAGCGATGAAGAGAAAATGGGTTTGATTGCGAAGTATTTAGATGTAAGTGTGCTGTTTTTGTGGAAATACTCATGTTGTTATAAATTAAATATAAAGGACAAGTTTAAAAAGACTTAATTGAATTCTTGGTGGTTTTTTTATTTTTACGCATTTATACGTTCTGTTTTTCTATTTTCTATATTTTAGTTTAAGCAACTGATGCTTAAGCTGGATCCCGACGATGCCGACTCGGACGAAGAAGCGCGCGGCGACAAGTCCAAACTCAACAATACAACGATGACAGACACGACCCCAACCACGTCGGCGCTCAATTCGACGGGTGCTTTGAATACTTCGACCCAAGATGACAGCATAAGCAGCGGTGTTGGCAACAGTTCGGGTGGCGTTGGCGGAGTATCAACACCAAGCATAAACAATAGTACCAGCAATTATCATGCAATGGCACCAACAATGCCTATGAAGGTAACGCCAAACAGAGAATTGAGGATATAACTTTTACTAATTTTTGTACCCAATTGATTTTTGAAAGGAGCCACCAGCGACGCCCACCTCTCGTGCTTCCAGACAAACTACCAACTCAAAATCCAGTGCGCGAAAACAACCCCAGCGCAGCAAACGTAAAAAACGGAAACTAGTGTCATCCGACGACGAAGAAGAAGACGGTAGCGACGACGATTACGCGTAGTTATTTAGAATAGGAGGATAAGTTTTTATTTTTTAATTATTGTTTTTTTTTTTTAATGACCACATTAATGAAATCAGAATATGAATTCCCTAGAGCTAGAAAGTTATGTAGAAATCACACCTATGTAGCCTAGGACTGAGAGAATGAACAGCTTTTTTTTATGCAATTCAGATATTTCATACCACTATATTTTTCGGTGATAGTCACTAGCTACCACGCAATCTTTAGAAAGAGCTTTTTTAGGGGAGGAATTTTTGTTCTTTACAGTTTTAAAAGCATCTTTAAATACTCATTCTATTATTTCCTGGTGTCTTGAAACAGTAAGAAACAGTAAATTTACTAGGTTTTAAACACGTTATATAACACTCTTACATTAAGTAGAATCCAATCATTGCCTAATTTTCAATTTTAAAATGAATATCTATGATTTTATTTCAGTACGATGAAATTCTTCCAAAGTTTTTATTTTTATCTCTTAACAATTTTAAAATAGATACATTTTTAATATAACGTGGTGGGCAATAATTTAATGAATATTATAATGTTCTTTGAAAGTTTAATTTTCTTACTTTATTTCAATATTTTTATACTAATTTTCTTAGAGCTTTTCAAATCTACTTCTAATTATTATACATTCATATTTTAATTAATGCGAACATTGTTGAAACTCGCAATCGCGAACTTCTGAAAAGCAAATAAAAGCTAATTCAATCGAGCGTTTATAACTTAATCGATGTTTAGAATACGCGCAACAACTCATGGTCACTGAATTAATTACTTTAATTAGTAATCTGTTTTTCTAATTACTCTCATTAACATTAACAAATAAAAAAAGCAGAAACAAATAATCTTAAGGATCACGTTGTTTGGGAAGAACTTTTATTTTTCTAAAAAAAATCATAAAACCAGAAAAAATTTCGAAAAAGGAAAAGTAATAGATTTTGTTAAAAACTATTTTTTTAAGGAAACTTTAGTACGTGTAATTTTAAATACAGCGCAGTTATTTAAGCTAAGCGTGCATGTGTGTCCGGTGTTGGTGAGAGTGTGTAAAAAGTATATATGCCAGAAAATAAGAATGTAGTAGCTTCTAAATTGATAGCTGTAACTGAATTTTAAGATCGGAAGTGTTTAGATTAAAGCAGGTGTTAAGCAAAACTTTTTTACTTAAACTAAAACAAAACAAAACATTTAATAATAGGAGAACAAAACATGTTAGATAATACAATTAAGCAAGAAAAAAAAAACAAAAATGAAAAATCAGTGTACAATTTTTGCGAAAACGCAGTTACTTAGAACTTAATACTAACTGTAAAATAATTTATCACTTTTAAAACTATTGTAAATTGTGCACATTAAACAATTTAAGGGTAGGACACAAGTTTATATGTTGTAATAATATTTTAATATTCAGTAAGCAGTCGTGTGTAAAAAGAAACTGAATCGAATTATTGCTTCAACACAACAACAGAAAAATAGAAAAAAAACTAAAATGTCATTTCCAAAATACAATCTATCAATAATATAAAATAATAAATAAACGAAAAATAAAAAGATATTAAAATAAAAACAAATAAATAATATATAATCAACATAAATGTAAATTTAAGTTAAAAGTTAATTTAAAGCTAAAATATAAGAAAAGTTTTATTATGGAGGTAACAAGAAACTTAAAATTGATTTCCTAAAACTACAGTTACTCAAACAAGCAATTAAAACTTCATTAAAATATTACATTAATCAGCGCAGCAGCTTTATCAAAACTGAATTCCTTTATTTTAATTAAATTTATAGCTAAAATTTATTCTATTTTTTTCTTATTGGTTTTTCTATTTTGTTACACTGAATTGAATCCTTTCTCTTTGTCTTTTTCATGGTTGAGTTTTTAACTTATCAATTTTCAGTTGCACTTCTCTGTCTCTGTCACTTTACTAAAAGTTTAAAGGACGTGTATTAGAGAAGCATACACAACTAACAACTTACACGCAAAAGCACACACCACTGTACAATAACTAACTCCTATTTACCATAATCTACTATTTATTTTTTCATGTACCAATCTTTATCTTTTTCTATTTTTTTTAAGAACATCAGAGAAAAGTGTGTAAATGTACTCTAGTACACGATATTAGATGTATTTATAGAAATAATTATTACTTCTTAATATAGATACAAGAGTTCATACATTTGTAATAAAGAAGAGGAATACAGCAATTAAAATTAATTGGAAAATAAAAACAAATGTGTTATAATAATTTTGGCTGGTTAAATTGATTTTGGAGAGGTTAGGTGCACAAACTCCTCGTATACTTCACTTATACACAAATCCTACATCCGTAAGTTCCATCCCAGCCATCCTTATTCCATTCAAACACGAGTTTGTCCGATATAACTGTGAATATGGCAGAATATTCAGAGCTGTTCTAATCCACAACGACAACTGCAACAACCTTGTAATAATTACGGATGCTGAGGATTTTGTGCAAAAGTAATCCTGCTTCTGTTCGAACGAATCTGAACCCTTCCAGAGTGAAAACCAAAATTTGCATAGCGAATCTCCAAACTCGACACCACTGCGCACGGCATCGTTCTGGCTCCGAAACAACAAGCAACCACCAGCTCCGGCACCTCCCAGAAGTACTGCAACGAAGCTTTGCTGCAATTAATTACGCTAAGACGTGTAGATTAAAGCTCGAACACACGAGGCTCTGAGCGCCTTGCCGCATTCGCTGCTGATGGATTTTTATTGTAGCTCTTCCACAAACATTTAATTACTTAATTGAGTATGCAATTAATTCCATTTGCATTTCCATTTTCAATTTACATATCTCCTTAATTCCTGTTTCAGCGGGGGTGGAATTCAGTGTGAAACTCTGTACTTTTCATAGTACTGCAATGCAAGGAGCTGCTTTTTGTATAGTTTTCATTACTCAAAACGAGTGAGATTTCGCCTCAGTTTAAAAAACACCAACACTGATTTAGTTTCAACCTTCCATAAACAGCTGTTTTAAACATTCAGAAATTCTTCAATTTATGTATGTTATTTAGTTGGAAATATCGTAGATTTGGATACAATTTGGACCTGTTTCTCAATTAATAAATTTGAATAAATCCATAATTTGCTACACTTTTTTCCAAATTTGTTTATTATCCTAAAAATGATTCTAATAATAAAATAGATTTTTATTTAGAATAGAAAATTGTGAACATCATCATATGTATATAAAATCCCTGTGCGTTTCGTTTGCAAAATATGTCCGGGACTTTTTTTTGGACTTCCACATCTCTTAGAAACCTGAAATTTTTCACTGATGTTTCTGGGCATCTAATGTTGATGAGAAAAATGCAAATTTCAAAAATCCAAACGGCTTCGCCATTTTTTTGCAAAAAATCGGATTGGGAGGAAATTTGTATTTTTTTCCTAGATTGTGCTGATTAATTTGTCAGATTTTATTATGAAAAATTTTACAATTTAAAAATTTAATAATTTAAAAATTTAATAATTTAAAAATGTAATAATTTTTCATAATAATTTAATTTCATTGAATTTGTTTTGTTTGTGACTATTTTTGGCTGTGTTATGTATAGTTGCTTAGAAAATGAACATTGGTATATCGGAAGGTGAGCGATATCATCTAAGACTACTTCTATTACATGTGACAAGGGCACGGGGTCACATTCAAAACATTCAAAGAGGCATGCAAGGAGTTGGGTATCTTAGAAGTCGATTCTGTTTGGGAAGCCTCACTGGCTGGGAAGCCAGAGAATTGTTTGCTTTAATCTGTGTTTTTAGGTGCCTACTTGAGCCGCAGCAGACCTACCTGGAAAACACCCGGATCATTATAGAACACACGCAGACTATGAAAATTTAGACCTACGGGATGTCCAAGAAATTCTTATTTTACATGGTAAAAATTGTACAGACTTCGCTATTAAAACTCCACATCAAGACTTGGCTGATGATGCCGGAGCAGCACTTGATATAAAGAACCAAAAAGCAACAGGTCAAGATATGGTCGAATGTTTAAACGATGAACAGGGTGTTGCTTTAATAGAGTTATAGATGCAATATACACATCTAGCAGATCATCAATATGCATCTTCTTAGATGGACCTGGGGGAAGTGGAGAAACCTACCTATACAAAACCCTCTTGAGCGTGGTGCGAGGAAAGGCGATATAGCGATACCTGTGGCCTCCATGGGAATCGCAGTCAACTTTTTAAAAGGAGGTCGCACATACCATTCCCAATTAAAACTGCCAGTACCACTGGTAGAGACGACGGTTATCACAAAAAATGTTGCTTTTAAAGAAATATTCTCAAACAATATTTGAATAAAATTCAAACAATCGATATTAATTGCGATTAATTTTTTACTTTTCATGCTACAAAATAAATAAACCAAAAAAGTGTAAGGTGAGAAAGTCCAAAAGACTTCTCAATTTTTGTTACGAAATAAATAAAAAATAATAACTTCCTGGCGAAGTCAGGCTTATATACTAGTTTTATTAATAAAGTAGAGTTTTATTTTCAGTGATTCCGAAGACGAAAAATTGTTTCATTATTTCTCTCTTAAACATCCTAAGCTAATATATTGTAAAAAAATTGTTAAAAATATACTAATAATCTTGCATCAGGAGCTATTTGTATATCCTATTGCTTGATAAGTAACCTTTTGTTAATAGTCACTGTTTTATAATGTCTGAAGTTCATCCCCTTAAATTCGTTTTCTCAGGTTAGGCTCTAGATTGATTTAGGTTCGATTATTGCTTTATTAGTTTTTAATTAAATTTTATGTGTATGTTTCGAAATAGCTTTTAGGAAGTGTAAAAAAACAATTTCTAGTGTAATTTTTAAAGACTCGATTTATAGAAATCCAGAATTAATTTCTACATATGTACGTTATTTTATTATTATATGAATTGAACATGGTAGTGAAAAGGAAACTGCAAAACTGAGTTGGCTGTTATTTGGTTGCATTATTCGAAAAACAAAGATAAAATAGCCCATTAAAAAGAAAAGAATTTCCTACAACCTTCAAACTCCACCCATTTTTCGCAGCTCTTTCCAAACGAAGTGTTTTATGTGTGCTTAATGTGAGTTTAACGTGTAGAGAACCAACAAAATTGCCATAACCAATAATAGTTAAGAGGGCCCGAAACTCGCCAGCCAACACCACGGCGGACGCACGCACCGGAAACACAAAAGAAACCCCGACATTCAGAGTAAACGCGGCGCTCGTATAGGAGCGGGGGCAGCAGAAAGGGGTTTTAAGGCTTTCTTTAAAATTGCTTAAGGGTTGTTTTACGCTATTGCTGACTACCTTTTCCCACTTTCAACGTATTCTCTCTCCGGTTCTCCGTGGTGCAAACATCGCGAGAGAGCAGCGCGTTGAGGGGCCTTCCAACCTTCTTCACTTCCGGTTTGACTCGAAATCATGCGCTCTACCAGCAGATGTGCTCAGCAAATATAACAGCGATAATAATAACAATTACGACAACAACAATATTCATTATGGTTCTTCTTAAAATGGTTGCAAAGTTTTTATTTTATCACTTCTCAACTAAACCCAGTCGCTGATGTCCTTCTACAGGAAGTCAGATTGAGTTGGTATGAGTTTATGTACGTGTTTGTGTCCGTCTGTCTGTCAGTTAAATTGAAGTTTAATTAAATTGTGTGCGGGGACTTCTACGCGCCCACTTCTCGTGTCTCGGCAACCTACCCGGGTTTCGATTGTGTGACAACGCATCTCACCGGAGCAACAATAACAACAACATCAACAGAAGGCAAGACAAATACATCACTTGTGATTGGTTGAATGGGTTAGGAAACCATTCAGATAAATTATTAAGTTGTTTGAATTAATGGAAATAAAACAGCAAAACCAAAATATTGCTTTGAAGTTGGAGAAGTTGCTCATGTATGTATGTGAGATCCGGAGATGAAAAAGTTGCCGCTGAAGGTGAACGTGACAGTTATAGAAAATTATATATAAAATATATTTGATCAGCGTTATCTCCTGAGTTGAATTAACTCTGTCCGCCTACATGTCTGAATTGAACACACGTATTCTTTGTTGCGTAGCTCTTTTTAGTATTTTTACTTTTTATCAAAGAACTGAAGGAACCTTTGTTTGAAACAATCTAACGTCTAAGTAAGTTATGAGTACAGCCTTTATCTCGAAGATCCATCATTCATATTAAAAATAAGCGTGGCATAATTTAAGACATATCATAAAAGTGGTAATCTGTGCATGCGAAGATCTCAAGATATAGTATCAATACGCTAACTCATGAAAGAATGGGAGTAGTCCGCCTATTCAAACATAACCCATTGCTCTATTTAAACTTCCCATGGGTCTCTCATGGTTCCATAGTCTCCCAGTTAAAGCATTTTTCAACAGAGATACGAAAGAGTGTAAGGTATTTAAGCATCGGACAAGTTTTGATGTGAATGGATTTAATTTAGGAAACAGCATTACAATCGTCCATCGGGTTGGAAACTCTTTAGATTTTTGAAAACTTCTACTCAAACGATCTGCTTTTGCTTATGAAGGCATTGAAATCACGTCGTACGTGGTTGTAAAATTGGGGTAAACTAATGAAATCGGTAGGCCATCGGTTGGGCTCTATTCAAACATCTACCCGTACCACGTCCCTTCAGAATCAGCCGTTACCAAGTAGAGGTGTCATCAGAAGCATACGGACATTTTTCTGCATTCAACCAGTTCCTTTCGTGCTCTCAATTATCTGCTCCATCTCTTGCATAGAGCAGAGATTGGATTTATTTCCGGTGCGTCGTGGAGCCATGCGCGAAACCCTGTGGCATCTGCAGGGGTGGCTACGGTTTCATGTTACGGTATTTTAGTTTTATTGTGATTTTATTAGAGCTGGAGAGACCAGTTGCTGCTCCCACCGACGGCGTGGACCAGTGTTGAGACGAAGCAGCATCCTTGACCGGACGGTGCTGCCGTTTGATAGTTCAATTGAAGATTGCATGCTCGTCGGAACACTTCAACTACCGGTTAAAAGAATACTATTTTAGAAAAGAACACTAGCTGTGAAAACACGAGCGCGTGGTGTAAAAAAACCCTGTACAAATTTAAAAGTTGCTTAAAAAGCGATCTAAATCTAAGCAAAAAAATTAGGCCGGAAATCAAATTAAATTAATCCTTAAATTAAAATTAAAACCAATAACACTTAGTAATAAGAAGTGAATTTAATTAAAATAGAAGAAAAGTGCTAAAGAAAAGTATAAAACTCAGTTAACATGGAACAACTGGCACATTTTGTAACCAAGTCCTTTGAGTACTCAGTGAGTAACAACCGCGTGCAGGATCTCTTCAACTCCATGACGAGCTCTCGCCTTCAAACAAAACTATCCGCCGTCTGTTCGGAAAACACGGAAACAGGATCGCTGCAAACCGTCGGTAGTGCGTCCGAGATTTGCGACGACGACGAAGAATCCGTGGATATCGACATAACCGATTTGTCGGGCACTGAATCGGATCTCCGGTCCGAATGCGAGTCCAAAGGTGTTCTTGAACTCAAACCTCTGTCGCTGATTAAAGAACGCTGTATCACGAATACCGAAACTAGTGAAAAGATCACAACTGACCTCTCGATTTCAGCCAGGATGCGTTCTGGCCAACCAAAGCCACGTAACTGGTTGATTTCGGATATTGCAACCGAAGATACCAAAAATCTGCCGACGGATGGCTCCATGCAGGAGAAACAAGAAGGTGACCATAGTGACCGCATTGGTACGATTCATAACGAACTATTTTCTTCCATAAAGATACATTCCATTTCTTATTATTTTCGTGTTTATAAGGTAAATTCTGTAAAAGTGTGGTCCTGCCTAACAGAACCAAAAGAGGGTAACCCAAGTATCAATAAAAGACTACAGGAATTTGAGGTTAGAGTATATTAGGTGTCGAAGTAAGACTTTGATCAAGATATATTTATATATGAGAACCATTTCCAGTGCCTCAATGTGTCTCCTTTATTATCTAATAACACACATTTGATTCACCAACGAAGATCCTGCACTAATGTGGCAATTCTTCAAACAAATTTAAGTACATACTCGTATATCCTATAAGTTATCTCGAGATATAATGTACGTTCTCACGTACTCATCCAAAAGTGTGTTGATCTTGTTAAGCGATTTTATTGGTAGTTAGTTTTGTATTTTTCCATTATTCGAATCTTTCTGTTATTGACAGGGAAATATGAAGTATGTAATTAAAATACGTCTTATTCTAATTTCTGAAGCACGGAAGTGTTTTTTATTGAATCCGATTTTATGAGTACAAACACATTACTATGATATTTTGAATAATCCAAGAGTTATTGGCGATTTAATGGGCATCGGAACTATGGATATATGATTTCCAATACAATTACAATAATACACGAGAAAATATACCTGAAGATTGGTGGTACTAAAGGTTTCTTTCTGGTGCTTATTATTTGCCGGCGATCTACAAATTTTTCTTAAAACCAAAACTATTGAGGATTGTTTACATTTTTAATATCAATTCACATTACATGGTGCAAATATGTAAAATTATAGCATTCGCCGTCGATAAAAACTCATTGAACTTCCTTAGGATTCACCGATATAATGACATTACTATAAACTTTGATGCATATATTTTTATTTTTATGTTTGTTATTTTGGAGCGTAATTCCAGAAATTTCATAGATCGTATTACGGGTCAAAAACTATTCGTTAGTTTAGTAAGATTTTACTTAGAGTATGCCCTTATTATATGGTATCCTTCTCCATGTCCATTTCTTGTCCTTCTATTGTCCATTTCTTTACAACAACTTTTACATCTCTTAATAAGAATCCCTTTAAAAAGAAAATCAATTATTTTCTAAACGATAGAAATATTATTCTCAGTAACGAGTTCTGAGATAATACGAACTTTGTTAAGTTGTTAGTTTTAATAAGGAATTCTTATAAATAATATCATATAAGTAGTTTTTCTTATATCACATATAAGTATATAGTACATAGTATATATATATATATATACATATATAGTATATCATAAGAATACTTCATAGTTTCTTAGAAACAGATTTATTGATTTCATGATTTACTGGGAAAAAAAGATATGAATTTCTTATTAAAATCACGAATTATTAATAAGATGAAATCAGTAAGATTTCTCTATAAAAAAAGCTTATTATTTTGAATGTTTTAATAAGATTTAATTTACTATTAAATCAATAAGGATATGTTATTATCTTTGGTGGTTTCTTTTTCTCCGTGTACGTCGCCTATACATTTTTATTCCATTTATTTACTTTCATTCATGTCAAAGAACAGATTTAGTTCAATCTGGAACTATTTGACATAGTTCCTTATTAATCTAGTTATTATTTAAAAACAAGAATGAACTTAATACTATATAAAATGATGGAAGGAAGAACAAAGAATACATAGTGGAGAGTGTAAATTGAATATGTAGTTGGAATGAAGAAGAAAAGTGCAGAGTGAAAGTAAGCTGATCAAGAGCAATTAGCCATACATGTGTGGCACTCGAAATGGACATTTAATATAACTTTCTAACTAAGCCATTAACGGGATCAGTACATGTAAGGGAAGAATCAATTTTGAAACCTAGACTAACAGCACAGTCAAAAAGTTTCAGTCTTTTATCACCTATTACAGGTAAACCATCGTACGAGTAAATTATCCTGTATCTCGAAACTGGCAATACATAAGTCTTAGAGACGTTAAGTTGAAGACCGTTGTAATTTGCCCAATTACTAGTTATATAGAGGTCCTTATTTAGTAGTTTAGTTCGTTGCAGCCATGGTCTTCTAAGAGATGAGTGCACATGGAAAGAGAATAGTAGTGGTCCCACAACTGGGCCTTAAGGGCACTGACTTAAAAGCTTAGAAGGTGCATCCACATGTAACTCATTCTAGGCGTCCGGTTAAATAATTTTCAATAAACGTACAGCATTATCACCAAAGCCAAACATCTAATATTTCGTCGCATGTCATCTAATATTTTAAGAGTAGCAGTAGATCAAAAATTCTGTATGAATACGTGTAATACTGTATACATGGGAGGTTGCGTGTCAATTTCTAGATCTACATAAATTAACTCAGAGGAGTAAAGTTGCCAATATGTTGCTAATCAAAGACAAAATCGATGGCTGAATGAATTCTATAGAATTGCTGCTCGTTATTCCATTCCATTCCAGCTCGACAAATATATAAGAATGATTTATCTACACATAAGAAAATAAATCAAATAAAATAAATCAGTTATGTTTGAATTAAATCTAGTTTTAGGAAAAGATACTGCTAAACAAATTAATTACGAGTAGTATTATTACACGTATTCAAACAGAATTTTATTTGATTTTGTTGGCCACAGCAAAGTAATTTTTGAAAATTACCATTATATTAATAATTATTAGTAATATAGATCTGGTTTGTTAATTCCGTTATTAGTTCTGTAAAATTCTGTACGCCAGCTAATTGAGAAGTTCGAAACTCGGAGTAATTTTTTGCAATACTTTGGTACAGTTTCTTTTTCTTTTGATATTTCGATAGTTCCAAGTGGGAAAGTTTTCACCTGCAATGGATGTTGGGCCGGGAAATCAGCGGTTCAAAGGTTAGTTTCTTTGGATTCGGTGGCATCGGCCAAGCAATAGCGAAGCGTCTAAGCGGCTTCAACTTAGATCGCATTCTGTACACTACACGTCACCGCCTTGACGAAGCCATCGAGCATGATTTCCACGCTCGCAAGGCAACGTTTGATGAATTGCTCGCGGAGAGTGATTTTATATTCATTGCCGCTCCGTTGACCGCCGAGACCGAGGGCGTTTTTAACTACGCCGCCTTCGAAAAGATGAAGAAGCTAGCGGTTCTGATCAACGTAGCGCGAGGACGTAAGTCAACGACCCGGGTGATACTCGGAGTAGAAGAAGCAAATCAGCACCAAAAAACATATGTAATTCGGATCTCTGTTAAAGCGTAACTCGGCACCAAATTCTGTCAAAACATAATTCAGACAGTGTAGGACAATCATTTACTCCATACAGAATTTCACAGAACTAATAACGGAATTAACAAACCAGATTTATATTACTAGTAATTACACCTATATCTCACTTTGCGTCGGGGTTACGTTCCAAAAAAACACGACGCAAATCGAAACGACGCAAAGTGAATTAAGATTTTCTATAGCAAACCATGTAAAGATCGAAGATAGGTTCCAGGGTTACGAAAATACTACTTTTTAAAAAGAAAATCGATCAAAGTAAACATTAAAAAAACAAAAATAATATAACTCTGCCAATAAATTGGAAAAATATTTACCTTTTTTGTAATCAGAAACAACCCGTAAAAATTCATAGATATTAATTATTCTCTTTTTTAAAAAGCACAAACACTAATTGAAACGTTTCAAAAAGCACAATATGAACACTACATAATTGAAACTGAACTCTAAAATTAGCAAAACAAAGTGAAAATAAAACTCTATTAAAATTGCGTTGATTTTCAGTTCGAAGAGGAATCCCCGAATTTGATGGCATGGCGCAATTAGAAACAAAAGTGTAGCCATCTGTTAGAAAACAAGATAAAAATTAAAGACCGAACCCAAAACAACGCAACATCGAAAACCTAACAACGCACAGTGAAAATTAGTACTAATTAAGCAGCGACGCAACTTCGAAAACAACGCAAAACGAAACGACGCAAAGCGAGGTATAGGTGTATTAATATAATGGTAATTTTCAAATATTACTTTGCTGTGGCCAACAAAATCAAATAAAATTCTGTTTGAATACGTGTAATAATACTACTCGTAATTAATTTGTTTAGCAGTATCTTTTCCTAAAACTAGATTTAATTCAAACATAACTGATTTATTTTATTTGATTTATTTTCTTATGGTTACTCAACGCTTACTTTGTTTACATACTTATAGTATCATTCGAATTTTTGTTTTCCAGAAACAATTCAAGAAAATCTGCCAAAATATTGTAACCAGAATAACGTAAACACATTATTGGACTTAAAAAATACAACACCGAATGCGGTATTGAATTTAGTAAGGATTTGTGATAAGAAAATTGAAAACGACGGTTCGCACGAGAAAACACTAAGGATACGAACAAATATATACGATAAGAATAAAAACAATAATCTGAATAATATAATCAACAATAACATAAATAAAAACAATAGCAATAGTAATAACAATATTAATAATAATAATATTAATAATATTAATAGGAATAATATTAGCAAAAATACTAATAAAAATAATATTAACAATAATAATAATAAAAACAATTACAACAACAATAGCAATAATATTAACACCAATAAAAGTGATGAACTAAAAAAAGAAGCAACAAATTTGAAAATAGTACGCCAAATTTCGTGCCGAAATCAATCGGAAATCAAGGATACGAAACCACCAATATTCAGGAAAAACGATAACCAGGACATCCTTCGGCACAATGAGGAGTCGTCTGCGGCGATTCAGAAAACGAAACTCGAGGACGGAGGTAAGTTTTTGTCATTAAGCTTCCATAAAAGTACCCCTTTTTGTGTAGGGTATAACACACGAAGTGAATAGGGTATATTCAATTACTGCTTCTGTTTGTAACGCATTAAAGGAGGCGTGACAGGTATACAAAAGTACATACATATATTCTTGATCAGCATCACTTCCTGAGTCGATTTAGCCATGTCTGTCTGTCTGTCTATGGAAATCACAATTACAAGAGAACGAATAGAGATAGGCACGAATATTGTCTATCATTAGAAACTCATCGGTATTGAAAATGGGCAAAATCTAATGGTCCGATTTTGCCCATTTTCGCCTACGCCTACTTTTTATAGTGAATATAAATGAATCCATACTTATAGCTCAATTTCTCAGCTTGTAAAACGAATTTGGGGTTGAAATTTTGCCCAGAAGTCCACTGTCTCTGACCAAAACAGTCTACCAAAATGGGCGTGGTCCGCCCACTAATTAAATAAAACTCGATTACAGGAGAACGAATAGAGATATTTTCATCAAATTTGGCACGAATATTGTCTTTCATCACAGGCTATTTGAGATTGAAAAGGAAAAAATTTAGACCATTGTCACGCCTAATTTTTAAGTAAACGTGTGTAGGGTATATAAACTTCGGCCAGGCCGAAGTTAACACTCTTTCTGGTTACACTTTCTGCGAAGACTTGTATAATGTATTTATATATACATTATAAACTCGGTTTACGCAACTAATTGCGGCGGTTGCAATAACCGAGGTTGTTGCACTTACTGGGCCCTACTTTTTTGTATAAGAAATGGTAGTCAAATTTCTATATTTCTATATAGAAAATGACAATGAAATACAAAATATTGTTGACTTGTGCACGTTATATTTTTCACAAAGTAGCTTTACTGAAACACCCTCATCAACTTCGGATAAAATTTCACTTCTTTTTTTATTAGATAATTTAGTAATATTTCTTGTAACACCCATCCTGAACGAATTTCGCGTAGGTACTAATGAAAGTGGAACCCATCTAAGGAAACACACTTGGATGTGTGAATATATTTACAAAGAATTCTGTCTGAATTACTGTAAAATAACGACAGACGCAACCAACCAAAAAGGAGAACATGCAAATAAAAAACAGATGAACAAGTTGCACTGATCGAGGTAACCTTCTTGAAAAGTTGCACTTATAGAGTCAATACGTGCTACGACGTTGTGTTGCGAAAATCGAGGAGTTGCGCGAATCGAGGGTTGCGTTAACCGAGTTCGTACTGTAATTAAATACAAATATATACAAGAGACTTTTCTAGTTACAAAATACATTTTACTTTCCAGAAAAATTAAAATAAACAAATTGAAAAAGTTAAAAATTACGTAAATACTTAAAAATTAATCCGTAACTTCGGGATAATGAAGAATAAAGATGGTATACCCAGCTGTAACTTCGGTAAAAAGATTGATACGATAAAAATCTGTAAGGAGTGATTTATTGGGCGTTAACAGCACTCGGGACATCAATATAATCACATTTGATATTCACATCAATATGTTTAACTAACTACATTAAATAGGTGATATCATGAGACTAAATTCTTCCAGAACAGGTGCTAATTTAAAGCCCCATAGACAGTTGCTGAAGTACAGAGTTACTACGATAAAAGCCACAGCGTGTTACAAGACCTTAAAGAAAAGCCGTTAGACTTTCAGACCTTTCGTAAAATCTTAGATCACGATTTGATATAGTGGAACCATCGATTAACGAAAGCATAAAAACATTTAATTGTTTATTGTCTATGAACTCTGATTATTTATTTGGTTCCGTACATACGCTTCTGCTAAATTATTTGCTGCTAATAGGAATTTCTTCACTCTTGATCTAGATCGAATCAATGATCGGAGTTGATGCATTTGAGTCTTTACTGTCTTTGATGAGTTCTAAGAATGACTTTAATATATTCACCCAAGTTTCATTGAGTGGACTACGTAAATTTCTAAAATAAAGATATAGAATTATTAATGAAAAAGGAGTCACACATTTAAGAAGATTTGTTTTCCAATCCTATTAATCCACAAAATATCGGTGCTCCTTTTAAAGAGTTTCAAACCTTGTTATAATAGAAGATGTACATATGTGATTTCACATAACCCATTCAATAAAATCATGCGTTCTAGAATATTATAAAGTTTCAGAATAAATGGCGATACTTAAAAAAATCCAAAATACTTAAAATTATGATTTATCTTCTCAGCGGGAGTGCAGAAACAATATTTGGTCTTAAAACTGAAGAGGGTTCAAAAGGAACAAATTAGAGAGACAGAGAGTGAATGACTGGATCTCAATCCCAATTTCTAGCACCCCGCCGCCGCCGCACCGCCTTCGATGCAAACTCGTGACTGCTAAAACAAGTGCCAGCAGAACTTTTGGCAACGCATACAACGGATATCAATTATGTTTTCTATAAAATTGCAAAATGTTGGTGGTTGGAAATAATTACAATTTGAAAATTCGTTGACATTCACGGAGCCTCCATTAATCACTGTTGTGAATTCACAAAAACAACCATTAAATTTGTGCGCGTATTTATTTGTGGCTTTTGATGCGATTTACGGTTGCACGGCTGGTTGTTGTTGTTGTTTTAGTGTTCTTTCAGCAAAGCATTATATAACGTTTACGCAATCCCATTCGAAGTAATTTTTTCTCTGTTATATTTCGGAGTAGAGATAATCATTTCCAGATTATCATTAATTGTAAATTATGTATCATTATTAATTTAAAATATTTAGTTAAATTTGTATTGTAATTGTATTAAAAAACGATTAAATAGAAGTCAGAAACAACATAGAAGATTGAAAACAAATTCAGAAGTTAGTTCAATGATTAAAGGGTTTTATAAGCTTTAGGCAGAATATACATACATACATATATGAATGTATGTCAGGAAGTACGCTTTTACGTGATTCTATTCTTATACAAGAAACTTTCCAGTCCCTTGGAAGACTGATAATCAGTTAAAGTTAAAGTTAAAGAAACTAGATGTTTACTCTGATATTTCGCACAGTTTTATATCTATTGTATTTTAATGGTCAAGACGGAAAGAGAATTGAAATTGGCAATAATCTTCACTTTTTAATCGTGTACAACTACTAAATTCATTTTCTCACAATATTTCTGTACAACTATTTAATATTTAATCAATATTAAATCAATATTTAATCAATATTTAATCGTGTACAACTACTAAATTCATTTTCTCACAATATTTCTGTTTTAATTTAAAACAGTTATTTAACCCGCACTTCTTCACGGTGTCTATGAATCGCATTTAAATACTTTTAAATGCCTTACCGCCCGGCTTCATTAAGCAAATTAAAAAGGATTCCTGTAAAGCGTAAGAAGTCACCATAAATTCTAAGCAAACACAAATCCTAGCAAAGGGTTTTACAACAAAAGTAGTCTCGCACCGAACGAAGAAGCTTTTTGAAGTTTGAAACGCAGTTTCTTCTTAAGCCATCACTAAATCCGCCATCTGCACCATCAACACCACCCCGAGAGCTGGCGGCTGGCTGTGTGGTTGTCAGGTCTTTTCTCAGCTTGCATAAATCCCAGTTTAGAACTTTTGTAATTCAACAGCTTCTCGTCTCCAACTCTGCGAATTCAGCGTCTTTCGGTGGAAAACTTTCCCAGCAGTCAATTAACACATTTGATTTAATTAAAGCGGCTAATTAATTAGAGTGTAGAGTTTATCATTTTGTACTGGAATCAAAGTAGAGAATTCCTGCTGCTCCGTGTTACCGCTTAGGAGAAACAAAAGCAACAAAATCGCAGGAAATCATTTTCGAAAAGCTGCCACCTTTCAGGGGAGGGAAACATCTCATGAGGTTTCCCCTTTCGTCAGGTTCGTCAAAGTCGTTAGGTTTCTTGCTCTCTCTCGCTCTCTTGTTATTTGCCCAGCGAATTATAATTACCGCTGATGATTTGGTGTGCTGTCGATGGGCGCAAGCCAAGCCATTGTCCGCCAATTACCGAGGAACAACTGATTGCGAAATGTTGACACAACAATTTGACAAATTGTGACCGTGTGGATATAGTGTTGGGTATTTCGAGAATATGCTGTTCCGTTTTCAATTTCGAGAAAGTTTACGTATGTATATTTGAATGAACGTTAATAATGGGAAGAGAGTTTTTGAGATTATATACGGGTATTTCTTGAGTATACTATAGTAAGTATTGCGTGTTAAAATAATAGCAACAAAAAACTAGAGGTTTATTGTACAAAAGCCCTTAACTGGGTAAAAGTATTGTATAACTTTTCCAGATTTTTTGATAAGCTTAAAGCAAGATCTTCTTTAGATCTCTCCAAGACCTCCAACATTTAATGGAGGTTTATGTAAATTTCGATCTTTTAAAAATATCTATTAGCAGCCATTCTTCAAATGTTCTAGTTAACTGTTTTTTTAAAGTAAAGGTCTCTGACTTTATTTGTCCAAATCTTTATTTGTCTCGTAAAAGTATTCTCATTTTTTTAAGAATAGAACTCATTAAATACTTTTTAATTCGACTTTTTTATAGAAAGAGTTGATAGTATTGCTTTAAAGATTGAAAAGATCATAAAGATTTAAAGGATCGCTGTTTATTTTCAGACTCTTTGGGTATATCTACGAGTCCCATCACGATAAACGATCGCTCCGATGGTAGCCAATCGCCCAACTCGACCCCGCAAGGGTATCGCGATCTTAGCCCTTCGCCCAAAGATGCTTGCATGTCCCCGGAACTGCAGGGCGGTACAGCCGGTGCTCACCAGGTCATGACACCACTCAGCAGCAAACAGCGAAGATCGCGCACAAACTTCACCCTGGAACAGTTAAATGAACTTGAACGTCTTTTTGAAGAGACTCACTATCCGGACGCATTCATGCGGGAGGAGCTCAGTCAGAGGTTAGGACTGAGCGAGGCCAGAGTTCAGGTAAATACCGGTTGTACGTGTGTACTGTGGACCCAATTTAAAATCAGTCCAATAAATAAAAACCGAAAACCATTCTTTATTTTTGTTGCTGGTTAAATAAATGTCCACTTTACATTTGCCACCAACAAATGTCTTTGGAATTGAGATTAATTACAGTAACAAACTTCTGACAGGCAATAACTCAGCCCTTCGAAGCTCTGCCGAGATTGACACTTACACAAATGCTTCGGTGCGACGTGCCGCCGGCCCGAGTACCAGCTTCAGCGACTCTGGGTGCTAAACTCAGGAAAGAGTGACACAAAAACACTTCCCTTGACACTGTCATATATCAGTGGGTTGGTTGCGGGGGAGGGGGTTGAATGGTAATTGATAGGGGTGCCTCTTAAGAATTTTATTTATTCCATTTAATGATTCAAGTCGTAAAAACCGACTTCGTACATTTATTGACATTTTGGTCAGCCGACGTAAAGTTTGCAGTAACCATTGAAATCACGACTAACGACGGAAAAGTAAAGAAAATCCGTTACGAGACCAGTCCATGAGTATGGTAGCGGTGAGGGGGTTGAAGACGTCGAGGCATTGGCGCAAATTAAAATGTTATGCACTTCATCTACAATAGTTGCAAAGTGTTTTTAGCAAATGATGCGAAATTGCGACGCTTATTTATGACAGCGATTTATTGTAGTCATTATTTGAGGACTGCCGGCGTCAAATTCCAATTTGCTGGATGTTGCCATTGAGATTGAGAGGTTATTTATGCTAATTGAGTCAGCAACAGCTATCATTTCGCATTATTTTCAGAGATTAAAAGAAGAGACTCGTAATTCTATTAACATTTGTATCTTATGTAGCTCTTTAAGAATTGCAGATCTTGTAGAAGATTATTAATTCAAATATCGGTTAATATTTTATAAATATTTATGGATTTATAACAATTACATGTGAGGGTTTAGCAAATTTCTGCTGCTATAATAATGTCTGCCAATTAGCATCGGGATGAACCAACCTATGGGCATGGTGCCAATCTCTCAGTACAGTCTAAGCCTTAGACTCTAAGCTATTTTAGGACTGATCAGGATCGAAGATTTTCACATTTCCTTTCGTTTCTTTGTTACGCTCAGTTGTGTCAGAAGATTGAATGTTTTTAAGCTGTAAAGAAATAAAATAAAACATTTCACAACAAGATAAGAGTATATGTGAATATTGTAAAAAGAATACATTTATTATATGAACACGTATGCTTTATTGTGTATCTACTGATTTGCAAAATGTGAAATCCTTTCCGAGACTACGTGTTCTCCAACCTCGAATACGGCGCTGCATGTGGTAACGAAGACATGTTGACAGTATTTATTGTTAGCAGAAACTCAACGACAGTGCAAATTTCGGGCAGTATATAAATTTCAGATCCAATTTTCCTATTTGCATGCGAATAAAAAGACTGCCCTGTAAAGAACTCAGCCTGAAAACAGTACGAAATTCGATGGCCAGCTACGTAATGTCCCTGAGCAAGGAGATGCTGATGTTGTGCACATTTCACTTGTTCCTAACAGAGGTTCAAATTTATATTCCAAATGCAATTTTGCGAGTGTGTATGTATGTGTGCCTGTGTATGTACGCACAACCGTATGCTCTGCGATACCTTCGAACAGACGGAGCAACATTCATTCGTGTGGATTTCGTCTAAAACATTAAATGTTTATAATATGCATGCGCTGCTGCTCATCTTGATATAATTTATCTTCCTGGTCGCAAAAGTCAAGAATGTGTGCAACAGCAGCATGCAACAGGATCCCTGGAGTCGAGCAGCCGACGAGGCGAAATCAACGGATGACGAACGAACATATTCAAGGAGTGAATCCTTCGAATGAACTGCAAGACTCGGTCAGAAATTTAATGCTGAGATACACTCGAGATATTCTTGTGTATCTCGCTACTAATCGGCAAATTTGCTTTGGCACTCTACACTACTAAAGAGGTTAATGAAAGGGAAATTAATCGATATATTTAAAAGCTACTGAAAAACTTTACTTATAACCATCTAAATTGATTATTTTTATTAAATTTCTAATTAAGGTGTTACTTTGTCTGTCTACAATTTGGCAAACCCTCACATAACGTTATATCCTTGCACCCTGTAATATAAAGTGCAAAGTTTAATCCAATTACTACGCATAAAATAGTAGCATTTCGTCGGCTTTAGTACCCTTTTAGTATTAAGTTAGATGTTCCTTGCTGCACTTTTGGAAAAGTTTTACTTACAGAAACTAAAATTCTCAGCTCACGTAGTTTTGATTTATATGGCAAACGGTATGATTTACTATATTATTCGATGCTTGTGCTGGCCAAGCATGATTGGCATCGGGCAGCCATTCGGTGCATGCTAGGCTATTAATTTGAAAAGTTTGTGCAAAGTTGACTGAGGTTGAGAAGGAAATAACAAACAACAACAACTACTACAGGAACAAATCTTATCTGTTGCACGTTCCCGTGTTTCAAACCGAATTTTTTACTGTACTTAGCAGACTTGTGTTAACATTTTTACAACCAAACACGAGAAAAAACAAAGACATTTCATTAAAACTATAGTACCAACTCGAAATTATTTAAAGAATTTCTTTTATAGGTTTGGTTCCAGAATCGCAGAGCAAAGTGCCGGAAACATGAGAATCAGATACATAAAGGTGAGTTTTAACATAGTACATGAACATCTAATTATGTACATTCAAGTGCATTACTAATTTACTTGTTAGTTAACTGTATTTGAAATAATATACTTTAAACATTCAACTGAATAACGAAAAAATTATTGATTCATTTATTTCTTGCAGTGGTTTTGGTTAAAACCTCAGATAGAGCATTGCCTTAACATTCCCAACTAAAAACGTTGGTCTTTTAAACCTATCGAGGTGAAAAAATGTTGCTCTACCGAGATTATTAAGTTGCTACCAGTGATTATAGAATTTCAGTTCAGTCCCAATTGTAGTCCTGGTAGAAGTCACATTTTTAACCGATTGATAGCATAATTATATTGATCTCTTAAAAATCCAACCAAGGAATGCAATTACTGGATCTATGGAAGAGTCTTTAGTTGCTGACTGGTCATTTACGAATTCCAGACATGGTGTCATGTTGTGAGATTACGTCTACCAGGCAGTCTTCTCACGTAACAGAGAAATTGTAGAATCGTAGATTTAATGAATTCTACAACCTGAATCCAGTCATTACACATGATATCAATATTGTATTCTCATTCATGAATGGTCGCAGAACGCCCACTTCAAACCAGGAGCGCCACTTTAGCATTTCCTCCTAAAGGTTGTTTCAGTTAAAGATTCTTCAATCAGAGGGCTCAAGAGTGTAGGGTATTTCGGGATGCGGTTAAGTCGGAGATAATCACCGTTTCTGGTTGTATAAGAGTGGCGTTTATCACACCTTTGCTGACGCAATGTCATCACTATCGTCATGTAGTCATTTTGATGGTACTTTTACAATAATTATCAAAATTGTTGATGATTATGGTTTCAAATTGATGGATGAACAAAAGCACGACTGATTAAAAGCCGACTGAAATTTATTCCTTGCTGTTAATCCTTGCCTCGTAAGACTTCTTAACAATCTATACTTGTCGCTGTCTCAAACTTCAGCGCCGCCGACTCAACCAAGATGTCTGGCCGCAGAGGGTGACATTTTAATTTATACTCTACTAAAGCCAAAGTGTAATTTGTTCTGTAAATATATCCAAATTAGGATGTTTGTCTGTCCATCTGCTGCCGGCTGGTCTGTTTGTCTGTCTAATGCGCCGCGGACCGTGATATGTTTTTCCACTGACTGCATGTGTGTCCGTGTGTCCATCCTTTCATGGCTCCATCTCCTCATAAAGCATACATGCTCACTTCGTTTCTAACACAGCTCCCGCTCTCAACTTCCTGGTATGCCTTTTCAACAGATTTCCGTGTATTTGTGTGTGGCTGTGTGTTTTTTATCCCGAATAACTTAATTTGATTACGTTGATTTGTGTCATGGGCGTAGCATTGACATAAGGTTCTGTGGTTCTGCTTTGAAATTTTTCATCGTCCGTGTGCCCTCGGGGGAAATCCTAACAGATGTGGGTTTGATTCTATGTCTGCGTTCGTGTCTTATATACGCCAGCTTTTTCCGGTTTTAAATTTTATTTGAAAGCAAACATTTTCCGTATTGACTGGTATCAACAATTTGCTTTTGGTCTACAGAAAAACATCCAACGTACACATGGAGAAAATGCGCTACAATTTATGTATTTATCACATATTGTGCAGAATTGATTCGGAAATTATTTCTTAACTAAGCACGAGTACAATAAAATCACTCATAGTAAACAAATATGAAAGAATATACAAACAGTATCAAATAAATAGAAAAATTATAAAGTCTATATGTAAATTCATTGTGGGGTTAAAGATGTTCACAAAATCGTTGCTGTTGTTGTCTAAGATAATACGAAACATTGGTCGTTGACTTAATTAATTGATTGATTGATTCATCGTTGATTGATTTCTTGTTATTTGACGGATTTACATAACGTTTTCTCTCAGTGCTTCTATGTACATCCCGTGTTTATTTGCATTTACTGTCATCAGGATTTTTCGCACGTTCATTGGTTATAAATTGCATGGTGTGAAAGTATACATACATACATATATGTATATGTATGCAAGCATGTGTGCAAGTGTGTGTATACAAGTATATGCGTGTGGTGGTGTACACACGTGGAAGTGTATATGAATATTTTGTGATATGTGGTGGACAAATCAAAATGTTAACAAATTTTTTTATTGACTTAGCCAAATTGGCGGGTAAACATGGAAAGATTTCGTATAGCATCAAAAGAGAGAGACAGACACAGAAACAGATTGAGAACAATAATTTTTGTTGCTGCTTTTACTCTCCTCCGTAAAAAAGAAACGATATAAAAATTAAGCAATACTATACATAAAATAGATACATTTGGATATAATAAAAACCCCATCCCGTCACTTGATGCAAATCGAACAAATGTAACCATCAAGCAAAGCGGCAAATCGCACATTGCAAATGGCAAACTGTTATGTTCTTTCGTAACACTCTATTACCTTCCCCCCACCCCCACCCGGCACTCTACACACTCTCTGCTAGCAACTCCCCAGATTGCTAAAAACTTAAGTGATATTTTATTCACTAAATCTACTGTTAATCAATTTTATTTGCTTGTGAACAAGTGTAATCATCCCCTAATCCAGATGAAATCCTCCGCATCCCCCGCATCCGCAGTCATGTCTGCTCTACGCTGGGTCCTTGTGTAAATTTTTCACTCACTCATGCCACGCTCTCCGCTCAACAGAGCCGAAGGTTTGCTTGGGTGCCGGTTTTCGTCTGGAGAGCAGTAATTTGCAAATTGATTTACTTATTTTACGCTCATTTAAATTTGGTATTTTATTGACTTTTTTGTTGGTGTGGCTGTTTTTTTAGTTGGAGTACCCATTACATTAGGTGTTGCAATCTGAATATCTAAATTTGAATTTCTTATTTATTGAATTTAGATGACAACTTATGTAAGGATATGATTTTAACCCAACGTTAACCCGATTACTAGAATAGGGTATGTAATTCGATTAGAGTGATTGGATTAACTCGTTATTGTTTGATCAACACAATATATACATAATTATATGTACATATGTGAGTGAACATTTCAATGATTAAACTTGACTGACTATGGAAGCTGTTTTAATTTTTAAGCAACGTCCATTAAGTCAATCTTGTATCAGTGTTGTAATAGAGAGTTGATAAAATAAGAGTAAAGTTAAGACCAAAAAACGACTTCATGAAATCCTGCAGCGAACAATTTCAAAGTTGGCAATAATTCATATAAATTTAGCCATAAATTTCACCTCAGCAACTCCTCTCCGCCTCGAGAGAACTTCTAATCAAATTAAACCTTAAAAAACAGCAGATTGCTCAAGAGTCGTCCATGCGAGGATTCACGTCCGATATCAATTGCCATAGATTTTTAACTCCGCTTTTTATGCCTTCCACTTCGAGTGCGTTTCCCAAGGGTGTCATTTGTTTGGCGAGATGGTGGAGGTTTGGTACTGAGTTGTTGTTACGTTGTGGGTGTTTTCACTGCAATAAATAAGTGAAGTGCTTTCAATTACGTAGCAGCTCACGCTTTGGAAAAGTCCTCCAAAGGCGGGAAAAGGAAGGTGCAAATTTTGCACCGTTCATTAAATGCTGTTTAAGATTTCCTGAAGCAACTGACACAATCACTGTTCCACTTCTTTTTTAACCTTTGCTCTCTGTTCTTTCGAAGGTATCATGTTAACCAGTCACAGTCCGCCCGTCTCAACGCCGCTCGAGCCGTGTCGCGTCGCGCCGTATGTCAATCTGGCGACAATTCGTAGCGCCGCAGTGAGTGCAGCCAACAGCTGCACTGCGAACGGTGCCACTTCTGGTGGTGGTACCACCCAATCGACGGCATCGTCCGGAAGCGTTGCTCAACATTTCTCTAATTCCGTTGCAGCAGCAGCAGCGTTCTCCGCCTTCGATCCCGCCCTCATATCAGCGGCGGCACATCAGGTAAACGCATTAGCTTTATTAATTACTTCATACTTTCAAACTCCTAGGAAAGGATCCTAGGATGGTGACATTATTCAAATATCGCCCAAGTCAAATAATGTTAAAATAATTTCAAACTGAGATCAATTGGATATTCTATTAAAATTTTAGTCCGTTGTAGTCCGTTTTTCCCTAGAAACTCCTTTATAAATTAATATTAAATTATAACGAATAAATGAAGTGTTTTCCTTTGATCGATTTTCAGTACGCAGCCGCCATGAACAGCAGTCGTTCGGGAACCGGCCTCTTTCCGATTGCCCCTCACTACCCTATTAATCTGGCTGCTGTTGCTGCGGCCCACAGCAAAAGTTCCAGCATAGCTGATCTGCGAATGAAGGCGAAGAAGCACGCCGAGAGCTTGGGACTCATCACGGAAAATGCTGTTTAAATCCAAGCCCAATCCGTGTGAAATCATTAGTATCAAAATAATTAGACTAATTTAGAGTTATACTAAAAAACACACCTTGTAAAAATCTGAAGCGTTTTTGTTATAGAACGCTACTAGTTTGCATGTCTGCCGAGTTTGCCACAAAAAATATACAAAGTTGTCCAGAGACTTCAAGAACTAAATAAAATCACTAAAATGTTTAAGTTCCGATTTTTCCCACGTCTATTTTAATAATTTTAAATATTTCCAAACAAGGACAAAGTGACGTAGACATGGTTGATCGATCTATTGATTTTGTTCATGTAAATTGCGTCCGTTTAAAGACTTAGTTTCTCTACTATAATCATAATAAATATGATCTAAAATAATTATGCCTAAAATTTATCCAATGCATTTCAATACTCTCTTATTAAATAATTTAATTTAAAGTACGACCTCGGCTTTGAGTTTGTTAATCCTTTTGATTGTGGATTTAATAACTTTTAAGTTTTTCGAGAATTTAACTTTTTTTGTTTGATGGTAAATTTATTACACCCCCTAATAACTGGAAAAAATGGTAAAATAACGGCCAAGAAGAGAAGAGCACTAAAAAGTTTCGATAATTGAAGTCGTTTTTCTTTGGAAAGTTGGGTTAACTTAGTCAACAATGTAAATAAGTGAAGCTTTGCTTTAATCGAGGAACTGCGTACCCAAATCGCGGGTTGTTTTAACCGAGGTCGCACTGTATCAACAAATGCATAAATCAAATATTTGTACTGTCCTGTTTCCTTGATTTTTAGTTAAAAATGGTTCCATACATTTTAAAATATAAATTGTATGCATAGAACTGTGATCAGTAAGTTGTACTTGGCATCGTTTTGCAAGAATATATGTATATAATATATGTAATGCAACCCTGGTAAAACGTCAGTGAAGATTAGTAGCAAGAGTCAGTCGAGTCGAGTTAGAGCTGCTTTCTGGTCGTCGATTCATTGTGTGTTGCTGAGTTGAAATAGAAACTGAATTAACATTAAAGTGTAAACTAAACTAAACTAACTAACTTACTAAACTAATTCACATTAAAGTGTAAACTAAACTAAACTAACTTACTTTACATTGTATAATATTTCTAAAACTACATTAAAATAAACTTTACATTTGGGGGCTCAACCTAAGCCAAATAAAAGCGAAGTAAGTGAAATGAACAGTAAAACGCAAGACATTGAAGAAAAAAGAGAACCATATAACACGCGGCAAAAAACGAATACAGAATCAGAGACGGGAAAAACTTCAAATATAATGGAAAAAGCATTGGAAAATAATACCAGGAGTATCCAAGAAATGATACAGCTGCTAACATTGAAGCTAAGAGTCGAAGAAATGCAGCAAAGCACAAGTGATATCTCAGTGGAAAGTTTTTCCAAAATAATTAGTGGTTTTGATGGTGAATCCGTGCCGGTGGAGCATTGGTTCAACAACTTTGAGCGCAACGCTGAGGCTTACAAGTTGGACGCAAGTCAAAAATATGTACACGCACGTGCGAAGATGACCCACACAGCTCAGCTTTTTCTAGAAACAATTTTTGTGAGCACATACGATGAGCTGCGAGAAGTGATGGTGACAGAATTCAAACGTACAGTTAGTAGCGCTGAAGTACACAGAAAACTATCACAAAGGAAGAAAAACAAAAACGAAAGTTTCTACGAATACAGCCTTAACATGCAAAAAATCGCTGTTCTGGGTAGCGTTGATGTTAATTCCGTTATTCGCTACATAGTAGATGGCCTCAACGTTCGAAATGAATACAAATATAACATGTATAACTGCAGCTCTTTACACGAGCTTAGAGAAAAATACGACATGTACGAATATATGCATGAACAAGAAGAAACAAAATACAGTGGTGGCAGAAATAGTGCATATAAGGGAAAAACTGGTCGTTGCTTGAACTGTGGGTCTACAGAACATTTAAGAAATGATTGTCGCAATTTAACTAAATGTTTTAAATGTGGTGGTGAAGGGCATATCTCAAAAAATTGTCCACAGGTGTTACCAAACGTGCGAGTGGTGGTTGATGAAAGGCGCTTGAAAAAATTTACGCTCAACAACATCGAACTTGAAGGCTTAGTGGATACAGGGTCAGATGTCACAATTATAAAACACTGCGCGTATGAACAATTAAACAACGTTGTACTGCAGAAATGTCAATCGACTTTACGTGGTCTAGGAAATTTCAAAACATTTCCAATAGGATCATTTTTAGGCACAGTAATCATCGACGGTTTTAAAATACAACATAATTTTGTAGTTGTACCAGACGATAAGATCGAATATGATGTTTTGATCGGGTTTGATTTCACAAAGAAATTTCACTGCACTTCTGATGAGAGAGGCTTCACGTTTGCGTCGATGTCAGCGAGGGAAAATCACGCTGAAACCAAACAGATGAGTATTTATAATATTGCTGAAAACGATATTGATATAAATGTTTCATCGCAGTTCAAACCGTTAATTCAATCACTGATTGATGAATTAAACTCTACAGAAGAACCAATTAAACGTGAACTATGCAAACAAATTTCGGAAGATATACTGCCTGCAGAAAAAACTGTTGACCATAGTAACCAGGAGAACGGAGCAAAAGCAGACATAGCAAAGGACTTAAGTATTAAAACAACAAAACTCTTTGAGAACGGCGACACGAAAATGGTTCAAAAGGAAAGTCTGAATGATGATGGCGCCGATGAACAAATGCTTGGCACTGATGACAATGAAATATTGGACCCGACCCGCGATGAGACATTCACAAGGACGACTAAAGAGGAGCTCAGGAAATACGCGAATGATCCTTTCTGGGTACGTCTACGTTGGATATGCTTCATTGCATTTTGGGCTACTTGGCTAGCTATGCTTCTTGGGGCCATACTTATAATCACACAAGCACCAAAATGTGCCACTTCTGAACCCTTGCCTTGGTTCAAACAAGGTCCACTGGCTAAACTAAAAACCGTCGACGTTGCAGCTTCATTGGAACTTTTAAAAAACCGGCCTTATGAAGAATTCAAAGTTATTGCAATAATATCCAAGTTATGTGCAGAAAATTCATCAGTCAACGATAAAGTAATTGCTTTACTTGAACAAGAAATGATTGAAGAATTCGACGATGAGAGACAAAGAATTCGCGAAGAAGCGGAAAAACAAATCCAACACGCTCAAGCGATACATAAAAGCAATTATGACAAGAAACGCAAACCTCAGTTTAACTACAAAGAGGGTGATTTGGTGGCAGTAAAACGCACACAGTTCACGACAGGCAAAAAGTTAGCAAGTTCCTATTTGGGCCCTTACGAAATCGTTACAGTAAAACGTAATGGTCAATATGATGTCAGAAAAGCTGCACAGGTCGAAGGCCCAAAATTCACGTCAACAAGCTGCGACAACTTAAAGCTATGGAAATACATAGAGTCGAATGAAGATCTTTTGTCATCTGGGTCAGATGACGATAGTCAGGATGACCGAATGTAATGCAACCCTGGTAAAACGTCAGTGAAGATTAGTAGCAAGAGTCAGTCGAGTCGAGTTAGAGCTGCTTTCTGGTCGTCGATTCATTGTGTGTTGCTGAGTTGAAATAGAAACTGAATTAACATTAAAGTGTAAACTAAACTAAACTAACTAACTTACTAAACTAATTCACATTAAAGTGTAAACTAAACTAAACTAACTTACTTTACATTGTATAATATTTCTAAAACTACATTAAAATAAACTTTACATATATCTATATAAATAAAAGAAAGTCGTGTTAGTTACACCATTTATAACTCGAGAACGGCTGGACCGATTTTTATGATTTTTGATTTGTTGGATTTGTCTCAGCTCCGAATAGCAGAATAACTATTACAACATCGAAAAAATTCAAAAGGAGGCGTGGCAAATCGGTAAAATTTAATATTTAGGGACATATTGATCCCAGCCGAATGAAATTTGGTGTGTATGTTCGTAGGGGCATTTTCGACAATCGTACCAAAAATGGGCGTGGCAGCCCCCCCCCCTTCAAGAGTTACTCGGAAACTACTAAAGCTACAATGAAATCTATATATATAAAAATGGTGTAAAAAATGTATAGTAATTCATAAAATGAGAACGGCTGGGCCGATTTCTGTAAAATTTTTTGTCAGTTGTTCGTATTTTCGAGAAGAAGGTTTTTGCGGAATTTTTGAAAATCCATCCGGAAAAGTCGGAAATTGAACTCGCTTGATGAACCAGGAACTCCGCCGCATAATTTACAGCTGAAGGTGGGATCGATCATACTCATGTTGCAGAATCTCAATCCTCCAAAATTGTGCAACGGTACGCGGTTGTCCGTGAAAAGCTAATGAACAATGTGATTCAGGCGACATCATCAAGGGCAAATTCAAAGGAGAGGAAGTCCTCATCCCACGAATTCCCATTATTTCAACTGACCTTCCATTCCAATTCAAGCGGATTCAGTTCCCCGTTCGATTGGCATTTGCGATGACAATCAATAAATCGCAAGGCCAATCACTAGAAGTCTGTGGGATTAATTTCGAATTTCCCTGTTTTTCGCACGGTCAGCTGTACGTTGCATGTTCGCGTGTTGGGAAACCGTCTTCGTTATTTGTTTTTGCGCCGGAAAACAAATCGAAAAACATTGTTCATCAAATCGCTCTCTACTGACTCCATTCAAATAAATTACATTGAAAATTTAAATATTTGTGTTGTATTATTACTCTAAAGCACCGGTTTCCAAACTGTGGGTCGCGACCCAAAGGGGGATCGCGTGATAGCCTTAAGGGGGTCGTGGAGTTTTTAATTTCTGTTTTTCATATTTAAAAAAACACTTACAAAATCTATTATATTTAATGAAAATTTCAAAAATGCAAATGAGAAAAATTTAATGCTCATCCATCACATTAAATTTTTTTCTATAAATATACATACTAAATTTTTATTATAATAATTTTTGTTTAGTTTTATTCTATGAATACATTACTTTTTACAACTTGAAAATGTGCTTATATTATTTTATTGTTTTGTCTAATAAGGGGGCCGCCAATGTTTTATTTTTTTCTTATGTGGGTCGCAGTATCAGAAAGTTTGGAAACCACTGCTCTAAAGTTTGTCTGAAGGCTTAAAATTGGGGCGAGGCGAAGTTCGCCGGGTCCGCTAGTATATAATATAACAAAAGCGCCAGGTCTTTGTTAGATCTTTTCAGAAAAGATCTGTCTTTTATAGTAAATTTTATTTTTCAATTAGTCATTCTGCTTATTTAGTATTCTCCTTAAATATTTTCTTTATTTTTAATAAAGTAAATGTAATTACAAAAATGCATAAAGATATAAATTTGATAACACAAAAGAAAACAAAAGCCATTAAAAACAACACACAAATGTAAACAAAAACAAGGAAGAATAACAAAAGCTTCTTCTTCTGCTCTCGTATAGTTATCTAGTTATAGGCTGTCGAAAATTGACACTTACCCGAAATTATTGAAAATACCTGAATAGGATTGGTACCTTTCTAATAGAATTGCAAGTTCGTAGCGACTTAATCTCGCATTCGATTTCTATGGAAGTTATTTTAATCGTTTCAGCAATTATCAACTTATATGAATGTAGTAAAATATTATTGCATACTATAGGAGAGATGTTTCATTAAAATTTCATTTTTCTCAAAAACTGTACGGTTTTCGACATATTATTATTTTGCATAAATAAAATATAATTCGATTACCTTTCCAACAATACCATTAACATATAGGGTTAAATTTTCAAATTTCAAAGGTCTATAACTCGCGAACTATGTGAAAGCAATAAAAATTGTTTTTGTTGTTCTAGTCAGCTCCAAAAACAACAACAGCAACAAAAGCAAGAATAAAATTAATTAGGTCGAAAAACGCCTTATTTAAGCCCAAATTTTTATTAATAGTATATTTACAATTTTTAATATATTTAATATATTTTAAGTATGTTAACTAAAATAAAATTCATGCAAATGTTCGATTACTATGGATAGTGTGGAAAGTCTCTCCCAGCTACACTACAGAAAGGAGAAGCGATGTGGTGTAAAAACGGTTGGTACTCAATTGTATCATAGTTGGCAACGTAATTAAACAAACGAAAAACGTCAGATTTTTGCTTAACTCTTCCATTAGCGCTCAATTTTGTATTGAAATTGTTTTTAAATTATTTCTACGAAGTAGGATAAAACCAATGAACGAAATATTCGCAGTTATTACCAAAAAGTTTGATTTGCCTAAGTAAGAGTCTGTTCACTATACATATATTTAATTGCCAATTAAATATTATCTGAAATATTCATCAAAATGGCAAACATTTGGACAGACCAGCGCCAAAATAACGAGAACCGTGGAGAGTGTGAGTAGAATTGAGAAGTTTTAGGAAAATACTGTTACTTAAGAAATAAATTTCATAAATTTTGCAGTGTTCTCTAGTAATTCCAAACATTTTCTATCCGCTCGCAAACATTCGGCCAAGAAACAAGTGTTCGGAGAATTAAAAAACGTTATACATAATCATGGTGATGCCACACCTTTAAAGGGCTTCATCACCAGAAGCACTGTATTGCAGGCTCCCTCAAAATCATCGCTTTGCGTTGATGTTTTGCGCAAGCAGCAATTGAAACAGAATTTCGCAGAAGCGCAGAAACAATTGGAGAAAAAACTAAAACCACGGCCAGTAGAAGTGGCATCAGTCCCTGCATTGAAATTTTCAATTGCTGAAGATTCACCTTTTGATATTTTGGACTTATCGGTGAACACTTGCAACGATGAATGCAGCAAATGTAAGTCTACCTTATAGAATTGAATACCGTTTAAATTAGAGAGCACATGCAGTACGTTCTTTGAAATATGTAGTTCACTTAAGCTTCATTAAGTAATAATGTTTAATAGTGTGCAGTTCTAATTTCTAAACGGGGTAATTCTTAGTTCTATTCGAACAGAATCAGCAATTCAACGTAATTCGTATATTCAAAAGATATATCTAAAAAATAAGAGTATGTATTAAAACGAAATGTAGCATAAAGGAAACAAGTGCTATGTGCTAATTACCTACACTTAAAGAATAAGTCTACTTACAATTCACATTTATAGTAACTAAATTTTTTAGCTTTGGAAGAGATCTGGGGTGAGATGGACACAATTGACGAGGATTTCCTCACAAAGGTAATCAATGGTGGTGATCCAGATTCTGATTCTGAAGAGATTGACAAGGACCAATTGGCGATTGATTATAAATTCGATGAACTACAGACTGAACAGTTGCCTATTTGTACCTGGAATACAGTAGATATGGACGACAGTCTACCGCTCTTTAAATTTGCTATGCCAGAACATCCTGTTGATATGCCCGATGATATCCCGTTTTAAATTATTAATCAATTCGAAAAATATATCTACATATTTATTTTGTATAATAATTGTGCTGTTGTGACGGTTTTTCTGTCCCTTTATTTATATTTTTTTAAGTTTCGTAAGCCTTTAGTAACATTGTTGCTGTTGTACATAAAAAACTCAAGTATCGAAGTTATTTTCTTACTATTGTTAGTTCACACATAATAAAATCAATATATACTTACATATGTGTCTTTATTTTCTTATGTATTTCACTCGTTTATAATGATTATTCGATAATAATTACGCTCCAAAAGTGTTTGCTTCTACTTTATATTGTCATGGACACAAAAAATGCAACAACTATGGATGCATTTAATATTGGCGTATAGAAGAAAAGGCCTCTAAATGACTCAGAAAGAAAACCGCAAGCAGCGTGCTCCTTCGAGCAATTTTCACTTCATTCATTCTTTTATATGCGGCAGCAGCTATCGTCTTCGTGTGCCTGATACACATTCAGTGATCGCTGCTGTTTTTCTACCTACAATATATACCTTTACGCTGAGGCTTCTTCCTTGGTTTTCTAGTGGATGGGAATGCTGTTTCTACTTCTTCACCTTCTTTATTCGCTTAACAGGTGAATGTTGTTTACTACAGCTTCGACGTTTGTTTCGATTTATTGTGTGTTTGTTGTTTACAGCTTTTGCAGCACCCAACCCGCGCTGAGGTAGTTCTGGTTCTTGCAGTGTCTCTGGAGTTATGGCTTAGAATTGCATTAGGTGCACATGGAGAAACTAGCATGCGAAATGAAGATTTAAAGAGAAGTTTTTCCTCAGATGCCACTTCAGCGGATAAGCCAATGCTTATTTTCGAGTGTATCTAGCAATATCTCTATATCCCAGTTAACGATCGTTCGTTCTTTCGTTGTTTTAAATGTTTGCTACTTCAACTTTCTTGTGTGGCTTGGATGGAGAAGTGAAATTTACTATCTCCAGAATAGTTTTTGGATTCATTCTGGAAGTCGTTCTCGGGCCGTGCAGTTGTGTTTTCCGGATAACCATCTGATCGAAGCTTAAACATTTGTGTGCATGTGTTGATTTGCGTGAAATTGTGCGTGTTCAAGGACAATTAAAATAATCCTCGATATTTAATTCTGTTTCTCGCTGCGTCGCCACCTAATTTATATCTACGTGCGGTACATAAACGACTTACAACTGAATGCAAAAAAGCAACAACATTCATTCCACTTCAATAAACTGGAAGCTTTCGAAGACATTCTTTATTGATCTGTAAGCAACTGAAGTGATTTCGTTCGAAGATCGTTTATTTAAGTCATGATGAAAATGTCTGTGTTACACAAAACCTGGATAAGAACTATTTTAGTACTGGGCCTGGCAGTAAGTTAATTATTTGTTGAATTATATAGGTTCTTTCTTAATTTGTATGTGTCGTTGCTAATAAAATCGACAGAACTTCTTTCATTTTAGTGCAATATATCAAAGTTGTCGTTACTCGCAGATATACGACATATGATATAATAAAATTTAAATACTCATTCCTTTTTTATTGTAAGTTGATGGTAAAATAAATTCTCTGAATAAATAATATAAATTTCTATCCTTTTTGCTGTCTTATTTGGTGCTTATTTAGGCATATATTATTACTAAATATTTATTTTAAATATACTGAAGCAACTGAAGCGATAAATGTAGATGTAATATGATTTATTCTCTGTTTGCTACGTGGGTTGAACCTATCGCTACACATACACACATCTTATATATGTAAATGAATTAATGGCATGAAGAAGGCATCTCTTTATGTTTTATTTATGGAATGAGTAATTTAAAGACCTGAGAAGTACCTAGTATGTATATCGTAAACTTAGAATAAATTGTCCAATAAATCCTAACTTTAATATTCGTAATAATTATAATTTTATTTTAATATGATCTGATAATGTATTTTCAGTAATCTTCCTCCCCCTTCCATTTAGTAATAGAAGGTCACTCTGTCTTGCGAGATGAGAGAGTAACAACTACGGTTAAAATGGATACAATATCAAAGAAATACAATATTTAAGAATCTTTTATGGATTTACATTGATTTATTGATTTAAGTTTTACTCAATATTGAAATTAATTGGGAAACCAGTAGAAGCAACCGAAGGACCTAAAAATGAAATAAATATGAGTGCGTAGAAACTGCAAGAAGGTCGTCAAGTAGAAGAAACATGAATCTGAGATTTTCTCTGTTTACGTTAGACAGCATTTATTCAAATAGCCTGCACTTGCTCCAAAGTAGATCAAGCAGAAAATGCATTTCGCTTTTGAGCCCATAAAATCAACCTATTGCCAACTTCCCAAAACTTTCTACTTGTTCTTATTAGCCACGCGATACGCTTCGGATCACGCTTGGATGTGTAACAAGCCGGACCCCGCCGCGTGCCATCTTATTGAAAATGCATGCGATTCTGTTCTAGTGACAAACTTCTTTCACCTTGCTGAGCATAGTGCAACAGAGGTGCTGCTGCTCTCTCTTGCTGCTGGTACCGTTGCTATCGCCCGCTGTATTCACTCGTTGCAGTTGCTGCCAGTTGTCGTAGCTCTTTGCTATTTCTGCGCCAACTCATAATTCGTTGATAAACCGTACAGCTTGAGCGTAAAAACATACCCACTGACCTATATTCATGGTGTGTTTGCATTTGCCAGCAGCAGCACGGTACGATGTTGGTATGAAGAAACAGCAATCTTCGACAACATGACTTGGCTTGGCTTGGATCGGATCGCATTGCATGTGGCTAAAACTTAAACAATTATGTAAATACAAGTGCACTCGAATCGGTTGCATGTCACACTCAATTGTTGGTGGATTCCTACTGTGAAACACACACACATACGCACCAACACCTGGTTTAGTTCTACGCATGTGACACATTAAAAATGATGCCACAGAAGAGCTTCAAACCCGTCACAAATGTTATTGTATGGTATGCCATTCTAAATGACATGTCGATTTGTGAACGAACAGACAAAGAAACAGACAGACAGAGAAAGAGTAACCGGCAGTTAGACAGTAGAAAGAAGTATCATTGTCATATATACGAATACGATATTAATTTTGTTTGAGTTTTAAGGACATGTTGGTCAGCAACTTCAGCAAATGCAAATGTATACTGCAGTCTATATTGAAGAAATGTAATTATATCCAATTGTCAGTTATTAAGTTGTTTCTCTCTTAGTGATGTTGAGATTAATTTTGCACAAAGTTTTCGGTGCCTATGTGGAACATGGACGCCCGAAGCTGCAATGTCAAATCAATAACTTTGAAAACTGAACATCGAGTTTGTGTCTTAAGTCTTCTGTGTTGTAGATTTCACTGTCGGTTGGCTATGCTGCTCTAGTGGTTGTTCAATTTGCTTGATAAACTGCAAATCAAATTTCATACAAATTCACTTAATCTTCTCGTCTACTGAAAGGCGAACGAATTTGAAAGCTGGTCTGACAGAAAAAACTGGTTGAGCAGGAGAAAATATAAAATTTTAGTAGAATAATCATGCTATCGGTTGCAATTTCAACGAATACGAATTCGGACACGGCTTAAGACCTCGTAGTTTATTTATTCGGAGCCTATCCTCATTCATTCCTTCTTCAACTAAGCAGTTAGCAAAGTGATTGTCGGCTATCAGAATTGGTTTGTTTGTTTTTGTTTTCTGCTTTCCTTGCTAAAAATGTAGATGCTTTTAACTTTCCTTCCAGTAGAAAACAATAATTGCAGCATTTGCAACTCCTAAAGTTGCGTAAAAAGCTATGACATCTAACAACTAAGTCGAAGGATAATCTGAATATCAATCTATGAATATCTATCTTTAAAAGTGTTGAGAATGTAGTGTTAATTGTGGAGAAACGTGATTGGAGGACCAAAATCGATTGCACTACAGTACCTTCACTCTACAGGCGTAATGTTACAACTGTGGAGCTGTGAGAAGAGTTGATACAGTGTCGTCGCTGCCAGTGTCCTGTCGTTTCACTGTTCACTCCCAAACTAACTTATTACCCTCAGACAAGCAAATATTTTAATATTTTCCCTTTTTCTGTGAATCTGTGAGCTCTTGCATACCTCGTTCATTTATACTGAGTGAAATATTCTAACCTGGATATGCTTTTGGAACGGAATAATGGGATCAATCTAATTACGTATCATTTATGCAGTGTTTCTTGCGTAGATTTAATTGAAATTAGCAGCTTGGAGTGAAATAAGTGCTCGGTATTCCTACACAAGAATTAAACAGCATATACTGCTATTATATAATCTCAACGTGTTAAGTGCTTGATGCTAGCTTTGGCTAATTACAAGCGAGTGCTGCAAATCGTACTCAGGGCATCTACGGCGGCTTGTATGTATAACCAGGTATAAGACGCTTAGAGAGACGCTTGTTGGCTCCAAATTATGCAATGGCATTAAATTATAACAAAGAATTTTACTTTAAGCACAGCTACATGAGTGCAAAGCAGAAGAAGCCGCTCCAAGGCGCGGCGTTTTCGCCGACAGAGGTTCCGGTAGTATGCAGGAATCGGAGCAAATCATTGCACGAACTACTTTACGGCATCCGTTGAGATAAACGTAGCATCAGCAGCCGCAACGCATGATGCATGTGTTGCACAATAATTTTCAATAATTCGCACCTAGAATTTGTGAAAAAGAACGAAACCAAAGGAGAAGAAAGCCGTGTTGCTCATTTGAATGTCAATCAGCGGAAAGTGGGTTTGATTTTGCACGTTCTTTAAGCTGACTCGTTGAGTGGGGCGGCAATCGAACTCAAATTCAGGATGTGAAGAATCATTTTGGGATTCGCACTTTGAATGCGAATTTAGAGAGGTGATCATAATACTACGTGATTGTATACTTCTCTCGGAGTTTTCTTAAACTAGTACAATCGATTTTGTGCTTTTTATTAAATATTTAAGACACAGCCAAAGTTTGTTTTTAATAGAGGCACTAATTTTGAAATCTGTGTGACTGAAGAATTTGGCCACCACTGTTCATGTACATAGTATATTTATATTTAATATGTATATATTGTATATATTATTAATATATTGTTATTCAACACTCTGCAGTTAAGAAACTTTAGAAAAGAATAAACTTCTATATCTGCGATTCAAACATAATTACTAAACATTCAGTTGTAAATGTGGTTTCAAGCCTTTCGTTATTTTAATAAAGTTCTACATAAAGTGTCAAGCACTGAATATGAAAACCCTCAATTAATGTCTTAACAATAATTCTAATATATAATCAGAGGAAAACTTGACTTCACTCACTTCTTACAAATACATTTGCATAGGTTTGATGTGAGACAGGAGGTTTTTGTTGCTGTATTCAATGGGAATTCCATACACTGGTATACTTCATACTTTATGCACTACGTATCAGTACAACAAATATAACAACAAAACATGTACCCAGATTTGATAATTAGAACGGTGGTAATTCTATAGCTACATATATGAATGAAGTTTTTTACAGAATAACCTCGGATTGAATTGCAGTAAAAAATCAACAAATAAAACTGCAAAGACAACAACTACTGTTATATCGTCTTCATACCAAGCGACATCAATACAAATGTCGCCTATGTAACTGTAATGGAAGTAATCAAGTTGCTTCTCATCGCAGTCATCAATAGAATGTGGTACTTCTTTCGGTTTTTAGTTACCATGTTATTCTGTTCATCATCTCAGAGACAAAAAAAACACAGCAACAACGATGATTTGCAATTGTCTTGAGTGTTCGTCAATCGTCTGCACTTGATTGATGAAGATTCAGTACGAAAAACTGAAGAAGATTCAATGCAAGATCTGAACAAAGAATGACAGTAACGGGTCTCGATTGCATTCTCAACTAATAACGACCACTCACAGCATCCAATAACAGCAATGAAGCAGCAAGAAATGAGATTTTTAGCGCCATCGGCAACTGTGCCGCTGCAACTTCTGTCATCGGCTGAGTGCTACTGATTCAACAACGGACCGTTCGTTGGATTATCGTCGTCATTGGCGTGTGCTGTCAATCGTCCAACCTTGAATTCTCTTCAATGAAGTCGGATCTCGCAGCGATAGAAGTCAAAACGCGTTGTTAAAGCGGACTGCTTTACCGCAAAATATATATTATGAAGGCATGGCACCCAAAACTAGGTCAGGTGCAAAATTAATCCGCATTATTAGCAACCAGATCTAGCAAACTGATCGAAACTGAGATAATATTATGTATTATAGCAAATTTAACAGGCAAAAAATATATGTGAAAAATACATAATTGCCAATTGGCAAGAAAAATTTCAATTCTTAGTACTCGTACATGTCCGAAGGTGTTCTCAACGACTTTTAAATCGTTTCATTTTATGAATAAACCAATGTTTAATCTAATTATTTTGATGTAATATTTGGGTTTCTCTCAAAGGATCTGAACAACTGCCCGACAATCTCACAAGTCTTGGATTTTTGGATAAATTGAGAGTTTTATGTATAGCGCAGACCTGCAGATTTATGTTCAGTTTTTGGGATTCTTTACCAACCTCGCTAAACTGGGATTTCGGTGGAACACCTTTAACTAAAATGTCTGTATTTATGGCTATCGGAAATTCGGCCAACTGTCAGAGTTTCACAAAATTCATTGAAAGCTGATCACTTGCGGGCTGTTAACTACCTGAAACAATCTGTTTCGGTTTCTGGGACAAAACATTGAAATTTATTATACAATTCTAATATAGAGAATAATTAAGATTAATTGTTGCATTTTAATAAAGAATAACGCTGCAGAGAAAGCTGCTGTTCTTTTCTTCGCACTCCTCCTGGTCAGCCTGCTATGCCCGACCGACAAACAATGTTAACCAACAACAACAACAACAACAATAACCAGCAGAAAAGAACTCGATCGCCGGTCTGATTCTTTTGCCGATTGCTGCCGACTGTTTTGTGCCAATACTGATGTGAGTGAGTGTGCAGCACGATCGACACAGCATGCCGATGCACGCCGAACTGTTAAAGTGACCATGCTCCGTTATATAACATTCTTAACAACTCAGCGTGGTTATGAGATCAACATGTATTCCACTTCTTAAATTATTTAATTAGTTTCATAGGAGTAGCCAAGTAGTTATGTTATTGTTGCTACACATCTTGTGCTTAGCGGCACCGAAGCGTGACAAAACGGATGATGATGGAATCTTAATTAGTATATCAATCGAATATCTGGTTCGAAATGGAACAATTTAATTCTTTTATAATATTTATATTGTATATGGTGAAAAGGGAGACAGGAAGTTCTTCCAAACACCAGCTTAAAGAATTAAGTTAGAGTTGAGCTCGATCTGGGAAAAGTTTTACTGCAAAAGCCATTAGAAGCTGATATAATTAAATCCACTTTCTTGTTTATTAAAAATAAAGGTTCAAAGGGCCAATTAGTGCTTTAAATTTAGGTGTGAATGCTGTGTATGTGGTGAGTCTCACGGATTTTTCGAAGTTTCTAGAATTCTCATCGCGCGAAGTACATCCAACCGGATAACGTCAACGCCATATTCTAGAAATATCTTAGATACGAATACTATCTAATCTTGGTAACTAATGAGACAGAAATCAATCAAACAAAATATAGTAAACATCGATGTTTGTTATATGATAAAGAAGAGTTTTAAGACGAAGCGACGTTACGAACAGATCCAAAGCGTCGTAGTTTGCAACAGGACTGAAATTCCAAATACATATTAAGGAAGGAAACATATTTATGTCGATAACATTGGCCACTTTTGATTCTTCCGAGCGTCAGCAACGAGAGAGACGTAAGCGTAAATCAATTTTTTGTAAACATTTATAAAGGGCATACCATGTAATCTCTTAATTGGAACCTAGAGGCCGTCATAACGAGGATTTTTCCAAGTCAACTACTTCCTCAGTTCCGCATACGCACCGCATCCGAGATGAGGTTGTAATCCGCAACGCTCGCAGCTCGTGTTTCCTTCACTGCGTCACTGCAGTCAGCATTTCAACTTAAATTCAATTTAATGCTCCTTAAAGTCACGAAATGACCCCAAGGCAGTGGAAGGGTTAATTTCATTTGCTTTGTTACGTTATAAAGTGGGTAGAAAAAAAGTACACTCTAATTCTAACAACAACCTGACTAGAGCGATGTACCTCTCGCTAAAAAGCATAAAAGCATGATTCTTTTTTTACCGCATGATTCATACGTACAGATTTCAGTCCAGTTACTTAATTTGTAGCCAAGACTGGCAACAACCTTTGCTGCAACCTTCGGGGCTGCAGTGGTAGATAAAACAAGACGCCTGAAGCCTCAGACCTCTTCGACGAGTGCACTGAGAGCGACCATGGAAGAGAGGGAAAGCAAAGCAGCAAAAACCAACAATCGCAGCAATAATCGATGATGCTACTGGTTACAACTTCACTTATTGTTTAATTTCCGGATGGACTGACGCTTGGATGCACTCACTCTGGCCGCGGTATTTATTCAGCTCAAGTCCAATAATTCAGCTGTTGTTTGACTCGAGGTGCTGCGGCGACTTGAGCCTTAAAACACCATTAAGTGGAAGCATATTTAAGGCTGTCCTCAGTTCCCCTGATTTGTGCATGAGAGCCATTGTGTGGTATGTAGTTACTTTTAGTATAGTAATACTTTTAGCATAACAAGATAACTCAATTTATGGAATTCCTCTGTTCCGCTGAGAAGTTGAGCTGAACATAATTTGTAGCCATTCTTTATCAATTCGCTTAAAATTTCAATTTCTGGCAACGTAGTAACTAAATTCGTTTAAGGCTCATAGTGAAAGTGTTGACAACAGAAATGTGGCAATGCTACATACATGTACCTGTACTACAAAGAGGATGGCAACAAGATAGAGGTGTCAGGTGTTGTGTAACCGCACATCAGAACGAACACGAAATCTATTAAATTAAACATAATTGTTTAATTTAAATATTTGTTTAATTAAAATAAAGAAACACAAAATCGTTATAATTAATACAGTAGAAAGTGTATTAGCAAAATTGCTGGTGCAACAGCAGAAATCAGCAACAAGGCTACAATATCTTATAGAGTACCCTGCCAAAGTTATAAACAGCCAATATATCTTCACAGACACCACAGAAGAGCAGACTCAAGCTGGGCAACAAGAGGCTCTAAAGGACACCGCCTCCAAATTCATCCATGAGTTCCGTTATGACCTGGAGGATAACCAAACTTTTGAAAAATCATTCATCCGTTACGTTCATCCATTTTAAAAAACACACAAAAACACTCGCAAAAAAGACGCAGAACCATATTATCATTGTCGTGATTTGCTGAACATCGTTGAAAACTGCATCATGCTATCAGATCGTGTGGTAATTCCACGAATTTTTGAACAACGGATATTGAAACAGTTGCACCGAGGCATTGTGCGCATGAAAGCAATCGCTAAATCATACTGGCCGGGTATAGATACCGATATAGCATTATATATACCGATATAGCGTCCGGACATGCGAACATTTAAAAGCGCCAAAAAAATTCCTAGCCTATTCCAACTGGACCTTTAGGACGCATTACGATCAACATCGCTGGACTACTACGCGACAAGTATTATTTAATTGTGGTAGATGCTTTTCCCAGGAGTGGAACAGATATCTATAATTAAAAATGTCATGTAATAAACGAATTCGTGAGTAGGTACTACTAGTGCCTACTTCAACTCCAAATACTAGTGCACCAGAAGGAAAGTCGCCGTCAGAATGTTTTATAGGGAGAAAATTAACTACACCATTGGACTTGTTAAAAAAAGCAAACTTAGCAGTACAATAAACAAGAAATGAGTCAATGAAACAGACTTTCAATAAGAAGCATGGAGCTGGGAAGCGCGATTTTAAAGCAGATGATAAGATATATGTACTATATGGCAAAATATAGAAAAATAATAAGGCATCGTGCTGCGCTGGCATGTTAATTGAGAAGATCGGAAAATCATAGATTACAAAGATCGGAAACTCTTTTGAAATCAGATAAAGATGCAAAAAAAGTGTATGCACTGGTGAATCTTGATGTACGAATTTTGTTTTCGTATTTCTTCTGCAGCCAGAAAGAGAAACCGCCTTTTGTTTTGACGGTCGGATTCACCAACTTTTTGCCAACCTAAGAAGCTTCGTCTTCCAATGTGGGCATAAATAAAAGTTCTGTTGGTATTTTAAAGTTACATGTGCTATAGAATTTTGGTTAAAATATATTAAAATTATGTAAATAGTATGTTCCTAAAATTTATGATGTATAAAAATATTAAAATGGGTCTATTAAAGGCTCTTTATTAAATAACAATTCGGAAAGTTATAGCGTTTATACTTTCTCCGCACCACCAATGAGGTAAGCATTAAGCCGCATTACCGATGTGTTGGGGTGTTCGGTTCGGTTTCGGTTGTTATTAGAATAAGATTAACCATATACTTTATGTGTCTGTATCTGTAGTCACTTTCCATTACTTGCTTCTCTTTTACAGGTAATTCGACCTTCAGGTGCGCAGGATTACGATGGTGAGTACGTTTATTTGTTTAACTTTTCCGTCTCGATCGTATGCTATTGAACTTCTGACATTCAATTCATTCAACTTCTGACAATTCAACTTCTTCAATTCCCACAGTTGGTGACATTCAGTGCTCCTTTTCCACGCTTGGCTCGAACATCGAAGACCTCATAACGGCTAAACTTAAACGCCCAGTGGGATTCAAAGGTGCCCCACTCTTCGCAGATGATCGCAGCGTTCAGCCGGAAAACGATCGATACTGCGTTATCAAGCAGGACGCCAGCGATGCCACGGAGCTCACCTACAACTTGAAGATAACAGATTTCTCGCGTTGTGGAGTACTCAAGCGAAACGTAATGCAGATACTTTTCGAATAGAATCGCCCTTTTAATTTAGTTAATAAGCTTAACGTTTAATTTAGGGTTTCGTTCATGTGCGCATTTGGTTCCCTCAATTTCCCGGCGTCGTCATGCAGTCCGATCAGGAGTTGATCATAATGTGCAAACCCCCCGAGCCAACTGTCATCGAGAATAAGGCGGCAGGATTTGCGGGCAGCTTGTAAGTATTGAGGAATTGTAATTGATAAACTAATGACGAACAAGCAAGGGTTTGTGGTATCTGGGAGTGACAGATGCAATGAGAAAGAAGTGACTTATCGCACTACTCGTAGATTTTATACACCTCGATACCGAAAGCGATGCCGCCATCTCTTTAACTTTTATATTGCCAACTAACTATAATATTATAATTTCAGTCCACATGGCGCACGCGTTTCAGGTGTTGTCGAGGAGACACCTGGTCGCCTGGAATATGAGGTGGCTCTGTACAAGGAGGCGCCACCGATCGCGCGAATCAGTGGTACTAACACTCCGGTCAGCAGCACCAAAGAACCGCCTTCGACCAGTGAGCTGCCTGTTGACCAAGCTGTTCCAATCGGCACGAAACTGCAGCTGCGCGCACGCATCAGTGCTCAATCAGTGTGGAAGTACGTCAAACTGATGGAGGTAACTGTGTCACCGGATCCAGATGATCCGCATGCAAGCGGAGCGGTGTCGCTGGTGCGGGAAGGTTGCCGCAATCGTGACTTTGCCACCATTATCCCTCACCAACCCGCCAAGTATCGAGACCGCATGAATGAAGTCTTTCTTGACTTTGAAGCTTTTCTGCTGAGTTCGATGAAAGAACGAGCCACCCTCTGGATACACTCCCAAATCAAGGCGTGCATGGATCCGGGTGACTGTGCGCCTGATTTCTGTATGGATTTGTATGAACCCTCTGGCCATGGGCGTAGACGACGTCGCCGTCACACGCTGCCCACCAAAATACCACGCACGCTGCACAATTACAAAAACAACACAAGTTCGCCGGAGTTCACACGCTTTAAAGAGAACATTGAGTATACCGTTATAATGCCCGGCGAATCTACATCGAAACCCCTCGACGGCGAAGCGAACTCGCAGTGTCGCAAAGTGTTGGTCATAACGGGGTTCCTCGTATTGCTGCTGGCGGTCTGTATAGGATTCGTAAGTTACCCTCATGTACAATTATTTCTTCTCCGTTTCGACACTCGGTTTACTCTTTCTCCTTTCATTGTTCTTGACAGATATGCACGTTAGTAGTTCGCCTGCAGACGGAGAAGAAAATCAAGGTGAATCACTTATCGCCCGGGTTCAATAATAATGGATACGCTGGCCGCGCGATGGTTCAATGAACGCGCTGCACTCTTGCTGCGCATGCGGAAGATGCGCCTCGTGCGTGCGCACTTCACTCCCCAACAGAAGCGCCTCACGCGCTGACTTCATCCCGTACGCATCTTTGCCGCTAGCGGCTGCATTGTGTGTGTCTTATTTTCGCTATTTTTTATTTAATTTTATTTTAAAATTTCCTCTAGCTTTACTCTTGAGATAATTGATTATTAATAAGTCTTATTCTAGTATCGTAACGTAAGTTCTTGCCGCATTTATGAGTTTTCGACTGATGTCTGAAAAGCCTTATTAAGCTTAGCGATAGCGATATACTGTAGTGAATTTAAGGAAGTGAATTTGTATGCATTTGTGTAAACTTTTATATACGATACAAGCAAATTATTTAGAAAATAAAAACGCCCAAATTATTAAACTGATTTTAACTGCGAAATCAAGGACGGAACTACGTAACAGCGATTACTATAAATGTATAAAGTTATATTAAAGTACGATTTAAATAACACACTGTTCCAAAGCAACAACGTCCGGTTTTTCACTTATGTAAGTGGAGGAGTTTATTTTGACATTTATTTAATTGTTTTGAAAATTCAACAAGTTTACATGTCTTGCTAATTAATTGTATGCTTCTCTATATATATTTATTCCATAGATTGTAAAAATGATTTCAATTGGTTTAAATTTTTACAAGTTTTGGTTATGGTTAAAAAGGCTTCATTAAAAATAATGCCATACTTAAGTAGGTATAAAAATTGACCAGCAATGATTGCAAGGGATTATTTCATATTGCTTATTTGTTGGGATAACAACTGAAATGCATTTGACCTTATTGCACAGTTTAAAATGATTGTTTTATAGTATGGATAACTTCAACAATCTTGATGTTTATATGAGATGTTTATTTCTAAGTATAGAGTATTTCTAATTTATAGCAAAGCATTTTTCTGAATTCAAACATTACAAACACAACGACGCAACAAAAATATACAAAGGGAGGACTTCTGAAGCCGTATCCTAAAAACGTTCCTATTCTACTTAGTGTTATTTAATTTCGGTCTACTTGGGACTTTGCAGTTACGACGTGTGACAGACTACAGTGAAGCTGATGATGAAAGATATCAGAATCTACTAGTAAATCTTCGGTATGAGTTTCTTATTCGTAATTACTTTTGTTACAGAGTTTAACTTAAATTCTTTTTGTTTCTTTCTTGTGTGGTCCCGCTTGTAACTCGGACATTTAATTGGCTTTATGCTATATAATCGTATATGTTTTGTGAAGAACTGTTGTTAATGGATTTTACTTGTATATTAGGATCCTCAATGAAAATTGGGGAAGTGGGGACTTCATAAATAGAGTAAATGTTCTTAAACATGCTTCGCTTAAGGAATATTGATTGATTTTTTTTATAGTTTTGTAATTTTGATAATTTTCATGCTAACAAGTTGCAAAATGATTGTAGAAGCACGTGAGACACTCAATGGGACTGTAAAATATAAACATATAAATAATCTTATAGGTATCAAAAATATAGATTTATTCACACATATTTAATTAATATTCTAATGTACCCCTTTCTTTAGTTTGGTTGTGATTAAAACCTAAATAACAAATGAAAATTAAAGAAATCAGAAAATTACTAGGATTAGAGAGAAACGCTTTTCTATTGGATTGAGTAGAAAAGAGTTTATTGATAAACAAATGATGATTATTGCAGTTATGTGGATATTTTGCTACCGAAAGGAAAAAAGATTCCAAACACAACCTGAAAGTATATTTAACAAGGGTTGAACGTAGTGTATGCAATAATTTTTAAGCCAGTACAAATGAGCTTTGACAAAAATATCATAAACTGAAGAGAGTGTCTTTTATAGTTTATAGTTTATATAAGCTGTGTTTTGCAATAAGTCTTTTCTTAGCTTTCGAAATGTATCAAAAACTCAACCAGCATTTAACAGTTGCCCAGTTCGGGCGAGTTCGATTGTTTCATATTTCAGTGATTCGATTTCTTTTCAATATTAAATACAATATTAAGTTAAAACATACACAACGTGTTATCAACCTTGCTGCTGTGCAACTTTTACAACTGCTCACTATAAGTATGTGCTCTTCTCTGTCTCTCTCTCTCTCACTTCTCTCTTTCCCTCCCTTTCCTTCCCTCTTGCACTTATAACTTCCATCCGAGCTTGCGCAATATGTACTCCTTCAGCTGATAGTATTGATAGCGCAAGCTGATCATTTCCGGCAGATTGCGTATTCGCTCGAATACTTCGGACTCCGACTCCAGAACCAGCACAGCGGAGGCAGCCATGGCAACGACGACAAAAATTAACGAGGGAATGAATGCGCGAAGCAACCGAAATTTGCGCACATTCTGGGCACTTTTGGCGGCATGTGGACGTGCGGCACTATTGTCCACGGCGGTCACAGTGCTGCTGTTGTTATTGTGGTGGTGCAACAAGCCCGCCGACGCCGAGCTCAAGCTCATGGAAGCGCTTGAATTGATGGCTGAATTGGGCAGCGCGTGGTGCTGGAGTTGCTGCTGTTTGTTGGACGTATACAATAAGTGTTGCTTGTTGGTCGTATGGAGGTGTAGTGGCCGGGAGCTGGCATTTGTCAGGCCGCTCTCGGTCGAAGAAGAATGCTCTACGGAATCGCGGAAATAGTAATCAGGGATGTCGCCTGACACGGCCGCATTCAGGCCGTCGATGTTGGAGGCCCGCAAACGAGCCTCCTCGGAGACGGGCTCCAGGCCGGGCGGTATTTGCACCCCGCCGACCCCGTCGTGATGCAGCGCATGGCCGCTGTAGATGATGTTACCTAGACTATCAGTGGTTGCCATAGTACAGTTGCCCAACGGTTCAGACATGGTCGAACGCGGTAAACTGCTATAGCCTGAAGAATAATGTGGGAATGGATAATGATGGTTTGTGATATAAGAGTTACGTAATAGTTTACGGATTTGTGCGAGATCGCCTTGTGGACTGGACGGTGTGGCGGGCACGCTGCTCGCCTTACGCTTGCTCGCAGTGGAGTTCGTCTTTTGTTCGCGCAGGGCGTTAATGCTCTCGGTAAGAATCTCGCGTTCGGTGCGCCCGGTGTACTTGAACTTAGTGCCGAACGAGAAGAAACCACCGCCAGAGACGACTGAAGCATTTTGGCTATTTGGAAGTCTGCAGAAGTTGCAAGGTGATTTGTTATTTTGAATTTCCGTTTGTTAATAACTTGGACACTTACGTAAAAAATAACATTTGCTCAATGGCGCATCTCCAGACATAACGGCAAGCAGCACCAGAGGAGCACTTGAACCCGACTGTATGCTTTTTCTTTGGAAGGAAACAAAATAAATATCGGCTCAGGAATTATTATTTAGCTATACGCACCGGATCACGCGGTTCCCTCGCATCAATGAAGCTCAGATGTGCTATGAACATTTTACCCTCGAAATTAATTTTCACCACCTCGTTCCATCGAAAATGCTGCGACCGTTTGCCTGACACGAACGTGCTGATGCCAGAATGATTGATGCCCACATAGAGTTGAGAGCTGCGATGGTCCTTCACTGGATGGGGGTCAATGCCGTAGGTTTCGAGACCGCGTGCAATGCCCATAAACTCATCCATGGCAACACTGGGATCTTGTCCGGGCTCCCTCTTCCGATGCAGCCCCATGATTTTCTTTTCCAAAGCATCTGTCTGTCGCAACGCCAAATGCATGGACGAGACGTAATCACCCACATGGATATCTTCGTCATAGTCACCCAGCTCCTCTGTTAATGAAAGCAGAACTTGAGTTCATATACCTACATATGTATTTTCTTTTGTTGAAGTTGAAATTAGACACTACCGCATTACGTATAAACAAATTATTAAAAATAAACTAAAAGGAAATGAAACCATGTTAAATTAACTAAATTCAAGTTTTGCCTGAACAACACTCATGAAAACATAATGAAAAACATAACACAACATAACATAATCTAAGAAGCCTGTATAAATACCTTGGACTATCAATGCGCCCAAAGCTGCCGCTTCACCCATTGAACAGTATAGCCGACCATGGCGCAAATCCCGCTTCAACTGTTGATACAACATAATTCGAGCATTTCCAGTCAATCGGAACGGATCAGCCGGATAGAATTTGACACGAAAGGAGAATAGAATTGGGTCGATATCTGCAAAATAGACCAGCAGCATGAATATCGCATTGGCAGATGGTCAATCACCACTAAACATTACCTTTGCACTGCTTAATTATAGACTTGGCCAGGTCCAGCCAGTGCTACAATAAATCACAATAAATATTTACTTCCGCTCCGTTATTCGAAATTCCTCGTTAACTTACTCGTTGTTTGCCAGTGTCCACGTAGCGCAATCCGAAGTAGTCCTTCTCCTTGATATCCAGCTGCTCACAGAGGTATTCTATCAGAAAGCTTCCCTTGTGAAAAGGCTGTCAAGTGTAGAGACTTTTGATTAATTATTGCTTTAATCACGCAACTTCAGTGGTCTTCCAACTGCACATTGCAAGCAAATTTAATAAACAAGTTGGAAAGACTTGAAGAATACTCGTATACCAAAAATAACCGAGAGAAATAATAGCGTTAATTATATTCACATATGGTTACTAACTTACATTTCAATATAGAGATATTATTTTAAGTAGGACACTATTTCTTTGTGTCTACATCTGGGACCATTTGTGATCATGTGAAAAAACAAAAATTTTGGGTAGTTTTTACAATATGTAATGAAAAGTGTGTGGTGTGGTGTGTGGTCTGCAAGCACAGCGATCATACAGATTGCCAGACGAGTGCAGCGTGTTCCAGGCGGAGATCTTCGTGATCGAGCGGGCGGCTAACTATGTCTTAGAGGAAAGGGTATCTGAAACAGATATAAATTTCTTTGTAGACAGTCAAGCTGCCATAAAAGCCCTAGGCTCGACGGAGATAAAATCAGAGATTGTCTTGAAATGCAGAAGGAAACGGAGGGACCTAATGAGGACCCACATCGTCAGGACCTGCTGGGTACCAGGCCACTCGAACATCGAAGGTAATGAGCGAGCAGACCTCCTGGCTAGAACGGGCTCCTCACTGGGGGCCGAAGAAGCAGACTCCTCTGTTAAGACACCTATCTCCAACCAGAAAAATTCAATAGACACCATAGTGGCAAACATAACCAACCACTCCTGGAAAACCAGGCCGGACTGCGTTATCACTCGCTCTCTATGGCCAGAGCTCAATCGGAAAAACTCTAAGACGATACTCTCAATGCCCAGAGAACAACTTAGGGTGATAGTAGGAGTGATCACAGGGCATATTCCCCATAGGGGCCATGGTGGACAGGTGGAAGCCTGGCACCAGAGTGGATCACTGCAGATGCTGCGACGACGTGGATGAGGAGGAGACTATCCACCACCTGCTCTGCCAATGCCCAGCCCTTGCGTACTGTCGCCTCCGCAGTGTGGGGGCGGAGTACATCGAGAGGCTGACAGAGTTGGCAGGGCGTCCGGTGACTAGTCTCATAAAGCTGATCAAAAGCACCAGTCCAGCCTACACTCGACCATTACTCCACCTTCTCGGTGAGGCCAGGTCTGAGTAACTGACCGGAACAGCGAAGTTCCCACAGAACCACTGGAGGGCACTCACAATGGGCCTATAAGGCCTAGGTGGAAGTGGCCACACGCCCTGTTAACCTAACCTAACCTACAATATGTAGTAAAGCTAAATCTAAATCAAATCTAATCTAAATCTAAATTTTCTATTTGGTGTCGTCTATGTCGTCTATGGTAAGGTGACTACAACAACAGAGATTCTAAGTTAAAGAGATCTCTCTAACGTATCTTAACCAATTAGTACACGATGTTCAATTTCTGCCATGATTTCTGCTTTAAACTGCTTATATGACGGATGTAAGTCGAAACGTTCAGATCTTCGCTAAACTGGAGCTAATCTAAATGTAACCTCAAACCTACTTCGGTCCACTTCACAAATATAGACGTGGAGCCCACATAATTGAACTAATTACGCTCAAATGTGTCACGTTTCATACTATTTCTGAAATCAATTTTCAGTTTTCAGTTGGTCCAACATCATTTACGGAATTACCACTTCTGACTCCGTCTTAAAGTATAATAAAGTTGCAGTATTTGCATTCTTCGTCCAAAGTATCGTATACGAGCACTTCCTCTATTGTAAAATTCAAATGTTACTCATGGGATTTGATATGGTTAGTAAATAAGTTGGAGTTTACCATTTTAGATGCATTTAGAGACATCGACAATAGAATAGCGCATCCCTAATTTAGTAAATCAAAAAATTATTTTTAAATTCTGCACCATTTGAACGTTTTAAATACAAAGCGATACGAACTATTTTTGTTTTGTTTTCATGCACACACGTTTTTAGTGCATCTTCACAAGGAAACCGTACAAAACATACGTACTAAAACACTAGCTTGCATGCAAAACAGAAGTATTTTTAATCGGAAACGAATAGAGGAACTGAACTTATTCAGTTTATGAAAGAAAATACCTTGTTCCGGCCGGTTACGTTACATACAAATTTGTTGCATATTTATAGGCATACATTCGCTAGGACAACATTATACAACATTTTTTGCGTTTTTAGTATGCACAAGCAAGGAAATTGTGTTAATCCTCCCCTAATTCTACCAGCTAGTAGTGGAATCGCACTGGTGCAGTGAGTAGCTGAACAGCAAAACAAAGTCAACAGAATTAGAATCAGGAACAGCCACTAGAAAACTCGACAACACAGCGGCTTTAAGAACTCTTGTTCGAGAAGAAGCCGACTGCTTCGCTGTTGGTGAGGGGTTGGATTTAGATTTGAGTAACAAGAACAACAACAACGACACCCCGTGCCTAAATCAACTAAGGACAACACACACACATGTACAGCCAGAAGGTGGGGAAACAACCCAAAGGATCGGCCCCTCGTAAAAAGTAAAACAAACTTCAATTGACAAACTGAATAATACTTTCTATTCCCTCGCCCACTTTGGACAACGATTACAAATTTATAGATATTTCAATTTTCCATCAGTATAAATAAATTACAATATTTCACTGCCAGCTTTTCGGAACTCACCTGAAATTCACACTCCAGGACGTCGGAGTCCTCAAGAAGCCGCACCGTGCACTTATACACAATATTGCTTTCATTTTTGTTCTTGAACATTATTTCCATCCAATTCACGGTACTTCAAGCAACCTCTGCAGCCACAAGGTTTCAAATATATATCTTATTTTTATGATTATATGTTTTATTTTTGCCGACTTTCGCACTTCATTATATCGGGGAAAACTTCACGCTGGAACAACAAACAGTATAATTTTCTTTTCATTTAGTTTTCGTAGTGACTAAAATACTCATTAAAAAAATTCACCATATTCGTGCGTGTATGGTGAATTTTGTGTCCTTTGCGTGGTTAAATGAAAAAAAAAGGAATTGGTGGGGAGAAGGTGAACGTCAAAACTGTGGCACTTTCATGTGCATACTTTTAGGTGTTCGCTGAAAATCCTTCGGAACGAGGAAAACGTAACCACTAACGTTGACGCAAGGATACGTTGTTTGTGGTAGAAACACAATCAATTACTTATGATGAAAAAAATTATTTTACTTCCCATTATGTCTGATAGAATCTTACCTCATCACTATATTTTTGTTAATAATTAGAATTCTTCGCTCTTTTCAGTGAGTTGCATTATAATTAATTTAATCAATAGCAATTTGTTAGCATTGAATCAAAGTCAATAGGTTATCTTACAAAAATATGTTGAATTGTACAAATATACCAACGAGTATATGTACATATGTGGGTACTTTATTGCATACTTCATTATACAGTGTTATCAATACAAAAATTATTGTATTGGAGAACTTTTTTCTTAAAGCTACTAATTATCACATTGATAACATACACCTATCTGTTTGCGTATCTCATCTTGAATCTGTGCGATTAGCAAAGTATCTGCGGGAGAGACAATATCACATTGCAATTTACCGGATCGAATGCACTTTTTCACTTCGTCGGCTTCATATTTCAAACCAACTGAATTTCTAAAGTTTACTTTAGTTGGTACATCTACTAAAGGCCAATTCTGCACATGACCGGAGGCAAGCATGCGAGTGGGGCACCAATATGTTGGTATCTGGGAAAATTTCGAAAAAACTATTAGAATATTCGCATCCATTTATAATTTATAAAGTATAAGTTTATTGTATTTTAGGTTTGCTGATTTAATTCTGAGTAAAGAATTCCGTAATCTAATTCTAAATGTCTGAAATTTAATATTTGATATATATTGTTATTCGTTCGGGCTACTTACACAAATCGGTCCTTTTGTGGAGATTATAGTTGCCTGATTTTCTAACTCTTCCAATCCTGAGCAAATAATTCTAGCCATTTTGTCACCGGAAAATATTAAGTCGGCTTCGAATTGTAAATCAACACCATATCTGTTGACCTTGCCGCTAGCTCTTATGACTTTGGGGGCCTTTCGAAAAACTAACACCACAAATTGAATCGCGTAACAGCCGATATCCAAGACGATACCACCACCCAGTTCTTTTTTGATAATGCGCTCACTTTTGGATCCATTAAAACCATGCTTTATGTATACTTCTTTGATTTCGCCCAACCCCTGCATGTCTATTAACCGCGACAAGTGTCGGTAAATCGGAAAAAAGCGCGACCAGAGGCCCTCCATTATGAAGACGCACTTCGACCGAGCCAATGCCAGCAAGACTTTAGCCTGCTTGCTGTTCATGCAGAAAGGTTTCTCACAGACCACGTGTTTTCCATGCTCGATCATAATTTTGCACACTGCAAAATGTTGCGGATTTAGCACCGAAACATACACCACCTCCACATCAATGTCCTTAGCCAATTCTTCATACGATCCATATGATCTCGCGATAGAATGTGTCCTGGCAAATGTTCCAGCTCTGTCTTTTGAGTGGCTGGCTACGGCGACAATCTCATGATCACCTCTGGTTAGTTTCGATGTAATTGCAACACAAAAATCGTGAGCAATTTTCGATGCGCCGATAATTCCCCAACTAAGTGACATTATTCAATTCCCTGGTATTCGTACGGGCTCCCATACTAAACTGAAGCCAAGAAATTAGCAATCACTGAATCTTAGAGCAGTTTCAAAAGCCTTTGACTTCATCAAAGCTTCGAAGTAAAAGTTCGCAATGCTGTAAATATAATCCAATGATGACCAATGAGAGAAGAGAATGTTATGAGAAAAGATTCATTAAATATATAATTCAGCAATTAAACTGTTTACGTAAATTAAAAATAGGAAGAATTTAACTTATTCAATATTAGGTAAAACAAACAAATTTGACTGGTTGATTTTTTTTAATATAATAATTATATTTTGTAATTATTATTGATACTTAATCAATCTTGATATCATTTTGAGTATCAAATCTTTATACTTTACTTCTTTACGTTATATAGAAAATAATAACTTAATAAACTGTTATTAAGTTCCTCTTAATCGCTAGTATTTTGTTATATATGGTACCTTGTATCATTTTTGCTTGTCTAATCATATTTGCTAATTTTTAGTCAAATAGTAAAAATGTTAACAAAAAGTTTATAAGTTGTTAAAGAAGAAAACGTTAAAGAGACACAATAACAAACATTAGAAATTGTTAAACAAAGTATAAAATACGTAATTAATTTGTGAAATTCGATAAGTTATGCACTTTACATTTATTATTTAACATTTATTGAAATCTATAGTGTGTATGCAGCGTAATTGCTAGTAGGCGTAATTCCTTTTGATCTGACAATGCTGTAAATTTTTTTACATTTTCGTTGAATTCGTTTCTGCTGTTTTGCTCATCGAGTCGCAGAATTTCTTTTGCCGGTTTTTAATATCAGAAAAACAGACAGAATATTGAAAATATTTGCTTAAAATATACGGTTCTTAAAAACACATCATCCTAGTTTATAAAACAATTTTACAAGTAGACCCAAAAGAGTAATTTATTCTCTCAGAACTCCGACTGGATTAAATCATTTTTGGAGTCGTCGTCGTCAAGAACAAGAAATCAGTGAACAGGCAGAAATATTGAATATTGAAAATAAGATCAAGTGCAGCATACGCGGACACATTTATTTCCACAAGAATATTTAATATTTATTTAATTTTAATTATGGCGTCGCATCAGTATCATCAAATTGCGAATTTGCTGGAAAAAGTAAGTACATTTTATTCTTGAAGTGAATAAATTTGTTGTCTCCTAAGGCGGTCGGTCGTTCATCGATGGCTACATTAAACGACTGACCTAACAATGGAACCTGATAAGCACATGTGCATGCATCCTTTACAAGATAATATGCATCCCTTTAATTATGATGTCCCAAACGGGACATACAGAATTTTTGCAAAAAAAACTGCCCATTTCATTTTATATCAAGGCGTGTTTTATAACTTCTAAAACACCGAATTTGGTTTTTAAAAGTCTATAAGCAAAATTATAATTTAAAAAAAATTTATGACACACAATTCAATGACACATAATTTAAATAATCCAAACGCATTTTAATAAATGAAAAGTTGTCTTTTATATTTTATGAAAAAGAAACGTTGTAAGAATTTTTGTAATTGAAATTACTCAAATCACATAAATTACTAGCTGATGTTACATTAATATGATTTGCAGATGACCTCAAGCGACAAAGATTTTCGCTTTATGGCCACAAACGATTTGATGACCGAGCTGCAGAAGGACAGCATTAAATTGGACGATGAGTCGGAAAAAAAAGTTGTGCGTATGGTGCTTAAATTGCTGGAAGATAAAAACGGCGAAGTTCAAAACTTGGCCGTTAAATGTTTGGGACCCCTGGTCAACAAAGTCAAGGAGAATCAAGTAGAGACCATCGTGGATTCGCTGTGCGCAAATATGATATCGAATACTGAGCAGTTGCGCGATATCTCGAGTATTGGTCTGAAAACTGTTATCTCAGAGCTGCCACAGGCGTCTAATTCGCTGGCACCAAATGTGTGTCAACGTATAACTGGAAAACTAAGTAGCGCTATTGAAAAAGTACGTTTTGCAATGCAATTTCATTCTATTACCAATGCAATTTTGTTCTATTTCAGGAGGATGTTTCAGTAAAATTAGAAGCTCTAGATATACTATCGGATTTGCTGTCTCGTTTCGGCGAATTTCTCGTGCCGTTTCATGGCACCATATTGAAAGCTTTAGTGCCGCAGTTGGCCTCTTCGCGACAAGCAGTACGTAAGCGAACCATCGTGGCACTCTCTCACCTGCTGACATTGGCTAATAACAGTGCTTATAATGGAGTCATTGATCACTTACTGGAAGGTTTGGAAAAACCTCAGAATCAAGGTGCTATACGCACGTATATCCAGTGTTTGGCATCGATTTGGTGAGTTAATTGTCTAGTCGCAATGATTTATGATGTGAAATATTTATATTAAAAGTTTACTTAATTCTATAATTAGTCGTCAGGCAGGTCATCGACTCTGCAATCATATTGAACGCGCCATGTACCTGTTAAAGCAGTACAGTCAACGCGATGACGATGAATTGCGCGAATTCTGTTTACAAGCCTGTGAGGCCTTCGTCATTCGTTGTCCTGAAGCCATTCGTCCTCATATTCCAATGGTTTGTATGCCTTGAATATGAATAAGGGTCTAAATATCGATTTAATATTTCTCTATGTACAGATTCTAGATCTTTGCCTCAAATACGTCACTTATGATCCAAACTATAACTATGAAGCCGATGATGGAGATGCTGGTGTTGCTATGGACACAGAAGAAGAAGAGTACGTTGACAGCGAAGAATACAGCGATGATGACGATATGAGCTGGAAAGTTCGTCGAGCTGCTGCGAAGTGTTTGGAGTCGCTGATTTCCACTCGTCATGAACTCATTGAAGATTTCTATCGTGACTTGTCACCGGCGCTCATTGCACGCTTTAAGGAGCGTGAGGAGAATGTGAAATCTGATATTTTTCACGCATATGTGGCTTTGTTGAAAAACACACGTCCTGTCGATGAAATATCGCACGATCCTGATTCTATGGAGCAGGTGCCAGGTCCAATTGCTCTTCTGCAGGATCAAGTACCAGCCATTGTGCGCGCTGTACAGACCCTAATGCGTGAAAAATCAATGAAAACCAGGTTAGCATCAAACTGCAATTTAACAATTCTAATTTAGACATTTCATTAGTTAAAACGTAACTTTATTTTGCGTAGAAACATTTTCAGTGCTCTTTAATACATACTAGTTTATTGAATACTTAACATGTACATATTTAATACCCAAGTAAGATATTTACAACACCAGAATTTGGGTTTAAATATGTCTGAATTACCAATAAATTCAATTGCAACTTTATTAATCAGACGACTTCTTTCAGACAGGACTGCTTTCTACTGCTACGCGAACTTTTGAACGCTTTGCCTGGCGCTTTGGGCCAGCACTTGGATACTGTTATGCCTGGTATTAATTATTCACTGAGCGACAAGAACTCGACAAGCAACATGAAAATCGATGCACTTGGATTCCTGTGCTCACTGCTACAGGGACATCAACCTCAGGTGTTTCATCCACATATTCCAATGCTTGTCCCACTCGTGGTAAATGCAGTTTTCGATCCATTCTACAAAATTGCCACCGAAGCGTTGCAGGTGCTGCAACAGTTGGTGAAAGTTATACGTCCAGTGGAAGCGCTCATAACTCCTTCAGTTGCTGATTTCGATGTCACTCCATTCGTAAATCCACTCTATGCAGCCACTTTGCAGAAATTGAAAACCTCCGACGTCGATCAAGAGGTTAAGGAGCGCGCAATCGCCTGCATGGGTCAAATAATTGCCAACATGGGTGATTTATTGCAAACGGAACTGATGATATGTCTACCTATATTCATGGAACGTCTTAAGAACGAAGTCACTCGGTTGAGTTGTGTTAAGGCATTGACAATGATTGCGGCTTCACCGCTACGCATTGATTTGATTCCCGTCCTGAACAACGTTTTGCCAGCTCTTGGAACATTTTTGCGCAAGAATCAACGTGCTTTAAAGTTGAATTCGTTAACTCTTCTCAACACTCTCGTTCAAAATTACGCACACGCATTCGGACCACAATTGTTGTTAACCGCTATTGCAGAAATACAGCCACTGCTCTCTGATTCAGATTTGCATGTAGCGCAGTTGTCATTAGTGCTGCTAACAACCACAGCACGCAAACATCCACAGGCTTTGGTTGGAATTCACGACCAATTTCTGCCATCTGTACTGTTATTGGTGCGTTCACCGTTATTGCAGGTAATTCTTAAATTTTATTTTATTTCTTATTTTATAAATTCATGTCATTTTAGAAGATAATTTAAAGCTCTGAAACGCTATTGAAATCCATTTATTTTCGCCTTTTCATTATGTAATTTTTTAACCGCAGGGAGCGGCTCTTACTTGTACTTTGGACCTCTTCCAAGCCCTCGTACAAGCAAAACTACCGGGATTAGATTATCAAGCCTTACTTAAGAAACTCATGGAGCCGATTGTTATGTCCAGCGCCGCTGCCGCCGCCAATCCAAATGCGCCCAACGAACAGCTACACAAACAAGCTTATCATTCGCTCGCCAAATGCGTTGCCTCGCTAACACTGCAGTGTCCAAACGAGGCTATTCCACTGGCCACACAACTTCTAAGGGACTTGCAGAAACGTGCAGCTGTCGGGGACACTCACCTAGTATTCTGTTTACTCACAATCGGCGAAATCGGCCGTCACTTCGACCTGAGTTCAATACCTTCCTTGCCTCAGACGATGATAGATTGCTTTGGAGCCAGCTCCGAGGATGTTAAGGGCGCCGCAAGCCATGCCCTGGGTGCTGTCTCCGTAGGAAGCTTGCAGACTTATTTACCACTCATTTTAAAAGAGATTGAAGTGCAACCGAAACGCCAATACTTACTGCTTCATTCGCTGAAAGAAGTCATCTCTTCGCTCTCCACCACAAACAATGGCTTATCACAGCTCTTGCCTTCGGTACCTTCCATATGGGAGCAACTTTTCAAGCACTGTGAGAGTTCGGAAGAGGGTTCACGTAATGTCGTAGCCGAATGCTTAGGCAAGTTGGTGCTCGTAAACCCGGAGGAATTGTTACCGCGATTGCAGCAGGCGCTGCACTCTGAGAGCGCTGTAATGCGCACCGTTGTTGTCTCTGCTGTTAAGTTCACCATATCTGATCAGCCACAAGCAATCGACGTGCTACTGAAGCAAAATATAGGAGAATTCCTATTCACACTGCGCGATCCAGAACCTTCAGTAAGGCGAGTGGCTTTGGTGGCCTTCAATTCGGCTGTACATAATAAACCTACTTTAGTCAGAGATTTGTTGCCAACTTTGTTGCCATGGCTATACTCGGAAACTAAAGTGAAGGTTTGTGTAATAATATGATGTTATTTATTTTTATTCACTATATTCGCATGATAGGGTGAACTTATACGCGAAGTGGAAATGGGACCGTTCAAGCACACGGTTGACGATGGCCTCGACATACGCAAAGCAGCTTTCGAATGTATGTATACTTTGCTGGAGCAAGGACTCGATCGAGTGGATGTCATGCAGTTTTTGGATCACGTACAAGCGGGACTGTGCGATCACTACGACATAAAAATGCTGACCTACTTGATGACTGCGCGTTTAGCGGTGTTGTGCCCAGAGGCAGTGTTGCTCAGTAGGTATTTCTAACACGTAGAGTAAACACATTAATAATTCGATTATCGTAGGGCTTGATCAATTTGTGCATCAACTTCGTGACACATGCACCCACAAGGTGAAAGCTAATTCGGTTAAGCAAGAATATGAAAAACAGGACGAGCTCAAACGCTCTGCATTGCGAGCAGTTTCAGCCTTGGCTCAAATACCTAAAGCTGGTGATTACTAGCTTAAGAAATATTTTATTCATTACAAGTGCAATAAATAAATTCATCACTTTTATTTTATTCGTTTCCAGATAAAAATCAGCAACTAGCCGACTTTTTAAAATCAATTAAAGACACACCAGAACTAAACAAAGTCTACGATTACGTGCAAAAGGATTCGCTTTCTTCCAGCAGCGTGGATAATATATCGATGGATCAGAGTTAAATAAGACACATGCAGGCATTTAAACTTCAATATAGGAAACATCTTATTTAAGGTTTGTTCAGTGGCAGTGATGCGTAATTCAGATAGTAAATTTTAAGTTTTGTTTTTCTGTAGATTTCTTCAAAATTAACAACTGAGCATTTCGAAAACCGCTACAAAAAGCTTGGATTAATAAACATTTGGAATATTTGGATTCATTACTAATTCTGTCTACATTATGCGGGTTTTTTTCTGCTTTGAAATATTTAAGAAAATTTCTATTTAGTAATATAACTGACCTGTTTCAGCATTTTTTCGCCAATTTTATTCACTTGGCGTTGATAGATCAATTCAACCGAATTGATTGCATTTTTTATGTTTGTGTTTGACCTAATCTATAAATTGATATTTTCAAATTTGTTGTGAAGCAAATATTATGAAAGGAAGAAAACAATAAAAACTATAACACTAAATATTTTAACTTATAACAGGATGCTATTCACTAACCTGATTCTAACTGATAAAATGGCGTGGATCGGAAAATTAGGTGTTAGTTAGTTTTCTAAAATCCGCAACTAATTGACAATTGACAAATCGGCAATTAAATAATAAAGACCAATTCAAATTCAAAGTAAGAATTTGAAAAACATTTAAGCTTTTGTATTCTGAAGAAGTATACATACAAAAACAAGTCTGAATGATCATAAGAATTTTCGGATATCACGAAACCGTAACAGATCTACAAATTCCAGCAATTCATCAACATTTGATTTTTTATATTTACTAATAATGGCTAAAAGCTGTTACCTTTACCTCTGCTGTTCTGTCCTCGAGCCGAAATTCCCCGACTAGCTCATTCTCGTTTCGGGCGTGTTCCTTGACCCGTTCGACCGAGGCGAGGAGATAACAATAAAAAATCTTAATCCTACTACTTCATATTACCCATGTTCTTTTGCTTTCCTCACCACCATCCTCTCTTTCTTCCCCAAACCCTCAAACTCAAATTTTAGGTTTCCATTTTGATTATTTGTATTTGCTTATATTTATTCTCATTAATTTTCTTATTGCTAATTCTTATTCTTTCTAATATATTCTTCCTATCCAAATTTTCAGCCCTACACTCTACTTCTACTATTTCGCGGGATTCGGCTGGAACCGTGGTTGTCCCGCTTTTACCAGGTTCCTTCTCTGGTTTCCCGACGAACAGTTGCTACATTTTGGGGTAATAACGTTCGGTAATCCGCATTTGTAACAGAAAATTTTTCTTTCCATAGACTCACATTCTTTAAAGAAGTGACCCTGTGCGCGACAATTCCAGCACACCCGAGGTTCATGCTGTTCTTGCCGTTTGTGTGGATCATCTTTCAGCTGTGGCAAAGCGAATTCCTCTACTTCGTGGTTATAATATTCACCTTGGCTGACTTCAGGCATAACCATTTCGTTTATTTGCTTCTGGAAACGATTACCCACTGGCTGATAGTAACGATAGTCACGCTTCATGAAAACTTTCTCTACGTCGTGACATTCTGCTCGTAGTTCTTCGACTGAAAATATTGTCATTTGGTAGACGTGGCATCTTATATTTTCTTTGAGGTTTGCTTTTATTATTTTTATTATTTCTTTTTCCGGTAATTGAATGCTTAGTTGGGATTTTAATTTCCAGATGGCATGAAAGAAGGCATCTATGGATTCATTGGGTTGTTGTTTTCGCTCCATCAATTCTCTCATCTTTTCGTGTTCCGTCCTGTTTGATCGGTATTGCCGCTGTAAAGCCACTTTCAACGTCATCCAACTTGGAACCTCATTTGTTCGTTTGTATAGCCAATACCACTCGCGACACTCGCCTGTCAGCATCAAATGGAAATCCCTTAAAATCAACGGCCATGGGCAGTTGTATTCCGCTTGCATATATTCTATTTGGTAAATAAAATCGTCGACCGTCGTATGCTTCTGATTGCCATCAAAGCTTAACCCCCACTTGTCGATTCTAATGGGAGGACAGCCGCGTATGTAGTTGTTTTGATCGCTGTGATTTGGGAAATCAGATCTCATCGGTGGTCGATATGTATTGTTTTGCGCGAAAGGTTGCTGAGGTCTCGACATAAAGCGATTTCCTCTATTTATCTCAGTGGTATTTTGCTGATTTGGTTCTGAACTAAATCGGTTCTGCTCGTGCTTCCCGTTCTCATTGCCATTCAAGGACAACCTCCGCATAGCATTGGAGTGATTGTCCGGATGGTTACTTGGCCACCCGTTTTGACGATTGCCGCCCCAACCTTGCCACTCTCGCTGACTACCTGTCTGCTCTGGCTGCATCATGGTGCGTATTTCGTCTCTTAACCCTTCCATACCTACACGAATGCCCTCGCGGATTCTTCTCTCTATGGAATCATCCATTGCCACGCGCAAGTTGCTGCATGCGGAATTCACTATACTCTCTATAGACTCATCAGGGGAATTTTCGCCCAACGCCTGATTAGCCGCTGGTACCGCTACAGTTACTTTCTTGGCCCTACCTTTTGGCACCGCCCCTTTTTTTCCTCTATTCGAATCTACGTATTGTTTCTGTTTCGTTTGGTTGCTCGAAGTATTCGGAGGTTCATTTGGCCTCCACTCGGGCACGTTTATTGTGTTCGACAAATCTCTATAGAATTGCTGGTCTTGGCCGACCGCATTAGCGCTAGCCTGCTCTTTTGCCATGTTTGTTAAACTTTGGTGGGTATTTGATTTTATAAGTTTTGCCTGTGGCGAAGAGCGGCTCAGGTCGAAACTACTATTTCTATTCCTTTTTCGTAGATTGTGTTCATTCGGCATTGAATTAAATTTCCTTCCGTTCAGAAACCTATGCTAAATAGACTTGTGGGCCACCGGACAGGATTTCGAAAACAAATTTAAATCTAACTACTGATTTACTCGATGAAGCCGACTATGTACTTTCACACGACCCCAGATCTATGGAATTCTGTTTAATACTATGAACGAATCTTTTTCCGAATTGGTTATTACGCTTTAAAGTTTAATATAGCATCAGTAGCTAAAAAAAATATAATTTTGATCACAAATAAACATATGAACTAGTATACTAAAAATTTTAAAAAAAATGTAAATGTAATAAATAAATACACTACAAATAATTAAATGTGGCACCTACAAAAATTAAAAAAAAATTAAACTTATATCCAAAAAAAATGTAAACGTAAATAAATGTAAAAATAAATGTAAAATACTAAACAAAAATAAATGTTCATAAATAAATAAATGTAAAAAAGAAACGAATGATTAATACTAACTATAATTTTAAGATATATAAATTTGATGTGCCTTGCACGTATGGAGGCAAATGTAAAATCTTTTAATATATTGTTATTAGCTATGATGAATCTAATGAATGTAATCTAATTTATTTTTCTTTTTCAGAATTTTTTTGGTGGTGTTTGGGGTTTGGCGAGCGGAGGATGGTGTTTCACGAGAAATCTTTCGAGTTTCACGCTTCCATGGGTAATCTTCACACTTCAGTTTCTAAATATTTGGTCTAATCAATTTCTTCTATTTACAGGTTTTGCTCTTGTTTGTTTGTGATGTTTTCTGTTTACGCGGTGCAACCAGTCAATGATTAATTCACCCTTCTGGGTCACCTGGAAAATTTTTCGCAATCTGATGCTTCTAGATTGGATTAATCATATCTATCTAGGTCATCAGTTCGAATATTTACTGCGAAACAGCGTTCACAAACATCAATTTCATAAAAAAAAGTATTTTTTTAGTTTCTGTTGCGTTTGTTCGTCCGCAATGTTTCCTTCTTCTGGTACAATTCAGATTTGTCTTGCATTGCCATTCTAAGCTACCAATTTTGAGAAACCTTGCGGAGGAACAAATTACAAGACTAATTAGGGTTATCTATTATTAATTTGCATTTAAATTCATGCCTGCCGTTGTTCATTCGCGACATCTCCCTTACCTGTGCTATTGGATCTAACACAACACGCGATTACTCCAAGTCAACAGGATCGGGACACACCGCGAAGGAAGAACAGCGACGTCCTTTTCTTTATTGTGATGTCATAGTTGTTCGTACATCATATTATAGTTATTACCACGTTTGTATCATGGCTTCTGCTTGCGGTTGTTTGACGGCAACGTTTCCTTTGCATGTGCAATTGGACTTGGCTTCTGTTCGCCTGTGCAAGCCATCATGCTTGGGAAACTCTGCCAAAAAAAAACCGCGAAGCTGCTTTTCGTTTGGGCGCCATTATTGTTACCTTTACCTCTGCTGTTCTGTCCTCGAGCCGAAATTCCCCGACTAGCTCATTCTCGTTTCGGGCGTGTTCCTTGACCCGTTCGACCGAGGCGAGGAGATAACAATAAAAAATCTTAATCCTACTACTTCATATTACCCATGTTCTTTTGCTTTCCTCACCACCATCCTCTCTTTCTTCCCCAAACCCTCAAACTCAAATTTTAGGTTTCCATTTTGATTATTTGTATTTGCTTATATTTAACTGACATTTACAGCGAACATTTAACTTACTATACCAACGGTCTTTAAACTTAGAACATCTACAAATTACGGATTCCCCGACACTCACAAATACCTAATAGAGCTCTTTCGGATATTTGGTTATAATGGAACGTTTCTATATACGCTCCTTCTTATTTTATTTCCGACCGCTTTAAATCAGACCCTTGGCACGTACAACAAACTTACTATTTTACAACAAATTACACAAACATACAGAATAAATTAACAATCCTACAAAAATAAATTAATGTTCCTACAACTCTTAATCTTAATAATTATAATCTTAATGATCTCAATAATAATAATCTTAATTAATAATTTTAATCTTAGTTCCTGATCATTTCAATGGTTGAAATGACGGGATATAACTCCTTTAAAATACGTGATTTAAACTCAGATACGGAGTTATCGCGGTGCCGTTTTCGATGACTTTTGGGTTTTTGATTCTCGTATAGCGCCTTATGCTCCCGGTGAGATCACTTGGGATTCGAGGATCTTATGCTCGGCCGCCGCGGGCAAACGGCTTTGTATTTTCTTTTTTTTTTTTACAGTTGTTATTCGATGTTAGCGTAAATTCAAATTCGGTTTCGTCTATGTAAACTTATCGTCGTGCCGCCTGTGGTGTATTTATACCGGTTCCTAAATAAAAGGGGTCACCAGTCAGCCACATATTACGGCCATAATACCACAAAAAAAAATCTTAAGATTTCCTACCTTTAATTTCCTTTTTCGTCGATTTGGTGATAACTCCAAAATTTCCGATGCTCCTGACGAGCATTTTTTTGAATCTTTAAAATCTTACTTAAATTTCTTTTCTATTATACCTTTTTTTTTTTTTTTGAAATTTAACTTTTAAATGTTCAAACGATATTTGCGCAAGACCAGATATATCATCAGCGCGGCACGACAGATTGCTTCGAAAACCACTACACAACTGAATTTTCCTTTCTTCTAAGCTGTTTAGTGCCACCCACTATGTTCGGTTTGACCTTGATTTTATAACCGGTAACTATTTATTCCAGTTCCGGCGCCAAAATCTTACACCCTTTTGTTCCTTCCCCGAACTGGCCCTACGTCTGAATGACCTTTATTTGACCTCCGGAGATTTGTCCTCTACTTGACCCGTTTTCTTCGTCTACCAGCTCTTTCTACCCAATACTCCAATACATTATCGCCTTCATCCTACCAGGCGATCATGTTTTGGAAGTCGGTTACCCCTTTCAATTTCCCGCCTTTTCTCTATTCTGTACCTTCTGTTCTTTTCGCTTTATGTGGTGAAAGTTATGAATGGGAAAGTCTACCTGGCAACTCTTTTAGATTTATCTTGCTTTTGACGTTTATTACTACACTAGCGGATCCAGCGGCTAATGCTCGGTGGTATTCACGATGATAGGTTTTAACTTGCACATCATCAACATTCAGATTTCGCATTTTCTATTAAAATTGTGGTAAGTAATTTTGATGTTTCTATTTATTTATATTCCTTTTATTCCAGGCTTCACCCCACATGCAACAAAGCAAACCAAAACCGTGATTGTTGAACAAGTGAAGGTATTATACTTAGCGATGTTTTGTATCTAAACAAATAAACAAAAACTAAAGTGCTCAGACTTTATTATTATGAACTTACTTTGAATTTAAATTATATTTAAAATCACATTTCATGTGAGATGATGTGGCATTTCAATTTAAATAATTAAACGCTTAAACTTGGACTGAGCAAAATCACTGGGTGGATATCTTTTACACATTACGTCACCTCATTTGATTAAAATGCAAAATTACTACAGCTATCGATTAGCCAAGTTACGAATTTCAACTGACAATTTTCAGAGCAACGATTAGCAGATTTGAAATATAATTTTACCATTAATATGTTGTTGTATGTAATATCTGCAATATTCCCCATTCAAATAGTTTGTTTATCTATGAATTACGATATTCATCATTATAATATACTAGTACTTATTGAAATTCAGAATAACAATCATATGTGGTACATATGTAATTATAATGGAATGATAGGTAAAAAGAAGCAACTTATTTCAATTCTCAATAATGACAATGATAGTACACCTATACCTCGCTTTGCGTCGTTTCGTTTTGCGTTGTTTTCGAAGTTGCGTCGTTGCTTAATTAGTACCAATTTTCACTGTGCGTCGTTAGGTTTTCGATGTTGCGTTGTTTTGGGTTCGAGTCTTTAATTTTTTTCTTGTTTTCTAACAGTTGGCTCCACTTTTGTTTCTAATTGCGCCATGCCATTAAATTCGGGAATTCCTCTTCTAACTGAAAATCAACGCAATTTTAATACAGTTTTATTTCACTATGTTTTGCTAATTTTAGAATTCAGTTTCAATTATGTAGTATTCATATTGTGCTTTTTGTAACGTTTCAATTTGTGCTTTTTAAAAAAGAGAATAATTAATTTCTATAAATTTTTATGGGTTGTTTCTGATTACAAAAAAGGTAAATATTTTTCCAATTTATTTATTGGCAGAGTTATATTATTTTTGTTTTTTTAATGTTTACTTTGATCGATTTTCTTTTTAAAAAGTAGTATTTTCGTAACCCTGGAACCTATCTTCGATCTTTACATGGTTTGCTATAGAAAATCTTAATTCACTTTGAGTCGTTTCAATTTGCGTCGTGTTTTTTTGGAATGTAACCCCGACGCAAAGTGAGGTATAGGTGTACAAGACTAATTGCGTTCATTTGAGCTACATATTGAATGAATTACAGGAAAACTAATCTTAAGATTTGACCAAAAATTTATATCCAAAGGTTGAAACACAAAAAAATACGATTTTTGTAGGAAAAGTATGTTTAATATTAGACTTAGATAACTGCATTAATTTTCTAATTTTATTAAAATGATAAATCTCTGCAGGAATACATTTCATCATTATTGAGTTCAAATATTAATTGTCTCTATTTACATAAAAAATAATGAGGGAATCCCCGCCAAACATTTTAAAACATGAATTAAAAATTATATCTACAGATACGCCTATGATCACTAAATAATGCGTTTATCCTCTTTGACCGGTTTCTCAGACTCCTCGTCCGAGGATGCGGTTGGGTCGTCGGCGCTGTCAGAAGGGCTTTCGTCCACCGTTTGCGGCGGATGCTCCAGAACGTGGTCGATTAAACCGAATTTCTTCGCCTCCTCTGGACACATAAAGTTATCACGCTCCATACACCTATGTAGAACATCATATTCCTGCTTAGTGTGTTTTACATAAATGTGCGTCAGTTGTTTCTTTAGTTTAATGATTTCCTCGGCTTGTATTTGTATATCAGTAGCTTGGCCCTATTGCAAATTAGAACATAAGTTCACAGTTAATAGAAGTCCTAAAACTAGACGTACCTGTGCACCACCGGAGGGCTGGTGGATCATGATGCGCGCATTTGGAAGCGAATAGCGGCTACCAGGCGCTCCAGCCGCCAACAGCAATGAACCCATGGAAGAAGCCTGGCCAACGCACCATGTGGCAATTGGTGGTTTCACGTACTGCATTGTGTCATAAATGGCTAGACCGGCGGTAACCACTCCACCCGGCGAATTTATGTACATGTGGATAGGCTTGTTGACATTTTCGGATTGTAGGAATAGCAACTGTGCCACTACTAGTGAACTGAGGTCGTCGTGAATGTGTCCCATCAGACAAATTATACGTTCCTTTAGTAGCCTGGAGAATATGTCATAGGCTCGTTCACCTCGTCCGGTCTGTTCGACGACCATCGGAATTAGATTTATGCTATTAGGTGACGAAGTCGCTATTCTCCGCCATGACGATGGAAGATAAAATTTTTTCTGTGAAATGTTTGTTCAATGAATATTAATTTTTTTGCATCTAATTGTGTGATACTTACTTTTATTATATGGCAAAGATTATTAACAGAAGTTCTTAACATTTTTGCAATCTACTTTCCGCCTTGTAAATACTTTTCGTTGGATAACAGCTGATAAAACGATTTTGGCTGTCATTTACGCTGTCAAAAATATTCGGTAAGATAGCAGCGAATGATCCGAATCACACTTGAAAAATATGTAGCATATTGTAGGTCATAATCTTAAAATTTCTTTTGACGATCCGAATTCTTTTTCAATCGGGAAAATGTTAAATGGTAAAAACCCATTAAAACGTATTCAAGAACTCTGATATTGTGAAAACCGGATTTAATATATGATATCATGATATGATATGATATGATTTATTTAAATATTGGATCGAATCCAAACCGTTCAATACAAAAAGAAGATCCTGTACCAACTTTTTTCTGAGCGGTAGAATGAAAACTTTACCGTAGGAAAACATTAATAAAAAGGAGAAAAAATACTAAAAATCGGATTTCTCCAAAACTAATGATTTTTCAAAACATAAATGCATAAATCTTTACATTAACATTTTATATAAATAAACGACATTTCAAATTCCTTTACAACGTATATCTTTAATCGTTTAGGTTATATAGATGTAAGAATTTAAATTTTCGACGGGCTATAACTGTATAACTATACGAGAGCAGAAGTTGTTGAAGCAGCGCCAAAAACTACAATAATAAAAACAACAACAAAAAAATTGGAGTGAGTTTCTAACTGTAAAGTTAACCCGAAACTGGTCTTATTTCTGATTCTCACTGTTTTTAAACCTTTGAGGGTTAAAGAATTTGTGTAAAACAATTTTTATGAACTGAAGTCATTCAAACATTTACACAGCTAGGTATTTCCTATTTTTTGAATTTTTTATTATTTAATGATTTTATTTCAACCAGACTTCATCGGTATCATACACAAAACCGAAATATCAAACCTGTGATATATTTTTCCTGATATTTACATCGTAAATAAAATGAAAATTGAAACATTCTGTTGCTTTTTTATAAGAAAACTTACACCAGCAAATATTTTTATTTCACATTTACAAATTTCTATTTGTACATAATATTATTGAATAAAATACGTTCTTTATATATGTATGTACTTACATATATTTATTACAATGTGTTTAAATGCTACGCAGTATAAAATATAATTATAGGGTTTAGATATAGTTAGCACGAGCTAAGCTACATATAGTACATGTACATACATATAATTATTTATTTATTCATTATTAGTGAAAATCAGCGTTCGGTTTTGCTCTTAATTTGTGCTAAAAATTCGTTATTTCAGCTAAACAATCCGCTTAACTTTTGTATAGGAAATTAAAAAACCCAAAATCATCATCACATTGATGAAATTTTGTTTGTTTCTTTTTTCTCTACCCAAACATTAAAATTTTTCTTTTCAAGTCTTGATTTTTAATCGAAACATCTTCTCGTATACCACAAGAATCGAGGACTTCTTCAGTACATATATTTAGTATTTTCATATAAAACATTTGCTTAGATCTTAAAAATTTTATTAAACAAAAATCACATTCACTTGAGCGTCAAATTCTCTTCGTGTTCAACCTTAAAATAGATTAACTTAGGCTAATAAACATTAGGTATTGATAATGTATTTCGTTTTTAATGTACGATATTTTTTATAATTCGAACTGATTTCTGATGGCAACTAAAATGTGAAGCTTCTGAAAGGGCGCCAACGGCGCGTTGTAGCTTTTGTTGAGATCAATTCGTAGTTCTAAACGAGCTCGATGGGATGCCATCGCAATAAGATTAAAACTGAAATTAGGCAAATCTCAGTAAATAAAAACAGAGGCTTAGCAAATCTAGCGCCCTCACCTGCGAATTTCGCAACTCCTTCGAGTCTGCTTTTCTTCCAGGTGCAATCACTGCTTTAGCTGCTTAAAGTGCCGCCCCCTCCGCTGCCTCCACCGCCGCCGAGCTGATTGTGTGCCAGCATCAAGATATCCTTCTTCTCTTTCGGGAACCGCAACTCCCGTCCAGCCAAGCGAGCAGTCTCCAATTCTCTTTCGGCCTGGGCCAGCTCGCGACCCAACACACCCGGATTCTCCTGCTCACGTGCAATCCAATCCAAGGCCATCTGAGCGCGCATGTCGTCGTCCAGACTCCGGTTCGAATAGTGTGCCACAACTTCCTGCCGCGAACACTGGCGTTCGCGCATCGCCTTGAGCGAGCCGTTCCAGTGCAACAACTGAAAGACGGTCATCAACTCCTGGAATTCCAACATGGTTCGTCCTTTGTTGGCTTCGAGCATGAATCTGTGAGATTGTGAGAGAGGTGCATGTATGCAAATCGTGTTATGAATTCGACATTCTGGCTTGTTCTTGATTTCACTTAAATACCTGAAGGCTCCGATACCTCCCGTGTCCGGCCCGTCACCCTCCTGCGCCTCGCCCTTGAAGGAAGCACGCGCTTCCTGGACGGCCTTCTCAATAAATTCGTCACTTATGCGTCGTGATGGGTGCTCGTTAAAAACCGAGTTCATCAGCGCTATTTTGGCCGAACTACGACGTGCCTCTGCCTTCGTTGGACAGTTCTACAAAAAAAAGAAGAATCCATTCAAACTCAATCAAGGATTCAACATTTCGTGGAATTCAATTTAAATTTTTATTAAATAACACATAAAAAATGCTGCTTTTTTTGATTCGATCTGGTTTATTTACCAATTTACGAGTATATACACTTTAAGCGAAACCTACTTGAAAGCTTCCAAAGCAGCTCCCACCCGGCAGTGTTACATAACAAACGTAAGGTTGACTGTTCGATGGCACGGATTCGTAAATTACGAGAGCGCCGTTCTTCAGATCTGCACCACGCGCTTGCTTCATTTGCCAAAACTCCTGTAAAGCTTCAACGACGTTCACTAAAATGAGAGGCAGGCAAGTAAAAAATTAAATTGAAATGAAAAAGAAGCGATGTATTTTGATTATTTTTCATAACGAATAAATATAATATTTAATATAATAGAATACATAATATAATAGAATAGATCCAATATATGTATGTATAAAATAGAATATAAATACGAATAGATATCTGTTAGGATAACACTAATTCGACTCTTGCTGGCAAAAGTAGAAAAGTATAAAAATATTGTGGAACAATAGCACAGCTTGGTAATCATGTAGGAATCCAAGTAGGAAAAGAAAAATCGAAAGCTAGTTAAAGGAATTTCACTGCAGTACAATTGATTTTCAGGCAATTGAAGCTCATACATTATTTCCTTAAATTTTTTAATAAATGGCTGAACTGTTGCGTGATCACAAGAAAGCATTTCCCCACATATTTTTAATAAACGTTTACCAAATCGCGATTTGAAACCATTTAACCATCCAGAACTTGCAAAAAAGTCCCCTGGTTTTTCTTTGATTTCCCCAAAAAGTTTCTTTGCTTTCTCCTTCAGCATATCATCACTAACAGGTAAACCTTTATCACGTTGTTTTAAGAACCAGGTGTACAATGCGTGTTCCATATGAGGATTCTCACCTGTTTTTAGAGTTTTTCTGTTCTTAGCTTACTTGGCGGTTCGAAATAACTTTAAAGATGATACCCTTTTTTTATTCCCGATATTGTTGATTTAGCTACGCCATAATGGCAGTATGGTTGATTTTATACTGCCTAGCCAAACTGGATCTGCTTTCTCCTTTGCCAATTTTTCAATTATTTTACCCTTTTCGTTTAAAGATACAAATTTTAGTTTTCTTGAGGACATTTCTTTAAATAATAACTAAAAACTCGGAACAAATTCGCAGTGGCTCAAACACTGTTGCCACAAAAAATGCAAAGATTGACGACCTAAATACGAGACGACAGCATGCGGTTATCGTTATTATTTTATAGTTATCTTATACATACTACGTATTTACGTCGTATATTGAAAGTATCAATCAACAAATTTTTGTTCACGCCACTGAAGCTCAGTTGTTCACACTATAGAGTACCAATTAGACAAAATTGGCTGTTCATGCTAACGGGCTGTTCATGCCAAAGAGGGTTCACCCTACCCAGACTACACTGTAATGTAATCAGTTCAAGTATTCACTGTTGTAACTAAAGTTCACTTATAATTCTTGGGCTTATTTTTGCGTTCTGTTATTTCTATCATTCCTGTTTTTATGAATCGAAATCATGAAAACTTATTTCCGGCCATTTCATCAGTGAACATGCATTTGCTGCTGTGGAAGAGTCGCACTCCTGCCGCTCGTAACAAAACTGAATAAACATTTTTATCCCAATTTGCTTGAAAACGTAAAATCTTAATGCAGTTCAACTCTTCAAGCCTCCAGAACCATGCAAGCTGCAGATTAAAAAAGTTGTTCGAGATTTTATATTTTCTATCTGCTCTCTTGTATTTACGAGTATTTGTTCGAATCTGCGGATGGCGGATCCGCGCAGAATCTACAGCCGCAGCTAAGAATTGCAGTCAATTGTTGACACGTAGCTGTGATGCTATAAGTAGGCCTCGTAGGCCTCAAACACGCCGTGCGGAGTGCTCAATTGGAGGCTTAATTAAATAATTCAGAACATATGAAGCTCAAAAAGGTGTAGATGTTGGCCAACCAGTTTGCGGTTTTATATTCGCACCGTTAAGACGTGCGCGATAATCGCAACATTGAAACATGCAAATTATAAAAGCTATCGCCAAAGTTCCGATCTGCGGGTAGGTGCATTTCTGGTCACAACAACTACTGCGAAAGCGAAATACCTCCCCTCCCCAAGGCATTTAATTACTAGTAACCGAACTTAGATGTCGGTCTCAGCGAAGGCTCGCCTAGTTTACGAATCAAAACTAAGCACAAAATTAACGACGTTTATACTGCTTGGTTGTGAGCATCACAAAACCAAGTGTCGTATATTACGTGAACTTTCGGTAGTTGCGAGTCCCAGGAAGGGGCCAACCCTCTCTTTAAGCCAACTTAGTTGTTGAAGAATAATCTACGAGGACGAATTTTATGAAAGAATATTTGGATCGATTTCACTTCATTGTTCATAGACTTCGAACAATGAGAAGTCTCGAGAATCAGACAAACACCAATAGTTTGGCATTGAATTGTGAATCATTAGAAATCAATAATTAATTAACTAATTACTCCAACGTCATGGCTAGAAAAACCTATAAATATTAACTTTATTATTTTTTACGGATGTTCTGGGGAAAACGAGTGGAATTAATCAATGTGTTGTGAATAATGTGAGTGTAATTTTTGGGGTTGTCATCACCTTTGTTCAATTTCTTGATTCCTGATCTTGTAAAGCGTAAACGTTTCTGATAATTACACCCCAATCGAGCCCACTCAATGATGACATGCTTTCTTCCACACCCATTTCAACTACATAAGTATTCTTTAGACCATAGAAATTGAACTCTGCCGTCGATTCACTTGAAGAGATTCGAAAAGAACACACTGATTGCTAAACTACCCCACTTCCCGGCCCCATGTTCGTGACCATACCGCCGCCATGATGATCCAGTTTTGACCATTAAGCATTGCATAAAATTCGCACATAAATAAGTCCGTAGCTGCAAAGTGCTGCAAATAAAATGAATGAACAGGTTCAGCATTGATCAGGGTCTGGCCATTAAACCACCGACTTAATGCCGATCCAAAGGCGAACACCATTTGCGAAAATCAATCGTTAAATTAACACCGTTCTTTTCATTTATGTAAATATGCATATCAGGCCCCATGAATAGCTTGCCTTTGGGTTTACTCACCGCGATAGTCGCTGTCGTCGTACAGGCCGGGCACTGAGGGTAACGCCCAAAAGGGCTCTTCCGGATAAACCATCATCATTTAAGGTACTTTCCAACTATGAAACACAAACACCGAAACCAAGCGAAATTAAAAGTGTTCTTCTGTGTTTTTGAATTGTTTGTTTTACTCGTATATATTTTATTTGTTTTTCTCTATCTTTATTATTTTCTTTTTCTTTATCTTTTGCTGTTTTATGTTTTTGGTTTTCAATTTAATTTCCGCTTCGCCTTCAATTGAATCTCTTCAAATGGCGGCTGTAATTACATTAAGTATTCGTCTTGTCCTTAAAAGACTTCATAATTATTCAAGCGCTTTTTTCTTCGTCTCTCTATTTACAGCTCTATCTCTCCCACACACACACACACACACGCACAGACACAGACAATCGGACGGTCTGAGTCGAAAACTAATAAAAAGTAGATCAAGCTTTAAAAATGACCGCTTTGAAGAGGTTGAGTTTTACAACCTCTTAAAAGTTGACATGTGTGATTACGGAAAATGCGGGAAATAAAAACAACAACATCATCTGATGCAGCTACAACATCAAGTCAGTACATCGCCGTCCTCGCAAATATAGCGGTGATCATTAAATTCCCGATAAAGATCAACAGGCACAGCTATTAAAACAATATTTGTTGTTCATAAAAGTTTTATGCAGCGGAGAGTATAGTAAGGACGAGGCTGAATAACTTAATTTGTAAATCTTTAATGATTGCATCAAGAAAGTAGCCAGCATTCTACTCAACGGCAGAAGGAAGCGAGGAGACGCAGATGGAATCGGGTGGGTGGAGTCTTGAGGTAAAAGAAATACAACCAGGCTCTGCCGAGAGCAGGAAAAGAGTTTGAACAAAAAGAGAGAACGAGTGTAATGAACGAATGGGTATTCATCTTAGATGGTATATTACATACATACATTTAAAACTCAGTAATTCACCCACAGCAAGTACCCACTCTACCAGCTAAGAGCAGACGAAAACTAAAATAATAATAGTGTGAAAAAGACGCTCTTAAAATGTACTTATTTAGTTATTTGTTCATATAATTTTATTAATTTAGATTGTCATTTTTTATACTCGCATGGAATATTAAAGGAAAGGAAAATACAATGCAATCGTATAAAAAAGACCTCCTTGCTAAGTGGATAGGAGAAAGCGTATACATGTATGTATATGTACTTATACATACATACATATATGTATATATGTATGTAGATGAGTTGATGCTCATGATGATGATGATGCACTATCATGCCGTATTGTATCGCTGCTTGTTTTTGTTGTTTTTTAATGCATTCTAAGCGCAGCTTCAAACCGTTTGCAGTTGCTTAAAACACCAGGAACACCAACAAAAACCTGACATTTTAAGTTGAGCGAGAGCAAACCGAAGCAAACGTTCTACACTACTTAAATAAATTTCATTAATTCACACTTTTATTATAATAATTTTTCGGTAAATAAACTCATCGAACCAAATCGGTCTCAGTCTCAAAAGTCGCTTATGCCGCTCTTAGGGCTGCAACTTGCTCAACGTGTATTATTTGCAATAGCTACACAAATGAAATGCGATATAATATCGGAACTTTTTTGGTTTTATTTTTAGTTTATGTGAGTATATTTTGTGTATGCGATTTTTGTTGCTTTTCTGTGCTCCCGGCAATGATGAGGTCTGTTCTTGCTGCGCTTCAAGCCGTCATTATTTGAGTGTGGTTGTTGTAGCTTTTTTGCTTGCAAGCATGAAAGTTGCAAAGCACAAAATAAGAAGCAGTGTATTTTATTTATATGCGAAGCGCTACTTTTTACGACTGTCAAACAGGGTGAGGCAGATCACAGAGAAGCTAAACAGAGCTGAAGAATATGAAATATGAGGTGATTTTCTTAAAGAAATTATATTCTATTCTAGTCAGAGTCAGAGTCAGAAAAGAGCTGAGATGAATAAATATAAAGAAGGAATTGAAAATTAATGCAAGGAAGAAGGAAGGAAATGCTTGAAGTAAACTCGTAAAGCATCGACGAAGATCATGTCGGACTCCATGACTCATCATGTATGCATGAATGAGGTCCACACGAATCACTATCTTTACATCTCTGTCTGTATTGTTTTATTGATAAACTTAATGATGTTATTTTTAAACTAGTCATAGTAAAGCAGAGAAATGTCGCAAGTGTTAAACGAGTAAAAGGATGGTACGAAAGAGCAACCATAAAGCCATTTGAAGTCATGTCGGAGTGGATTTGTGAAGCTGTAGTTATGAAAAACTGAAAGCTTACACACGCGCACATACGCGCACTTGCTATCCGACACTCTGTTGCGCCGCTGACTATCGAGCGACAACCATCGTCGACGAATGATCGCCACGATTCATGCCACGGTTTTATGTGTGTGAAAATGTGAGAAGAAAACCAAACAGACGAAGCAGAAATCGATTCGAAATCAGCTAATGAAGGAAGGCATGAAGCGAGGAATAACACACAAAAGTTAAGATAACTTCATGTTAATACAAACAAGCAAACCCTCCGAAACGAGCGCTCACACCGCTCACGAGAGTTGATAAGGAAATTAAGTATTCCAAGAGTTTCGAATCCGATGCTGCGATGTGTACGGATGCGGCTAGCCGCGTGGAGTGGCGAAGGAGGCCCTCAATTGAGTTGTAAAAATTTAATTTTTGAGTTTTATTCGAGTCTAATGAGCAACAACGACAGCGGCGACAGAACAGCGGCACGGAAGGAAGCGTAAAAGCCATTTGCAATTGAATTTTTTAATATTGATAAGAGTTATGAAGAGGTTGTGGTTATGACGGCCAACAATGTAGCACAATTTGTTCATGCATATGCAAATTAATTGTGTTGCTGTCCACATTAAAAGGGAGTAAAAGTCAAGTTTACTGCGCCGTAATGTTTGGCCACAAAGAATGGTCACTGGGAATGGGCAGCGGAACCGACGACCCTCGTCTATGCGCCTGGTCCCATGCTCAGAAACAGCTTGATTGGCTTTTCGTAATATAAACGTTTGTGACGAACAGAGAGAGAGAGAGAGTTCGAAAAATCGCGTTAAGTTTGTTGCTTAAGTCTTTTGTTTGAACTCAAGAGAAAGAAGATTCGCAAGTTATGTAAATTATTGTACATAATTCTGTTGACAAAACGATTTCATATGAATTATCATAAATGGCAGTCGTTTCTGAATTATTGTATGAATATTCATTATATTTCGTTTCGTTTTGCTAAAGGAACTACAGTAAGTCGATAAACTCGACTAATATTTTGCCCGTTCACTTCAACCAGCTTTTATGTTTCTCAGGCCTCGCTGTATATATTTTGCTTTCTTTTCGAGGTATACACACTTGAATCGCATAAATTTAAAGGCGTACAGACACATGCACACTTATACACACACACACACTTGAGCAGAATAGCAACATCTTAAAGATGTTTGATCACAATTTATCTTTTCACTGCGTACTGTACGCTTATCCATTCATTCGTTCATGTATTGAAAATAATTTAAATATACACATCATTTTCCGATTCCATTAATTGCAATATTTAATGGGTTCGGATTTACAGTGAAGAGAAAACAAGTACATACACGGAAAACTACGCACAAAAACAAAATCACGTCAAATCGCGCTCGTTCCGATCGCCAGACTAAAGGTTGGCTCCAAAAATTCACAAGTGGTAATAACTTGTTACCAATAGCTACTACTACGAAATTTCTACTACGGAATTGTATAAATTGTTTACAACTCATCTTACTTACACATAATGGTGGATACTATTCCCCTCGAAGGGGAAGGTCAACTTTTTCATTAACTCTTTATATAATATCGTAAAGGGCAAATTATGTATCATACATCATACTGATTTTTCTGCCTTTTCTAAATCAATTGCGTAACAAAGATTCGTACACTCAACAACAAATGTACGAAATGTAAAAAATCCTCAAATTCAAAATACCCACAATCAACTAGTTTTGCACGGTACTGGCAACATCAGTTGCATCAGGGTTGCCAAGTATTTGTTTCAGATTCCGCAATTTCTATCGAAAAATTTTCCGAATTTCAATTTAATTCCCCAATCCAACAACACCTTTGTTCTTATAACCTACACACGAAGTGATGAGCATATATTCACTTTGGTCTTTCGTTTGTAACGCATTAAAGGAGGCGTGGCAGCCCGGTCCGTCCGTCTGTGGAAATCATGATTACAAAAGAACGAATATTTTCATCAAATTCGGAACGAATGCTCTCTATCATCGAAAACTCATTGGTATTGAAAATTGGCAAAATCCGACCAATGCCACGCCTTTTTTACAGTAAATATAAATTCATCCATGCTTATAGATCAATTTCTCAGGTTGTAGAGCGGATTTGAGGTTGAGGTTATTCACAAGTCCACCGTCTCGGACCAAAATGTTACTTAAAAAATGGGCGTGGTACTACCATTAAAGAAATAAAATTCGATTACAGTAGAAGGAATAAAGTCATGAAATTTTGTACGAATATTCTCTGTCATCACAGGCAATTCGTATCTACCCTTACTTCTTCATTTCTTCTGCTTCTTGGTCATGCCGTGTTCTTCGGTTCACGGATCGCTTCTCTTGCTTCGTTGTGCCTTTTATTGTTGTTATTATTGTTCTTTTTATTTAGTTTTTACTTCGCTTCGTTGCGAATCTTTTTCGAACTGAGTTCGTATGGTCCAAAAATAATAGCTTACAATAAAACATGAAAAGCAAGGAATAATATTGAAATCGAAAAAAACTGACTGTGTGTATGGTATAAAACAGCGTGTGTGTGTGTGTATATGCGTGTGAGTGCTTATGGCTCTCACAGTATGAGTGCATTAACAGTGTTGCTGTGTCGAAACATACATTGCAGTTGAAACTGCAAAAAACAGCCCAAATTGATACGTTGCGGTGAAGGAGGACACATTTCGTTTATAGCTGGCTACTCATTTATTGTGTTTATAACTTTGCATAGAAAATACTCAACACAGCATTTAAAAATTATGAAAGGACGTTTTTAATTTAATGACATTTGCTCAAAGTTCCGCAGAAGCAGAACGAAGGTTTTCTCATCATCAATTGAACTCATCATCAAAAAGCAATCTTTTTTATGAACAACATTAATTTCCAAATGGAAATATTTATTACTAAATTGACACATTTTAAGAAGCGGAGGACACATTTAATTTGACGTTAGCTGCAACACTGGTATTAACACTGGCTCATCGACTCTCCGGCTCGTATATTCTCCGGACTGCAGTTCGACCAAAGTAATAAAGCAAAGCAATGAGGAATTTTGTTGTGAAATCGTTGTTTTTGTTGTACTGGTTGCTTTGTGAGTTGGATGCTGTACTGGCGACCAAGCGACATCGATTTGTGAATCCATCGGTTCAAAGTGTATTCGTATGTGTTACAAAAATAATAATTCAGTGACATTGTATCGGGGAAATTTTCGAACCGGTTATCCAGCTCTTTTTTCTCTCGAATGTCGCTTAATTCCCACAATATTCCCAATATATCCCACATAATTAACACATATATGTACATATACATATATGAGTTAGTGATTCTAAATAGAACATGTCTAAATAGATTCTAATGAGAACACAGAAGCGATGAAACAGATTAATATTCGTATCATATGATATTAAGTTGTTTTATTTTTTTTTATGCCAACTAAATTTCAAGCACTGTGACTGTTTTTTATCTGACAATTGGGTTTTGATTGATTTGATTGTCTTTGACTTTTTTGATTCGAATTTCTTTACATTGAGACAATATAACTCTACAATCTTTTATTTAAAACTGTATAGTCTTACAACAGTCAGTGATGAATATATGTATACGAGTATATGAAATTCCAATCTGAGATTGCAAATGGGAAAATTTGGCCAATGAACAAACACGCCCACTTTCCATACTAAAATCTATAGAACCTTTCTCTAAAAAATCGTATATCAGCTATCAGGAAATCAATTCGAATTCCCAAATTCTAGCTTAACTCATTAACCCATTAAAAATGAGCGTGTTCATCCAGATTTACATTATATATCCTACTTATTAGGGTGCGAGGAAAAAAGTGCTTAACCGTGTACACAGAATAACAAATACATTTATTTCTTAAATCATTAATAATTACTCTGCCAATTATGGGCGTGGTCCGTGCACAGATGGGAGTGGGGATAAATAAAATATGCATTTAGTGTTAATGTTATCTACATTACATCACCAATAATGGGCGTGGTTCGCCCACTTGAACACAAGTGATTTCAGTAGATTTTATTTAAACATGACACAAATGACAGACAGACAGTTTTTGGTATGTACTGTATTTTTATTGCATTATCTATTTAATTTATCTAAATTCATTTAGATCATTTCATTCATTTCGGATCAAAATTTTTAAAAATGAATGTTGTAGAATGGTGAAAAAGTCTAATATTGGGTAAATCTTGGGATTAAAAGTTTTTTGAATAAAGTTAAGGTTTCTCATTTATATTTAATACAATTTTTATTTGCTTGCATTGTTCTGAATTTCTTTCTTTATAATAAAAGACTACACAAAATAAATTCGAATTCTAATTGATCAATAATTGTGAATACATGTTGAATAATGTTTGAAAATGATTGAATATCACTTGTTGCAAAAGAAATTCACTCGCAGCAACAACCAATTTTTTCAATATTTATTTATCGGTCCGAAATCGGTTCGGTGGTGGGGGATGCTGCATACCGAATATCAATGAAATTTTGTATTTCGAAGAAAAACCCAGGCAATGAAAGTAAAAAATAAGCCAGCAAGGTTGTGACTTAAGTTGCAAGTGAAGTCAGTCGCTCAGCCACAAGCGGCACTGATCCGAGAGATGCGACCCCGCATTATTATGCCATCTATTGTTTGACACTACAGCCACGACGACAACTTTTGGAAAACTAGCAACAACCGATTTGCCGCGCGTGCTCTCAAAGACCAAACTATTTAATTTAATCCAATAGCTAAGCAGCGACGTTCAAACTTTTTCTTACTTGCATGTTTAACATTTCAAATCAAGAAATTTATGGTATTAACACTCATTATCAGATCTCAGCATTGAGGCAACTAACAATAGTTAGTCAAATTATTTAAGTTGTATACTTACGAAGTGATATAGTCGAGGATAGAGTGCACCAGTGCGGCACGCGTAGTGCCGTTTCGGAACAAGTCTGTTCAATTATGGTTTGCGGCTTGTTTCAACGGCCAACCGAGTGATTTACATATGCACCTGAATATGAATATGGAACCATACAGGAAACCGACGACTGTAGTAAGTGTGACTTTTATGACAAGCGAGTTCTTCGCTTCGAGACCATAAATCCGGGTTTTAATATGCCGCAAAGGACTCACGCCCCAAAGAAGCCGTAAAACGTGACAAAGTGTTTATGAGCGTTGATGAGCAGAATTCAATGGTGAGGAATAATGATTCAATTTTGTTTCATTCGTGCTTTATGCATAAACGAACACCGTACAGGATGTCAAGTTTAACAAATGTAAAAGTAACAACGAAATTCTATGTTGGAAGAGTTCAAGAAACGGTCTTCACGGACTACTCTCGAAAGTAAAGTTTCGAGCATATAAAAAAGGATAAAATTCAACGCTGCTGAGTTTTAAAATGTGATTTGTTTTATCATTTGTTTGTCATTTTTTACTTGTGGGAGTTAGAAAAAATATCGTCCATATAAATTATTCTTTTGAAAGAAATTGAAGTCAATGAAGATTTTCTTTAAACTCTCCACAGTCGAGTGTTTCTTTTCCCGTCACCATGGGTCAGGGGATCCTACTCGTATTTGTGCGAGTGTATAGATTTTTATGGATTCGCATAAAAGAATTTCGAGATTATACTTCATTTCCTTCCCTCTTGAATTTGAGGTGAGTTGAGTTTTCCTCCGCAGTTATGGCGACGTGGAGCCGGTTTTCGTGAAGAATTTGATTTTTAATTTATAGGCAAATTTTTTTAAGCGAACAAAACAGAAAAATTATGAGTTTATAAATTAATCCACAAGGAAGAAATATGCGCGGCATCAGACTGCTTTCGGCGGATGGCGCGGTGTTGATTTGCGATAAACTACTCCTTGGTCCTGGACTTCACTGGAAGCTGTCCGCGCGGATGCACACAAGACAAGCTATTGTCGACTGTGGAAGTGGTACGAGTCTCGTAAATGTCATAAAAATAAAAGTCCGCAGTAACTGGAACCTGTTGTTTAAACTATTTCAAACTTTCCAGACCAAAGTTGCACCGTACCCGATACAGCAGCAAGTGCTTCAGATTTCTGCAGTTGTTTTGCGTTCTTTTTTCAAAGTGTTTTCTTTTGATTTTGTTTAACCAACATGCCTGAAAAGCTTATTAGTTTTTATCGATCTGTCGTAGCGAAGCCCTGTTCATTTATCGTCCATCATCTTTTCGAACACTGCCAGCTCTGGGGCAGCAGCGACGAGGAACAGGAGTGCGCTCTGCAACATTCCCATTCAGCGCACATAATCGCAAGCGAATGCATCACCAACAACGGCGGCGAATCCGAGCTGGACGACAAAGACGACAATCACAACGAATGGCCGTCGGTGCCAGGCAAATGCATTCCGCAGGACCCTGTATCAATGGATAGTTCTGCTGTTAAATGGCATGTTTTAATGACCGCTAATTATGATCGGCCAGCCACGAACTCACCCGCGGACGCCGACCAACTCACTGAAGGGAACGCAAGGGCTGTCAACTTGTATTCTTTGGCATTTCGGCATTTAGTTGTAGATATTCTTAACCAATTTTGACGAATTTTAACAAGACCGCCGAATTCCCAAAGTTTTTGTGTGCCAATATTGGAGAAGGTACCCAAGGTGCGAGTAAAGCTCTTATGCGCTTCAGTTCCTTCAAATTTAAGAAGAAACTCTTTCTTTGCAAGAATTGAATTTTTTCTTTTTCTTCGCAGTTCGATTCTTTAAGGCACTAAATTAACTTAAAAATAGTTTTATACACAATTCAATAAATGCAACTATTATTATTATTATTAGCCACTTCTAAAAATACTTTCTCAAAGATTACTCCATCCATTTGTATCAGTGGTAAAAACATACCCCCATACTGCTAAAAACCGAATTTATTTTGTGATAAAAATTTACAATACAATCTTCGAAAATGTAAATTTAGGTTAGGTTACTGAGACGTACGAATACACTTTAGCAGATTAGATACTCCAACGCTTTCAACCTCTGATGAAAATCTTGCTTCCAGTGTTCGGAAGTGTCGAGATTGCGGGAGAGACCATTCACATCCCATAAAAAAGAGTCTTTCCCTCTACTACAGCATCTAATTTCATTTTCCCAAGTATCCTTTTCGGTATATTAGGTATAACGAGTTCAAAATTATCCCCAAAAACATTTGTAATATCACCTGCTAAGATCCTGACAATTCCTAACTTCCTCAGACCTCCAAATAAGTCCTCGAGCGAGGGGACACATATTTGAATTTCTTATAATATAACAATTCAATTTGACAAAACATTTACAAAATATGGAGCAATACTTATACGAATATTTTTTTCTACAACCACGTTTCAAGTAAAAGATATAAATTGATTGATGATATTGAGGGAAAGATTAATTAATGGTTTCCATCTCATCAGCAGAAATTCACTTCCGCTGAACCTAACAAGAAAATTAAAGGTTTCCAAAGCCTATTAAAGCTCCAGCTACTGGTCAACTTTTGTTCGTAGAAGTTGGCAGTAATTAATGCGAACACATTTGGGAAACTAATCGACCTCCTCACATCTGCCGTGCTATCGGTTGCACGTACCCGCGTACCTTCTACGGTGTAACGTCTACCGATAACTTCACTTTAGAAACATCAGGAGTTTATGAGCAACTCTTTTCCAAGAACTCGTCCCGTCCAGCGCACAGCAAAGATTTCCAATTTCCTCTAAATTGCTCGGCTGATAGAAAAGATTGCTCGGGCGCATCGTAGCCCTCGATGATTTCTGATAAAGCATTCAGTTGCGCGGTGCTGCAGCTCTCTTAGTTTGCTAATTTGATGTGCGGCGTGCTCATTTCGCCATCATTTTTATGCACAACATGTTGAAGCTAGGAGCAATTTTTATTATCGGCCATCATAATCATCGCAGTTATTAATAATACTAATAAATATTGAAATTCTTGTCGCGACTCGTACCTATTTTCTATGAAACTGAGTAATTATCGGAGCAGCCAGAAGCGGGCGCGTCGCCGGGACGCGAACTGGTTACAAGGCCAGTCGGCCAACAGCGGTGGCCATCTGGTGTTAAACGCCACGTTTCACTTAAAACACTTCGCTTTCAGAGCAGATATCGTTCGTTTACGTAAGAAGGCGAAAAGGTGAAACAGAATAGAATTAAAACATGTATGGTAAATGCTGCACATTATCTACCACACCCACCTTCTTGTCAAATCCTGTGCAGGATTGCGTTGCATTATAAGTAGTTTAACGTTCGAGAGTTCAAATAAACCTTTACACATCTACAAAAAATGTCACCAATCTTAAGTTTTAGTTTATAGTTTAGTTTATTGTTTAGTTTATTGTGTGAAGAGTATTTTAGTGACACGTTATATATTACTAGTATATAAGCCTGACTTCGCCAGGAAGTTATTATTTTTTATTTATTTCGTAAAAAAAATTGCGAAGTCTTTTGGACCTTCTCACCTTACACTTTTTTGGTTTATTTATTTTGTAGCATGAAAAGTAAAAAATTAATCGTAATTAATATCGATTGTTTGAATTTGATTCAAATATTGTTTGAGAATACTTCTTTAAAAGCAACATTTTTTGTGATAACCGTCGTCTCCACCAGCGGTACTGGCAGTTTTAATTGGGAATGGTATGTGCGACCTCCTTTTAAAAAGTTGACCACGATTCCCGTGGAGGCCACAGGTAACGCTATATCGCCCTTTCCTCGCACCACGCTCAAGAGGGTTTTGTATAGGTAGGTTTTTCCACCTCCCCCAGGTGCATCCAAGAAGAAGCATTTTGATGATCTGCTAGATGTGTATATTGCATCTATCTAACTATTAAAGCAACACCCTGTTCATCGTTTAAACATTCGACCATATCTTGACCTGTTGCTCTTTCTTTTATTATATCAAGTGCTGCTCCGGCATCATGAGGCAAGTCTTGAGGTGGAGTTTCAATACCAAAGTCTGTACAACTTTTACCTGTAAAATAAGAATTTCTTGGACATCGCGTAGGGCTAAATTTTCACAGTCTGCGTGTGTTCTACAATGATCCGGGTGTTTTCCAGGTAGGTCTTCTGCGGCTTAAGTAGGCACCCAAAAACACAGATTAAAGCAAACAATTCTCTGGCTTCCCAGCCAGTGTGACTTCCCAAACAGAATCGGCTTCTAAGATACCCAACTCCTTGCATGCGTCTTTGAATGTTTTGAATCTGACCCTGTGCACAGTTCTCAAAACTAATATCTCCTGTCACATGTAATAGAAGTAGTCTTAGATGATATCGCCCACCTTCCGATATACTAATGTTCATTTCGGGTAAGCAACATAAGCATTTTGTTCGGTGTTGGGTAAGCAACTATACCCAACACCGCCACAAATAGTCACAAACAAAACAAATTCAATGAAATTAAATTATTATGAAAAATTATTAAATCTTTAAATTATTAAATTTTTAAATTATTACATTATTAAATTTTTAAATTATTAAATTTTTAAATTGTAAAATTTTTCATAATAAAATCTGACAAATTAATCAGCACAATCTAGGAAAACAAATACAAATTTCCTCCCAATCGGATTTTTTGCAAAAAAAATGGCGAAGCCGTTCGGATTTTTGAAATTTCAGCATTTTAAGTGATGTGGAAGTCCAAAAAAAAGTCCCGGACATATTTTGCTAACAGAAACGCATAGGGATTTTATATACATACTAGTATATAAGTCTGACTTCGCCAGGAAGTTATTATTTTTTATTTAGTTCGTAAAAAAAACTGCGAAGTCTCTTTCTCACCTTACACGTTTTTGGTTTATTTATTTTGGAGTATCAAAAGTAAAAAATTAATCGCAATTAATTTCGATTGTTTGTATTTGATTCAAATATTGTTTATGGAGGTAATATTTCTTTAAAAACAATATATTTTGTGATAACCGTCGTCTCCATCAGCGGTCAACCTCCTTTTAAAAACTTGGCCGCGATTCCCGTGGAGGCCACAGGTAACGTTATATCGCCTTTCCTCGCACCACGCTCAAGAGGGTTTTGTATAGGTAGGTTTTTCCACCTCCCCCAGGTGCATCCAAGAAGAAGCATTTTGATGATCTGCTAGATGTGTATATTGCATCTATAACTCTATTAAAGCAACACCCTGTTCATCGTTTAAACATTCGACCATATCTTGACCTGTTGCTATTTGTTTTATTATATCAAGTGCTGCTCCGGCATCATGAGGCAAGTTTTGAGGTGGAGTTTTAAGACCGATGTCCGCACAATTTTTACCATGTAAATTAAGAATTTCTTGAACATCGCCTAGGGCTACATCTTCATAGTCTGCGTGTGTTCTACAATGATCCGGATGTCTTCCAGGTAGGTCTGCTGTAAAGTGGTTAAGAAACTTGTCCCACAATTTCTGCGGCTTAAGTAGGCACCCAAAATCACGGATCAAGGCACACAATTCTCTGAGCGCTTTAGGCATGCTGACTTTTACAGCCTCAGCCAGTGTGGCTTCCCAAACCGAATCGTCTTCTAAGATACCCAAATCGTTGCATGCCGTTTTGAATGTGACCCCGTGCATAGTTCTAAGGTTCTCAAAACTGATTTCTCCTGTCACATGTAATAGAAGTAGTCTTAGATAATATCGCTAACCTTCCGATATACTCACTGTGTACATTCGTGCTATGACTCTATCACTGTCTCTTTTTCTCAAACAAAACAAATTTAAAGAAATTAAACTATTATGAAATATTATTAACTTTTTAAATTATTACATTATTGAATTTTTAAATTATTAAATTTTTAAATTAATAAATTTTTGAATTACAAAATTTTTCATAATAAAATCTGACAAATTATTCAGCACAATCTAGGAAAAAAAATAAAAATTTCCTTACAATCGGATTTTTTTGCAAAAAAATGGCGAAGCCGTTTGGATTTTTGAAATTTTTCTCATCAACATTAGATGCCCAGGAACATCTGTGAAAAATTTCAGGATTCTAAGTGATGTGGAAGTCCAAAAAAAAGTCCCGGACATATTTTGCTAACAGAAACGCATAGGGATTTTATATACATATATAGATATAGATTATATAATATTTAAGTCTTTACAAAATTTATGTCAAAGATATTTGAAAATATTTTTATCTTTACAAATCCTGTTTAAAATTGATGATCTTTGTTCTTTGTGACTTCCCTTAGGATGGATGTGCAAATTAGTGGATCGTTTGCATAACCGTACATATATAATTCATATCTTTTGGAACCTTACGATAAGAAATCGTTTCCTTCACTTGGATGAACGTTTCTTCAACAACTGATATCACCTTCAGTTCATCACGTACTTAATATAGTTTAGTATAGTAACACTTAATATCGAATCTTAGTTTCCTTATGATACTTCTTAAAGATAATAATCGAACATACACTCGTACTTTTTGTTAAGATAAGTATAAAACTTTTGAATGTCTAATGTCTGTTACGACCTGAACGGCTTCCTTCATAGTCATCTAATCTAATTACCACTTCATTAAGACTCCATTTAGGCGGATCGGTTGCCTGCTCAAGCCAAGAGTATTGCATTACCAACCGCAGTGAAGCGACAACAACAACTAGAGCATAACTTCACAATACAAAGTAATATTTTTTCCATGAAACCACGGAGAACATAAAATCGCACAAAGAGTTAGTTTCATTTAACGACATAGATTCCTTTCGAATACAAAACAATTAGGATTGGTACGACGACTCCAAGACAACAACAACAATAATAATAAGAAAAACCAAGAAAAGCCATAACACGGAACGGCATATCGTACCGCGGACTTGTATACCGAGTAAATAATAGCGAAGTACTCCCGAGTATGTACGCCGCCGCCTGGTGTTTGCTGGGAAATTCGCAGAATCCTATAAATTTTATCAAGACGGCGTGAAAGATCTCAGCGATGGACACTTTATCATAAAAGCGACCCGGTGGCCACAACTACCCAGTGTTCGGCAGCAATTCAACATGATCAACAAAGTGACTACTCTTTTTCCAAAGTCGCAGAAGACAAAAATTTTCTCTTGAATGTCGGTCGATTGGTCGTCTGTCTGCCAGGCAGACCGGAGAAAACAACAGAGCGTGGAATTTGTCCAGTTCTTCGATGAAGTTATGAAAAACCAATGGGAAAAACTCATACATTCTTGTAATTGAAGAATTTTTTCTTCTAGAAAACGTTTTTAACCCTTTACTGAAGTTATTCTTTCGTTTATCTTATTTCTCCAAAAGGAAGCTCTATAGATTGCCATAAATTTTGTTTTTCCTATGAAACTACTAATTACTAGGAAGACTACTTTAAAATAGTCTCTCTTCTGAACTTAACTTCAGTATTTGAAGCGATAGTTTCTTCAGTTTTTAGAACAAAACATTTAAAAAAATGTTAACTACGGATGCTGACTTACTTCCACTGATACTGACTATGATCGAGAATGATACTAAAATACTTGAGTATTTTCCATAAGTTACAGTCGCAGACTTGTTAACTGAACCAGTTGTAAACGATGCCTTCCTTCCTTCCTCCATTCCTCCCTCCCTTACCAGGTATTTCATTATATAATTGATCAAATGCACTTTATTAGAAACTTTGCATTTAGGTCTATGTCAGTCGGATGATTAAATCATCACGATATTTTTTCAATTAATAGTCGAAATGCTAACTTAGTTGACAAAACAATTGACAATCTGTAAAATGCGCGTTGCAACTAAGGTCAAAGATTCACTCAAGTTGAAGTCCTGATTTTTCTGTCGGTGATTTTTATTATTATTATTATGCTTCCAGCAAGAGCAAAGGAAGGTTTCTTGTAGACTTCTTTTTACAGTGAATGTGACATGTGCCCAGTACATTCTGGTAATTGCAACTTTTGTTAGTTTGTTCGCTGAATATGTTGCACCGTAAGCTGTGCCAAAGGCCGCCATCCGTCCGCAGCACGATCAGAACCAGTTCTCTTTAGCGGTAAATGCAAATATTTCATAACTTCTCTTTCAGTTCTTGTCTTCTCATTTACTTATTTAATTTTTTGTTTGCTTCTATTTTACACGTACATATCTTTTTTGTTGTAGGTTTCTGTATGCAGCCCGGTCTTAAATGAAGTCATTAACATATTTTGCACTGCGCACGGTGCGTGGACCGCGCTTACGTTCTCGAGTTGCTGATGATGCTTTCTGGCTCGCTGGATGCTGTTTTAGACATGTAGGTGTAAATGTACAAACGCACAGATCTACGCATATTAGCCAACACACACACACACACACGAAGTGTGCTATCGCGCTATCTTTCTGGACGTAGCGCGCGTTAATTCCAACCACCGTACGCATCCTTGCATATTTGTCGCCCCCACCGCCGCAATCCGGCCTGCCACACGCAACGACACTTTATCCGGCTTCTGGCAGCAGTAAAATCAGTCAATTTATATGCACCATAGTGGCACAGGAAAAAAGTTCGTATAAAACTTGAAAAAAATAAAGTGGTTCGAAGCGGAAAAATTTTGAAAATAAATAAAATTTGTACTCGTAAACTGAAACTGTGCCGAAATCAAATTTAGTCCGTTTCAACTAAAATGAGATCTCGAATTGAAGCAATAAACTGCAATAAAGATGACTAAAGATCGATTGCCTGATAAAACAAATACCAAGGCAACGTACAGCCAAGCCATGTAAATAGCCAAGATATAATGCTCTTGCAAATAACTCCTATTACCCTCCAATTGATACTCTATACTGAGATTTTAGAAAGGCATTTTAAGCGAATCCCCACCACCACCAGAGTTAATCAATAACTTGAATGTTATACTTGATTTTAATTTTCTGTTTTTGCTGGTGTAAAGTTTGCATTTCGCCACAGCCACTGCGCAATCTAACGCATTCGGTTTAGCAGTGAAAAAAGGAGTTACGGAGGGTAATAAAATACATAGTATCAAAGACGTGTACCGCAAAAACTACTTAACAAATTGTTAACATTTCGGCCAAAACCTCTTGTTGCATAATTAAAATGTGGCAATTATGATGCTGCGAGTGCAACTATTCGTGGCATCATAGCATGATTTCCGAATCGATTAGATGTTTAAAGACCCCTGAGATTGTGCCATCGATATATAAAAAAAACAAAAACAGTATTGTTTTCTCTAGAACAAAAATTCTAGAGCAGAAAGTCCTACTTTTTGCTTTTTGTTTCCGTAACAGACGAAGAGAGTTTCTTCCTATAATGAAAAATAATGTTTGTGGGTTTTGTTGCATGCATGCAATGCGCAGCAGTCAATGTTGCCACATTCACATTTAACTCATGTCACATTTAACCCATTACAGAAAGTGTCAGGACGAGAGCGCAGAGGAAAGAATCGACTACTAAAAATCTCTGGAAAACCTAAGTTTTTTCTTGGTATGGGATAAAATTGGTTAAGTACCTCACCCGAACGAACTGCAACACGCGGCTGTGCCGATATATGAGCACTCGTATATAATAAATATTATAAAATCAACAACAGAAACCACTCCGCAACACTATCGACGCAGATTTGTTTGCCTGGCGAATAGTATTTCATTCAAATATATTATTCGATGTTGTGCTAACATTCTTGGTAGCACTCCATTTGTATCTACGGTAGATATACGATATATAATCGTATGTATTCGCAGTTATTTGCAACAACCGATGTATGATGTTGAGTGGGTGGTTGAAATGGAGCAGCGATGCAACGATGGAACAGCTGCAGATGTCACTAGTAGGTTGACGATGGCCGAGATTATCTCTAATCTAGAATATTCTAAACTGTCTACGTCGAAGTTATTAATTTAAGTAAAGATGCCCTTTCTAACATCTGCGGAGCGATCTGGAAGGCAGAGTGAAATTAAAGCGCTTTTGCGCATATCATCATGGCGACGAAACAGGTTTTGAGAGTTGCACGGTGATAAACCCCAAGGAAATGCACGGAAGTGTGATGTAACGGGACATGAACCGTGACATCATCCACTTCTGCACTGGAATGCATTTCGCATACTTTCGCACACAATTGGCGCGAACTGGGATTAACACCTAAGTGATTCTTTGTGCAGCACCATAGCAATAGCCATAAAAGGAACAGCAGAAGCAAAACGAACCAGCGAAGTGCTATAAACTTGTTACAGTTTCAGCCACACGCATAAGTATCTACGCACGGGTTTCCATCTATCTCTCTATCTCTCTCTCTCTCTCTATCTCTCTCTCTCTCTCTCTTCTTCCCTCTCTTTTCATTGTCTGTCTGCTAGCGATAAGCTGCAGCACAACCAGCTCGAGCTTTCCAAAGTCAATTCCGCCAATAAAGAACTTTTTCCATAAACATCTCCTTCTTAAAGTCTTTCTTCTTGAAGTCTTTATTAAAAAATTCAACCTGCAGCCTCCATAAAAAAGAGCGCAGAGCGATGTGGCATCAGTCTCCCCCCGACCCGAACAGCCAGCCCCAGAAGCTGGGCGACCAACTGTTACGGTTGCAATGAATTTAATTCTATGAGCTGCCTGCTACTCACCGTCCGCCGATTAAGTGGTTATAATATTTAAGTATCAACATAGCGTTGGTATCTACCGACGCCACCGCCAGGCTCGGCAAATAAAATGCTTGAAAAGCGTCGCAGCCGCTGCACAGAGGTGGCCGACCATAAATGCAAATTTATGTTGGGTCCGCATTTCGAGCGGAAAATACGTTCGGCGATAAAAGCAAGGACCACGCAAGATGCAGTTAAAGAGCAGGAATAACACAAGGAATAGTGTGTGAAGATGCACCGCAGCGATTTCAAACCAGCCACCACAGGCACGATAACGTGGCATTGCCGAATGCTTCCCGAGGGATGCGAGTAATGAAATATGGCAACGCCATAAAGAATCTGTATTTACTACATCCGCACTAAAGCTTTCCAAGCACTTTGCGCATAAATTATTAGCTATGCAGGCAACCAACATTTTTGACACATTATTTTTGTCATTACGCATTACTTAACACATTACACAGGGGTGTGTTTCCTCATTTATTTCTAAGAAAAAAGAAGATCTATAATAGCTTCGTAATTTCACAGAAATTAACCAAATGTACAATCGCAAATTTAAGCACACGTACCCGTAGTATATCTCTATAGTTGAATTCAGTTGACGGATGATGTCTTATTTCTTGTTGGCAGAATATTTCTAGAAATTCGTTTTTAAAAGCTGCTGACTTCATTTTTCTTTCATTAAACAAGGGAACGGGAACAAATAAACAACTGTTTAACCAAGACATTTTTAGAATTAATCTTTGGAGCCGAAGATTGACGATAATCGAATCTTTCCATTGCCTTCTACACACCCAGTCTTCCGCTAACTCAAACGCTCCGGAGTCATCCAGACGTTTCAACTTTCGAACGTAGAAGCTACACTTCCAGAATATCTCAAAATATTCACATGCGGCTGACATCCATCCCACTTTTGGTTGGCTATATATTTTCAGGCTTCTTCTTCGTCGAAACTTCGACTTCTTTCATTTTGTATTAATGTCAACAAATGATACCTGAACGTCCGTGTCGTTCCAGTCGAATGTCCGTGTGTAGTCTGCATAAGAATGTAACTCCACTATAATTAGATCATGAGCTCGAAATAACTACTCACGTACTCCTCAACCAATAGTGTAGGATTTCACGATAGTGCGTCAGAATTTTCTCGGTGGTAACTCTGTTCGCACCACTGTAGCTTACTTCAACCGTGTGGCAGCGTGCTCTTAACACGATTTACAAGAGGAATTCTTTACCTCTGACAAGTAAGCCACACGAAAGTCGAACATTCGTTCGTTTCTTTTGTGTGCCATAACATTCGTTCCCATTCGCATTCGCTGCACTCCACCGCCAGCCCTGGCAGCACCTTGTCAAGGCACTTAACTGGAAATATCAATTCAAGAGATAGCATTGGGTCAGAAATTTACCGCTAGAGATTATTTGGAAGTTGCTCGTGGAAGTGGCTGCAAACAGAAACTTGTTTCTCGGGCAGCGCCGGAGCCACCCGCTGCCGAATATCGAATTAATCGAGTAATCGGCGGTGTGTTGCGCGATTTGCCTACATGACACCATATCTCAGTTCGTCTGTCCGTCTGACACCTACACAGCATTCTGCAGCGCTCAACGCAAGAACAATCTTCGGCGGTTGAACACTTGGCTTAGCAACCGTGTAGAAATCATAAATCGGGCTAATTCCATGCAGCTCACACCCGCCGTCTCGTGGGTCTTGGAATTGACATTGGCATTGGCAACTTTGACGCCTGTCATTGCTGCGGTTCGTGTACCACAAAACAAGTGTGCAGTTAATAGACAGCTTTTGATTAATGATCTTATCCTTTGAACCTGCGATTTATCACCGAGGCAGCACAATTATTTTTTCAGCAGCTGGTTTATTCAGCAGCTGGCTCAATTATGTTGGAGCTGGGCAAACTCGAATGATTCAACGATAAGCAAATTTAAGTTACTCCACATCTGCTCAAATTTCCAGATTGATCTGAAAAGTGAAAAGGGGTGAGAAAACCCTTGAAGTTCTTCTGCTTCGTAATCTTTCACTGGGTTCTAAGTTTTAAACCAATTCTGGCACAAAGAAAAACTTCGCTGAATAACTAGTGTTAAGATTAAGTATTCGGGTATATGTACTTCATTATATTTGTCCAAAATTTGTACTTGAATGTCTATTTCTCTATGAATTTTTAAAACGTTTTCAGTTTCTTTTTCTACAAAATATGTGTGAGGGTTGGATTGCAAAGCCATCGATAATAAACTGTTACTAATGGCCTAAAGCGTTGTTTGTTATTGTTGGCATTCGTTTATAATAAATGAAGAAATTTGCGAATATGTTAGTTGATTAGTTGGCTGATGGGTTGGTTGCTTGTTGGGTTGGTTGGTTGTTGCAGCAAGCAGCTTGTTAATCTTTTCCTTCTCAGCGAATGAGTGATGTATGAGAGCCGCCTCCCGCCATCTGACGCGATCCCGCAATGTCATGTTCACTATTAGATTCTAGTCTCGTGACGCACAAGTGACTAATGATCCTCCACATCGAATCGACTTCGCATACACACACACTCACACTCACACACACACTGCTGAAATAATATGCAGAAACACTATAAATCCTTGTCAGTTTAGTTATCAGTGCCATGTTGTATAATGATTCGCCTCTAACGTTACGTGAGAAATGCCAAAGATCTCAACTACAGACTTGGAATAATGCGAAAGATGTAATAATTTCAAAGAATAAAAAAGTAATGAGAAAGCTACCAAGGCGCTCAACGTAAGCTTAACTTAACAATAAGCTCAACAACTTAAAATCGACAGTCGCTTGTAAAAGTATAAAGACAATACACACAACAATTTATCGTGTGTGACCAACTTATCAAAAAAAGGCATTACAGATCCTTTAATTTCCTGCAAGCTTCCGGATTCAATCTATTCCACTAAAATACTTTTCAAAAAAAACATCCAGATCCAGATCTGTATTTCGAAACGATAAAGTACAGGTACTGACGGACGCTCGAATACCAATGGATGAAACTGACACACACACACACACACACACGCCAACAAAATCACCCAGTTGAATTTACCTACACATGAACACAGAGACAGACTTATTGAGCAGCCCACAATGTGGTGTATGATATCTACTGGCCATGCACTGGTACATCGGTCTATATTGTCGCAACACACGGAAAACCAGATCGACCGACCAATCAACAGACCGACCGTGGGATACTATGCATCGCAGCCGCTATCAGAACGCAGCAGCTGACGACAATGACAACGACAGCGACAGCCCGAGCGACAACGACACCGACTGGCGAGGCAGCCAGCGGACTGGAATTTTACGACCTACATCAAGAATTCAACACCGAGTGAAAATCGGTCAACACGTTTTCATGGGTTGTTTTGCGTCAGTATTTAGAAATCCGCAAATGTAAATTTTTAGTAGTTTGAGTAAGATTTTGTTCGTAAAACTTTGCTTGCACTATTTTTGGCGAACGCCTTCAATTCTTTCGCTTGAAGTTTTGCTGAGCCTCTACGAGGTTGGTTTGTGGTTGGCCGGTGGATTTGTCTGTGCGCACGTCTGTCGCTTAATAACTCTTTCTTATCGCTGACTGCATCGACAGAAGTGAAATTTACTTTTTCCTTACAACAACTCCAACAACATCATGGCGACAAGGATAAGGCGTCACACACATTAAACTCTGTTGATTTGATAAATTGACAAGGGAACACGTTTTAACCCACTGCCAGATGAGATAAGAGGCAATGTTGCAGAAAACCAACTGCAACAGGAGAACATCAGTGCCAGTATCAGCAATAACAACAACAACAACCAGTTACAGCTACAACGAACCGAACCGAAATTATGCATTCGACTCTTCGTCGTCTTGAAACCATACTCAACTTCATCCTCCTCATCACCGTCGGTGTCGCCTGCGCCCATCACGAAAACATGCGCCTCAACGCAGACAACCCAAAATTTCACGCACTTCGAAAGTCAATTCGATTAGTTAAACAACAACAGCAAAAACCATCAACCACAACAACAGCAAAAATCAAGAACAATATACGGACCGGTACGAACATTCCTTGCTGTTCTGCGCTTCCTTGCGTATAACTGTAAATGATTTTTAAATGATTAAGCATGATTTTTAATTAATTTGATTGAAGTTGCGCTTAATTTTGTGATCCCAACTCAACGCAGAAACTCTCTCAAAACTCATTGGATGGCAGAACTTTCTTTTTCATAAATTTAAAATAAATGGTGGCAGGGTCGTTCCATTTTCTTCCCGGCCAACACTGAAGAGAAAGCTTTTCCTTAAGTATGCGTTATTAATCTAGAGTCATACAACACCGTGCAATAGTAATAATAACGCATGACGCGTTCGCGTTGCCTGACATAATCCGCTTTGAGGTGCAATTTAAATGTTTCACTTTTAGTGGCGTGAATAAGAGTTAAGATGTGTTCCCATCAATTCGCGGCATACAAACACATGTAAAATAATGAAGTAAGGAAATTAGGAAGAACCAAAAATATATATCATAGTAATTTGTTTTCATGGCTAATTTAGTTCTTAAAACGTCATGTCGAATATCTCATACATAAATATGCATTTATATCCGAATATACTTGACCTTTATACCCGACAACCCAAGGGAATAAGTGTATACTCATTTTGTTCTTCCGTTAACGCATTAAAGGAGTCGTGAGAGGTATGGAGGATGTACATATACATATGTATTCTTCATCAACGTCTCATCCTGGGTCGATTTAGCTATGTTCGTCCATCCGTCTGTCTGTCTGTAATCTCGCGATTGATTGTGGAATACTGGCGCGAATATTCTCTGTGATCATGGTCTGTTTGGCATGGGAAAATGGGAAAAATCGAAGTGTAACCTACTTTTTATATCCAATATTCATTCATCTCTGCTTAAAGCTTAATTTCTCAGCTTGTAGAGTGTATTTTAAGCTGAATTTGTAAAAAAAGACTAAAATATACTCCCAAACATGAACGTGGTGCTCCCACTGAATTCAAATATCAATTTATTCTTCGGGTGTAGGGTATAACAACTTAGGCTAGAACAAAGTTAACACTCTTACTTTACATTACAGTTCAGACCATTATTGTGACGAAAATAATTAACATTTAAACAGCATTCACTTGGAATTATCGTTTGAAAATTGTGAAGTTTTTAGAGACCAACAGCCGAAGCAAAATTGATATTTAAGAATAAAATATTCATCAATTTAGAGGATCACATTTAAGATACCACACAGTCGGCATATTTGTCAACGATCAGGAACAGGACAGGAATTTTAAACTTTTGCGTTGCTAAATTTTAAAACTTTTCTTTAAGTATTCATTTCTTGTCTACAACAACAACGAATAGCAACAAGTAACATCAGAATCGTGAGCTCAAAGATTTCAATTAGTCTTTAAGAAATGTTGACGTGTTTCAAATCGAGTGCGAAGTGGTTTCTTCTTTAGCCATGGAAAACCAGCTGTAATAAAGTTAATTTCCTTGAGGAAATGTTGTGGAAATGATTTCACTCTCTAACTCACGCACGAACACACTCCGTCACTCACCTCTGCCGTATCCTTGTGTGTGCTTTGCGAAGCTGTTCACCACCGCGTCTACAGCTTCTTTGAGCACCTGCTTGGCTCTGGCATCTGGCGCGGTGCCGATGTTTCCGCCGCCGACCACCACGTGATTCACCTGTTGAGCGGCAGCCACAGCAGCCACCGATGGAGGCGCCGGTAGCTTGCCGTTGCCACGCTGCCCCATCGAGTGTTGCAAATGCTGGTGTGTTATTTGATGTTGATGTGGATGCTGATGATGATCGCCAATTGACTGATGTTGTTGTTGCTCTGGCTGCAGCGCTGCAGCTGCCACTGCTGATAATTGTGGTTGCTTGTGCTTTTGTGGTTGCTGCTGCTGTTGTTGTGTCAGTTTGTGCTGTTTTTGCTGCACCTTCGTGCTCGCGCGCTCGTGTTGCTGTTGCAGTTGCAATTGATGGTGTGGCAATTGACTGCTATTCATTATCCTAGCATTACAGTCGACAATTGCTGCTGCTACTGCTGCTGCTGCTGCTCCTCTTGCTGTACTGTTTTGCTACTGTCAGATTGTCTATGCTGCGATTGTTATTGTTATCGTTATTGTTGATATTGCGCCTCCAGCTGCAATTTGTTTTATGAGCAGCAATATTTTGATTTTGATTGCTGTTGATTGCGATAATTTTCAAATTATTCGCAATTGATTTCGAACTGTTTATCTTCGGTTGCGTCGCTACTGACTGCCGGCCGATCAGTTCACGTTGTTGATCTTGCTGTTGTTGCTATAAACAACTGATTGCAATCATTGAGTGGCGCTAACGTATCGAACGTGCAGTGATTTCTTAATTCGTTCTTCTGCCACTTTTGCCGCTGCTACTGCCGCCATCCACATCTAGCATTCAGTCAGTTTATTCGATCTTCTTGGTCGGTGCATCGGATAGAAACAACGATTGACTCTCATCGACGATTAAGCCAAAGATTTAGCACCATTTTGTGCGTCGATCTGTGGAAATGAAAGTCTCACACACACCTGTTGAGAAAAATAATCATTAATTATTTTTAATAAACATTCGTCTGTTTTAATGCTAAAGAAGGGGTTTCTTCACACTGAAGTCGATTAGATTATAAACGGTATCTTCCAAAAATAATCTTTGCAAATCGAAATAAAATTGTCATTAAAGAAATCAATTGGGATAAAACTACAAAAAACTATATTAATACAGACTTAAAATTCTCTTGTTTCGCGTTCTTCTTTTCCCCGTAGTTTTATTTATCTCAGTTTACAGTAGTTTTACATTTCTAAAGTATGTCTGCTTCTTCGAAACCTGTTCTACGCCGATACCAACTATTTGACCAACTAATTTATTTTCCGTGTAGAATTCCGGCTTCAAATCTTAAGAATTTATTGTGTTCGCTCTCCATTTATTCGAAGTTATTAATAACTGTTGACCCAAAAGCTAGCAGTCGATTGTTTGACATAACAATAAACTCAATTAAGACATGTTTCCATGCAAAAAGCCTTGTAATGTTGTGATCTTGACACCCGGAACCGCAATCAATCAGCTTGCATCGAGCCGTTAAACGACCTCGTTTAAAAGATTAATTTCGTTATTTCTACGACGCTTGAATTGTTATATTTTCGATAAGAAATGGAAATATAATCAAAAACAAAGAAATTTTGTTTAGTGTACCCGAAAGTTAACTCAAGTGCCCTAAATGACAAATGATCGAATTGAAAACCTGCATTTAAAGAATCTCAAGAAAAATCTACAGGTATTTAAAAATGTCTTCTTTTTGCATTCTAAGTTAATATTTTTAATCGTCTAATCGAATTTTGTAACGTCTTTATACTCTTACTCAGAAGAGGTGATGACGACATATTAAATTCTGACAAAATATTATAAGGAAATATGCCATCTTTGCATTAACGTCCATCTTAATACATCTTGAAACCGAAAAACAACTGTAAAGCGACGGTCTCATTCAAAGTTCCCACTCGAATGCGTCAATCATTAAATTGAATGCTGATAGCCGAAGGTGCCGCATCCACACAATTTAATTTATGCAAATCTGGATGATTTACCAAATGTTATGGAAGCATCACATCAAAGCACACAAGATATTTACACGCATACGAAATCCACGCCGAATCCACTGTTTCTCACGACAACTCGAGCTGAAGTCTCGGTTCTCATTCACCAAAAGAAGCGACCTGCGAGCGTCGGATGTCAGTCCTGCTGTATGAATGGACTCATTCACTGTTAAGACAGCGAGCCGATTCGACTAGTTCTAGATTTTAGCAGTAATAAAGTCGTTGACAGTTCGAATTTCGAAGCCATAAATATGCATGAGCGTTTATCCTAAGCTGCGTTGTTGCCCGTAAAATGCTAATTATGAAGTTCACGCAACGTATCGAGCCGGCGGAAGCGGGTGCAAACGGTACTAATATCAAATTTCAAAGACGTCTGGATGAAAATAATACGGAGTCCCTTCTTTTCAACATTATTTAAACATCTTTTTTCCAGAGTTAAGAAATGGATAAAGAAATGCGAGGAAGTTTATTACATACAAGCTAAGTTGACTTTATTTAAAATCACTACTTGATGAGTTAAATATACTATATATGTATTTAATACAGTTAATTTGTGTCTATATATTGGTTATTAAGATACTCATGGTCAATATTCATGAGTTCAGTGAACTGTATCTCTTAACTGTATCTTATTTTTGTATTCCAAAGTGAATGAAATATTGACATATGTATGTACATATATTATACTAAGGATTTCTATAAATTTACAATCAATTCTTCCGATTCAAAACAAACCCAATACTTTTACATTTTATGTATATTTACAGATTAAATGGATATTTGTATATGTACAAACACTTTAAAAAATAAAAATCACGACTTAGACGACATAATCACAAAATTATATAAGATTAATAGATTCGTAAACCCTCGAAACTTCCAAGAATGTAAAATGCTCTAACCACTTCATAGATTATCCACTCGCAGAGCGGAAGCTAAGCTTCTAGGGTACTTCTTGATTCCCGATTTTTTCATCTGCTGGCATGATTAATAACAATATTACAGTAAAACAATGTTAATTGAGGGCTCTACAAACGTAATATAGAAACTAGCTTATTGGTCAGTAATTTAATTCTGCTCTTAGAGAGGTCGAGCCAGAGAAGAAAACTAGGCACTCGTACACAGCGTTCAGCGGGTTGGGGAGAAAATAATTTGCATACGTGTCTCAGGTAGCATTCGCAGGTGATGAATAAACGAGCAAACCTTGAACGCAGACTTCACTTCACTTCACTTCAGAAATTTCATGCCAAGGAATCATTAACTTGCCCGTTTCTGATTTTGTTGTTGTTGCTGTTCTTTGGTACGATCTCGGATCTTTAAGTATTCCTTGCCCCGCAGCAGAGCCAGCGCGTGCAGCAACCGTCTCAGATCCGGCAGCTGACCGACCAGCAGCTCATCCGGCAGCCATTTCAGCTTCCACTTGCTTCTGCTGCTGCTGCTGTACAACATGCGACGGCTACTGATCCATCATTATTTATCCTCAACTCAAACGCCTTGATTCCGACATCGACTGAAGTTTGAAGAAGTGCCAGCTTTTGGCGTTTGGGAAATAGATTTCGTTCGCGTCGATCGACATTTGAAGTACTCACACCCGCGAATGGGTCAGATCTTTTTTGACTAATTCGCGATTTAATTCTCTTCAAACGTTTCAGAAATTTACTCGTTTTACTTTGATGTTTGTATATTTTGTTCATTTTTAATCCAAAATAATTAATATTCTTTTCACAATTTTAGATAAACACATAATGCAAAAGTGGGATGTGTACACGCCCGTGTTGTGTTACAATCACCAAATACTGAAGTTTACAACACTGGTTGACTTTCTTATATATTGTGATCCATTCCATTAACACACTTGCGAGTGCTTTGAGTTAATCTGCTGCAACAAAACAACAACAACTAACGGCAGAGGTGAACTCTATTCACTTAGTGCAAGTAAAAGTTTGCCAGAGAGCATAACTACAGTTAATTCGTATGATTTCATTAACAAAATTAAACAAGTTAAATCGGCAAGTTGCACAACCTGCGCTGTCTACTGGGATTGCAAACAAATTCGCGCACAGAAACGACGAGGATATTAATGTAACAAGAATAATAATTGTTGCTCTGCGTCAACAGCCCATAATAACGAAAATCAAAGCCACAACAAAATAAGAAGAAACATGTACATAAAATAAAATAAAACAATAAAATCTAGGATGAGGTCTCTGACCTGACTTCGCATCGCGAACAACGGCTTGAAGCAAAGCGAATGCCAGCAAGTTATTTCGATCCATTCGCGCTGCAGTCCGCCGCCCCGGTTAGTTGTTGGTGCGCACCACGAAAGCGATATTTTAACTGAGAGCTGATCCGAAACGCGCGAAACCGAACCGAAGCTTAAAATAATAAATCTTCATGGCCAAAGCTTAAATCTTGGCCAGACTCCGAGAGCGCCGACTAACTGAAACTTTTGTTTCTGCTGCAGCTGATCAGAAAAATGGTGCAGAGCTCGCCATCGGTTAAGAGGCGACAAAAGTGTTAAGAGTGTCGAGTTGCGGTGCAGTGAAATGAACGAACACTCAATGCGATCTCAATGCTGCTGGCTTAACTTTGTAGTAGTTGTTCATGCAGTCAGTATTTACGGAGGATTTCACTTTTACAAAAATTCAGTCTTCTTAGATGCCTCACAGCAAACTGTGAGGGTCTACTACGAACTAACTAGGTCTACTCATCTAGCGGGTTAAGCAAAAAGACAAAATCAGTGCTCTTTACTATTTAAGAATGTCATGGAGCGAAAGAATGCCAATCTTAGCGCTGAAGAACAGCAAAGACGGATCTGAACGACGAATGCCTCGAAAATTGGTGACTCTGACTCTGATAAGAGTTCAACTTTAAACTTTAAAAGCATTACAGTTATCTATACATTTCGATTAACGCTAGTATCAATTAGGTTGAAAAAGTACTACAAATATAAATATGTACTAGAACGTTTTTCAAATGGCTTTTATTTTCTACAAGAAGGAAATAAATCATTAATCATTCTTTATAAATCTTTTGTATTTCTACTCTTACTTTAGTTTTTAATTCCAATTCATTTAAAACATTAGTTATAGTAAATACAATAATACAGTTATTAGTTAAATACAATACATAATAGGAAAGACTAACATCGTAACATCACGAACAAAACGAAATACTCGAGAATGCATACTATAACTTTAGAACCATTCATCTACATCGCTAATATTGCCGAATATTAAACTATTTTCACATTTTTAGTTCCGTTTTTCACCTTCTGTTCACTTTTCTGTTTTCAACATTGCAGCGCTCTTGCCTCAGACGCGTTACGCACGCACTCACCACCAGAAGCTGTCAGCGTGTCCGTCCACTTCACTTTGTTTCACGTTGCGGCAGCTTTTCCACTGCTACTAATTTGAGTTGACAACTTTTTCACGCAGACATCCCTGCTGCAGACGATGCTCCGTTGCGCCGACTGTGTCGTTACTTCGCTGCACTGCCTTAAGTCGTGCAGCAAACAGATTGGGTTACACCTAAAAAGAGGTATCGAATGTTGACGTAAGGTTTCCGCTGCGCATCCACTCCACAGAAACATGAGAGGCCGTTTTCAACACTTTTACTACTGGCGACATTTGAGTTGTGTTCCCTCGGTGTCGGACCCAGTCAAGTGCTGTGAATACTTTGCAGGTTACGTAAATAAAACTATGATAATTTTTGTGTTAAGTACGACTTTAATTTTGTGAAAAGGAGCCGTGAACAGGAGGTGAATTTAGCGAACATAAAACTGAATATTTTTATAGCAGAAATGCATTTTTTATATTTTCTTTTATATTTTAACACAGACTAAATGATTTAAAAAATAAATCTAACAAATAATCTGAGTCTTTTTTGACGATTCATGTGATTGTGTGATTTGATGACGATTTTCGATTTTAAATGAAACTTAAACAATAGATTTCAACTTAGGTTAGGATTTATCATTAATACCCACACACTCACATCTCATTCATTAATCAAGGTATCATTAATCTTTTTCGCACACTTTCGTTCGTTTTCATCAGTCCCTACGTTGTCTTGTTGACCAACACATTTGCAATGTATGAAATATTATAATCACTTTTCTAAAACACTTTTAAAAATGCAAAGATTCGATGATAGATTTCAGTTAAAATTTACTGTTAACTGAACTGTTCAGTTAAAAACGTAACAAGGCCTGAAAAGCATGTAAAAATACCAATAAAATTCGTCGGTTTCGGTTTCTTGGGTACTTTCATTGAAAATGGAGCACAAAAGCACCCATCATAAGAAAAACCACCAAAAGCACAAAACAGAATCAACGATTTTGATATCATGTGAGTATTTATGATACGGTCCTTAATTCTAAGATTTCGGTATTTAGATACATGACACTTCCTAAAATACACATAGTAGGTGCTTTTTTTATTGCTTTGAGGATTCGTGTTTTGCTTCGTTTTATAAGAATGAAAAAATAATAAGTAATCATTTTAAAGGTATTTTGATAAAACGACTGTCATTTCATATGGAGCTATTTTCTAAAGTTTTCTTAACATCTATATATGCAAGTTAGCAAGTTTTCCTTTAACTATTTTCCACCTTTTCGTTTCATTGCAGCAGTTAATAGATTTCTCCTACATTTGCACATTTACAAACACTTCTCTGCATATCGCAGCAGAATTATGATTTTACAAATGTCGGTCAGAACATCGTCTCGTTCGGCGCAATCGTAAAAAGCTGACCTACAATTTCTCACCGTTACTGATTAAAATAGCCTTTCTTCTTCTGCTGCTGCAGCTTCTTTAATGCCCCAGCGTTAAATGGATGGACTCCGGCAAGTTCTTCAATGGCCTCCGTCATAGTAGCGGAATTTCCCTAGTTTTATGTTTCTTTCTATTTTTCACGTTTTTCGTGTTTGTTGGTATGTTTGGTTTATTTACAGTACTAATTTATAGCATAATGTTTCATCATAAATCATCAGGACAGATTTTTATTGTTTTTCATATCTTGGAAAATGCTTTTGACGCAGGTTCTAAGACTCCACAAAGACTTTTGAGATGGAGCCAAGTTGTTGGGTTTTAGCGAATGTCTTCATGTGATTTTTGTTGTGGTGTTGGCTTTTTACGGTGTTGTTGCTGTTGCAAGTTGTAGTTGTCTTTCTTTTCATATCAAAATATAACCATTTAACTCGACTCAGTTTCCATGACCACGAAATGAAAATCGCTAACGAGGCTCGCACTAATCGCGCTTATTTGCGGGTAGCAAATTCCGTGGAATTCATTTAGTAAGCAAAACTAACTACAATAAACAAATGTGCATATGCAAAAACATTGCTGCTTTACTCCAGCTCTGCGGTAGAGTTTATTGTGCTTATGACATACTCAGAGATACTCATGACTTCATAGAGCGAGGCTTTATAATGTATCTCTCATGATATTTGATGTCCGTAACGTGCATGATCAACATCAACTCTATTCGATACATCACGGCTCTCTGTCTGTTTTTCTCTCCATTGACATGTGGCGTCACTTAATTCCATCGGAATAACTTTATTAGTGGAAGCAAATGTAATTTTAGCAAGTATTCAATTCCTTCTCGACTCAAAAGAATTCTCAAAAGAGTTCTTGCAAGTCTTGGAACACTTTTCAACAATTGGATTTCATGTCATTTGTTTGTACGTACTTTCTGACAAGAACACTTTACGTACATATATTTAATTTTATATCTGTGGCCACAATAATCTGCCTGTATAACAAGCAATGGAAGCACCTGCATCGAATTACAAATGCAAACGGCAACTACAACAACAACAACAATAACTGTAAAAAATACGCAGAATAAAAAACTGTAGTGACATTAAGTGATGCGAAAAAACTTAAATCGAATCACTCTGTGTGAGGGGGGAGGGGAGATGAGAACCCCAAAGAGCTCTAGTCGCGTCGCGATTATGTGCGGTAAAAGCGACTTTAATAAAGTTGCGTATACGCCATGCCATTCATAACCATAAAAACCAATTAGAAGCTAAGAAGCACTTGAAGAATAGGGCACACATCAAGCAAAGATGACAGCCTAGTTAGTAGCAGCCACCACTGAGCGTGGGAAGTTCGCCCGGGTAGACGACAAGAACAAAGAAGCAGCAGAAACCGAATTCGCTTCCGTGCGAAACCAGTGTCGTGTACTGGTTCGAAATAAAAGAAGAAGACGGACGTTTTCATTAATGAATGTGAGAAATTCAACTAAAAAATAGCCCTGTTAGCGAAGGCTTTTCTGCAACTTTATCTCCACCAAGCACTTGAAACTAATTCATTTTTAAGCACTGCTCTCAACAAACATGAACACTTGAAGCGAATCGCGTTCATTTCCTAAATTGAGGTTCAACATTTTGCTAATAACTAAATATCTACAGGTAACCAACCTCTTCGCTTTTCACAAAGAGAGCAAGTAAAAAATCCAACCTCCAATATCTCCATTACTTGTGCTGCCAGACTCGGCTGCTGGGCTGAACTCTTGGAGTTCACAGCCAACGAGTGAAGCATTTCAATTAATGGTGGGAAAACTGAAATGTAAATAAATTTATTGGCAAATTTTGGGCGCTACCTTGCTTATTCGTTTCTCTTTTGCTGTTTGCTGCCTGCTGTCTGCTACTCACGCAACAACAAAGCCGTTCGAAGCTGAGCTGCCAGACGTTCGTTCTTCGAGTGCTGAGAAACGGCTAAAAGATTGGCTTGGAAAGTTAGCTGCAGACTGAAAGGGCGAAGTGATGTTGCAGTTCCTGTTCAGAAGGTTATTTTATTAGCACTTTTATGTTTCTACGTGTAACCAGCTGGTAGAGCGTTTGAGTTGCAGATTTTAATTCGCAATTCTCACTGCGGTCGTACAATTTTATTTAAATTTACTTATTTAGCATAACATTATTTTATGTTACATCCCGGGCAAAACACACGACCTATCGTCAAATTAAGTTAATTTTTTCTATTGATCTCCTGATTTTTCTGTGTCGTCAAACAAGAAACCGAGAACGCACACCGAGCACAGACCGTAAACCGTTGCGTTGAAATTACAACTAAACGTTGTTAACTCGTCCCAACTAAACACGTAACGAAACCGTAACCAGACCACGTCATACCATAACCAACCTCACCACACTACATCACATCACATCGAACCGAATCAAACCGAGCCGAGCCAAGTCACAGCCACAGCCAAGAAAGTGTGTCCAAAGCACATTGCCAATTTCAAAGCATCTACGAGCATGTTTCTGTATCTGATGATTGCAGTGCTGCCTTGCGACCGGGCACGGTTTACACCGGCCTCGGCCAACCTGAGCGACTCCAAGACGTGCTGCAGGTTGTCCAGTGTCAGCTCCGCTGGAGCCAGCGAACATGTTCGACGTGTAGTGCACCGGTTGGACGCGTTCGATACTTGTGCCGTCGGATTCTGCTGCCTTCCATGGCACTTTCATGCAAATGTTATCGGTAAATTGTAACTGGAGACACAAGTAGCTGCGAAGTCGTCCAACTTGAGGATCTGAACATTGATGAAGTTGACGACGCTGCGCGGGGTGGCGGTGGTGCGACGGGTTGTGGTGGTGCTGATGCTGTGGCATAAAAACTATACCTAAAACTGGTGGCCACCGCATGCCGACCATAATCAATTTTAGTGAGAACAAAAAGCAAATAACACACAGCAACGACGACAGAAAAGTACAACAACACACACACATGAGTTGTTGAATCAAATATACGGGAAAAAACCTTCTTGCTTGCATATGTTTATAAAATTCGCAACACATTCTCGACGCACTGGCGCTAGCAGAAGGGAAAACAAAGCAAGATTTTATAGATAGAGGTTTTGGTCATTCGCAAAAGAGAAATTATTCTTGTGTCGAGTATTTAAATGCTTTCGTAATAATGGTGTCTTAACGGTCTTCGTGAATTCCCCCAGATACACGTTGTGGGTTGTCGATATCGATATCGAAATATCGATTCATAGCAGTTAAGTAACTGTGACGAACATTTTCTAAACACAATAAAAAAAAGAATCGTGTATTCAGTCTGACTACAACTTAAAAAGCTTAAAAAGGTTAAATATACCGTCAAGGTCTCGAAAGATGTTCGGACTTGGCGAAGATGACGAATCTTTAAAACGAAAAAGACGTTAAATCCATATTCAAATGATCCTACACTAAGGCGACCTCATTCAACATAACCTTATTCTGTTCTAAGCTATCGTGGTATAATCCAATCTGGCCTGACATAACCTGTAATCCTATTTTACCGCGCCTAAACTAACCTAAATCTGATCTATGCGAATCTTAGTTAAGATAATGTAACTTGTAAAGAAACCTTAGAAACATTCGGCTACATTGTGAGTGTGTAATATTAATGGTGAACCCTAAATAGAAGCAGCGTATAGGCAAGTTAAAATAACATAAAGCCGTCACTTACCACCTAACTATTGTGAAATAGTTATTCACAATGGACCATATGGGCCTAAAGTACACATCTACTACAACATATTCGCATTTTTTGTAGAGATTTTTACAGTGTCTGTCTCAGAGAACGATATAATTTTACTGATTTTTTCTTTATTCAAATCATTTACATAATTTCAAACCTCCGAAACTCTTATCTTTCGGACCAAAAATTGTAGGTCCAAATTCGATTTCTTTCAATCCCATTCTAATCCCATTCATTCTAACTCTTCGTCATAATAAGAAATGACCATGTACTTCTTCTGCGTAAGGGTCGCTTTGACAGCCCCTCCAAGTATCAGCAGCTCCTGCCATGACACGAAACAATCTTGCCTCAAGCTAAGAAAATATTACGCTTTTGATGATCACCATGGGATATTGATGGAGGTGAAGAGAACAGCGGCAGGAGATGCGTGTCAGAATATCAGCGCTCATACTCATACGTGCAACGAAGAATGGCGATCGGATGGCACACGGAAATAAAGGTAGTTACTCGTATATTAGTGGGAGCTGCTGTGAAATTCGCCTCCGTGAAACTCCGGTAGCGGGGAGGTTTTGCTGCAAGCGCATGTCGGCGATTGCTGTGCCTCGGATTTCTCTTGCGCTGTCCTCCTCACACTCACTCACTTGCAAAAGAAGAACTGGTACACTCCAAGAAATTTGCAGAAGTTGGTATTTCATACAAATGTCCGAAGCTGAATAGTGGAAGAAACTATAGAAAAAACCCGATGAGATATTACTAAATGATACTGTTACTCCCCGATTCTATACAAAATTCTTGATTTGCTAGAACTCGATACCTTCGACACCTTCATACTTAGAGAGTCATATCTATATCGCCTTCGGTTTAATTTTGCAGTAACCAATTTTGCAGATTCACAAAGACGATATTGAGACAATTCAATAATCAGGATCAATTCACAGATCATATGAATATGTAGCTCGGAGAGGGTAATAGAAAATCTAACCGAATTCTAGTGAGAAATTCAAAAGGACTGCTTTGCTTTATCATCACCGTTTTTGTCATATCGGGGTAGAGTGGTTTGAGCCACGTCGAGATACATATAACCCATTTGGTTTAATGATTCGACGAGATCCAGCCGAGGATCAAAATTTCAGTCGTTTTTCTGCGTGGACAACGATTCGTGAACGTTCCCAGCAATACAAGTCCATACGTTTTTTCCTTTCTATGTAGAGGAGGTTTGTGCGGAGGTTTATGCTGTGCGTTGCAAACCGGACGTGTGCCGTCGGTCACTCTGCGCATGGTAAAACGCATTCGAGCTCAGCAGCAATAAAGCATAACTACGCGAACGATGACGACCGCGACGATCATGAGTCCGTTTTGCTGTTGCTGGTGCTGCAGAAGATGACGATGATGATGATGAAGTGCACATCAGGCAGCCGTAGTGGAAGTGCTTCGTTCCCTCGATTCCTCCTGTTGTGTGAGAAGCGTACCGATTTCGATTTTCTTTTCATTGTGGTTCTTTTAGAGTGCTGCGAGTCGCACGCTTTGTTTTGTAAATTTGCTTTATCTGCTTCCAGATAATATGAAAAGGAGAGTTCATAAATTGAACTTCTTGAACGCAGTGTCGGTCGATGTCCGTTCGTTTGTTGGTTTCTTGTCCGTTGTGTTGCTTCCGCGCTTTCTGCCCTCCGCAACTATGCACAGCTTCCACTAAGAGGCGTCGTCGTTGCTGCTGCTTAGGTTGCAAGTAATGCCCGGCAATGGTAATCATTCGTTCCTTCTGGCTCCTTCCCTGCTTGTGCCAATATTAGTTCGGTTGATCTACTCGTACTTGCAGCCGCGTGTCTTTCTTCAATAGCTTTCGCACGTCGCGTACATGCAGAACCTTCGATGGTGTCTGTGCAAACACTGTTTTTTCTAAGTAAATCAAATCGGTGCATCGAGATCAAGTTTCTTTTGGTAGTAATTCCAACCGAGAGATCTGCATCCAGTCGACTTATTTATTTCGCTAAAGTTGGTGGAATTCGGTCATCATTATTCGGCCGTTTTCACTCTACTCTCGGTTGTTGTACTCTCCATGAATTCGATCTCAATAAATATACTGATTCTTTTCATTTTGATTCCCGATATACTTATAAGTATAACAAAAGAACAGTTCTAAAAAAGTATAGATTATTATATTTTATAAAATAAAACTACAAAATTAACTACAGATAGCTTCTAGTGTACTATTATAAAATGCTATCGTTTATGGTACGGTAAAGTTTGCTTAGAATGCAAACT